>JARGXW010000266.1:0-187786 GCA_029204085.1 Mycena sp. CBHHK59/15 | reverse complement strand
CCAGTCGAAATTTTGGAACCAAGATAAATGAGTCAATGCATGGTCCAATTAGACAAACATATCACAAGTTGACAAACTTCAAAGATGTGACTCCACAGGTGTGTATTAATCTATCTGAGATCATCAGCATTTTTTCAATACATTTTCAGTTGATCAAACATGACCATCGACGAGCAGTTGCCCTCTTTATTCGAGAGCAACTAGATGCCCTTGATGGACCAGAAGATTCGCTATGCCCAGCGGATCTGGAGGCAGAAGTGCAGTCCAATATTTCAATTGGCTCCAAACTCAAGCCTATCATGTTTCAGCGCTGGAAGATGGAATGTCAGCTGACATTGCCTTCCAAAGATTTCGCGTGCGGTTTGGAGAGTTCCTCTCAAACTTTCTACCAGCATTTGGATACAGGCTACCCAATGGAAACCGGATTAGATTTGAAAAACAGACAGGGTATGCATTCAAATTTTGTACTTCAGAAGGGACCATCTCAATTTATTTGTGTTAGATTGTGCCATTTCAATTCCTGAAAGTGTATGTCCCTGGGTAATTGGACATCGACAATGGATTACTTGCGATGTAACCCAAATTTCCATGGCCAGTCACGCTATGATGGTGCACTAGTCAAAACCACCAATGGGCTCATTTTTGTGCAGCTGATCTACATGTTTTCCTGCATGGTTGAGGGAAAATCACCCCCTTTGCCCTGGTTTACCCCTGGATTCTCGCACTGGTGCTCTGGGACGAAAATACAAGGCTTTGCGACTGCATCGGGTCCGCGCAAAACCAAGAAAGGATGCAGAAATCATTTCAGCCCATTCTATTGTTCGTGGTGCACTCCTAGCACCCGACTTTGACAGTGCAGATGAATTCTTTGTTGTTGACATTGCAGACACAGATATCTCATTACGATTAAAGAGTTTGTATCCAGATCATTACCTTCACTGATCCACAGAATAGAATCTCTTGGCTGCACACTCCATATTTTCAACTTAACAAATGTTGTTTCTTGTACATCATGATCTGTCAATATTGACACTGGAAATTGAGGGATCACTTACATTCGACGCAGATTCTTCCTCTTCACCATCCACAAAATCGTCCTCTTCTTCCTCCGACAGATTCGGGCCTTTCCTGGGTTGATAGGTGTTGTCGGATTTGCGGTTCTTCCCCGCCATCACATCTGGATAACTGATCAGCAAAATGAATCGAGCGCAGACAGGCTGACACACCGTCAAACAATTTATCGTACCTCGCCTCCTTGGCCGCATTCGCTGAAATAGCGGGGCGCCGTTCTTACTCTTAGAGGGCCTATCCTTCTGTTTCGAGGCAGACGCGGAGGTTGATTTGCGAGCGGTAGCAGCGGCCTTCTCGGCAGCCGATCTATCCACACCGCTGGTGCTAATTACGATCAGCAATTGTGATAATATCGAAGCCAGAAGGGGAGTACACACGAGAGAAATTCCATCTCCTTCACAATCCGTTCCAACTTTTCCTGCGCGCCACCCAAATTCATCTCCGCCGACGGACTACCATCAACATACCCAGCTCGCCTCGTCGGATCAGATGCAGACGGCCGTTCGCATCCCGACATTGCGTGTCCTCCTTGAAAAGGATATCAAGGCGCCGGGTGAACGTGGAGTCGGCGGAGTTTTCATCTAGGCCGTGGATGGTGTAAGGACGCGATGAATTTCATCCTGGTCCGTCCCTTCGGCAACGGTGGTGGGCAGGACAGCATCAAGATGCTCGATGTTCTTAATGAGTCTGGAAACGGCACCGGCTGTACAAGGATCAGGAAGACGCGTCAATCTGTGTGAAAAGAAAACGCGACATACCCGCGTTGAGACGCGCTTGAGTCCGGCCAACGATAGCCTGATGCGCGGTGCTCGGAGCCTCACTATTGGAGCCGTCGACAAGCCGTTTGGGCGCAACCCGTTGACGAGGGCCATTCAAGGGGATGGCAGGCTTAAAATTTTCCACACAGGGTCGGAAAAGTGAAATAAGCCCTTCGCAGCCCTCCCTACCCTATAAACCCTAACCCTAATGTCACATGTGTCATCCAAAAGCGGTAATTCCGTTTCGCCAGCACTCGCCTTCCATCGACTCTCAAAGAATACGGACAATACAACCACAAAACACACAGTACGAATCAACTTATGAACGTTACACAACTGCGCCAATGAGCCTTATCTCCGTGCTCTTTTTCTTCTACCTCCAGCATTTTCACGACAATCGTCGTCGCAAAACCATTCAGTCCCACTCACATCCTGTTGCTTTATTCCGACGCAGCAGATATGGACCTAGGTTAACGATCTCAGAAAGTTGAACATCACCGCGGAGTGAGGCTTGAGCGTCCAACGATCAAGCTTCGACGTGCGTGAAAATTTGCAGAGGCAGTGCGAATGTTGTGGCTTGCTTGCTTACAGCGACTGTGCGGCTGTTTGCCTGATCGCGCTGTAGCCCAGTCGTGGCGCATAAATTATATATGTTGCAGATAAAAAAACTTTTTTTCTTTGAATGTCTCTAAACGTGTTTTGGGGGCATTTGAAAAACCTTGTCCGAAAAGTGAAATAAGGGGTCGCTGACCCTCCCTACCCTATGAGGCTGTGTCTCGGCATCTTCCGGTGGAAGCCTCTTGGGGCCATTGGGGTGGAATCCGCGTTAGCAGGATGGGGACTTATGGTGGTACGATAAAACGTCTCGTCACGCTTTATAATGCTCGCTGTTCAGATGGTTGGTTGCCCGTTAGTCGCAATATTGGCTCCGGGATGGCCCGCTCGTCGGTGGTGTAGATGATGACAAGGAGCACCGGTCCGATCAAGCCGTCTGATTGCATCTAAAACGATAAATCACCTCTTCCGAAAACGTTTTGGGCACGACCTGGCGCGGCCTTCCTGAATCCCTGAACCCAACCATTTGAACCGTTTGCAAACGGGTTTCAAACGGTTTGAACCTCCGGACAAAACAAACGGAAACGGAAACGGTTTTAGCCGTTTGAAAACGTTTCAAACGGAAACGATTGGAGCCTTATCTGGCGAGCTCCCACTGCCTTCGACTCGCCACGCATCCTCGCCGTCGCACAGGAACCCGAGCCGTCTGTGCCTTACCTTGCCTCTGCTGATGTGGGGCGTCACAAGTGTCGCCATCTCCCCCCGACTGCACCCTTGCAGCTGCCGGCTGCGTCGACACTGTGGTGTGCATCTAGAGCATCGCGACCGCTTACCACCCAGCTGTGTATGTCCAGGACCTGTATGTGTCGCTGTTAAACATCAGACACAATGAGATTAATACACAGACCCCTTGGGACTAACGGCCTGGGGAATGGCACGCTCATTCAGTGGAATCCCGAGCTTTTGACAACGGGCCTCGTAAAGGTCGAAATGGTCCCGGTGGCTGCGACAAATCAACAGTTGGCAACACCGGGTGTGTAGGGAATGGACATACCGAGCGATATGTTTGCGCAGAGTAGTAACACTGCCCGTCAACCAACAGAGAGAAGCCTTGCAGCCTTTGCGACTGGAAATTGGACGGTCAGTACATTGTAAGGAAACGAATTTTAGAAAACATACGTGCAGACCATACAAATGGCGCCATCCTCAAGGACACCGGTGGTTGGATTTTTGTGGCCCTTGACACGGTGGAAACACGGTCCTGATGTCCGCAGTCGGATCCTCGCGTGCAATTTTGGCCGTAGCCTATACATCAATAAGTCAGATAAAGGTAACGAGTTTTGAAATCGAAAACATACGTGGGCATGATCGGCATCGGCCATGGCCTTGATAGATTCGTATTCCTCTGAGTCAACCTCCATCGCAACCAGTGGTTCCTCGCCCTCATGCTCAGTATCCCCACCCGCGGACGGCGCGACAGAGGCGACATCCGAGTCGGAATCACCGTCGCCATCGCTCAGCTGGGCATCAGACTCCTCAGCAATACGAGCCGCCTTCCGCGGGGTGGACAGGGCGGCCTGGGATTTGCGTTTCACCGAGACAGTGGGGGCCTCGATGTTGTTGGGGTCAGTGATACGTGCCGATGGCCGAGTGGAACGAGACGAGCGACGAGGAGAAGGGCGGCGTGAGCCAGCAATTTTACCAACAGGTTTGGCACGAGTGAAAATGGGAGCAAGAGGGCGCGACGAAGAGGCAGTGGCCGAGCCAGAAATCGGATGATCGTCGTCGACATCGTTGAACCACTGGATTTCAGAGGCATCGAGAAGTGTGCCGTTAGGCTTTTGGGCACAACCAAGCGTAGATTGGGACATAGCAGGCAGGGAAGGTCGTTTTGGGGCGTTTGGAAGAACTGAGGATGAACGGACGATGCGTTTCATTATTTATACCTCCAACACACGTATGGATGTATGTGTCACCTCGGTAGCATTCCGAGAGAGCCCCTCCCGACTCGCCAAATTTTTTCTTGGCCGGCCAATAGCAAAGTCTCGCTAACTTGAAGTCGCACTTTGAAGTTTCCGCATAGTACGTTCAGGGTCGTACCTATATGTACCGTACCTTTAATGTGGCAGAGATTAAGGTCCGAGTACGACGTCGCGCACCGAAATGCGTCCGAATGCGGACAGGGTTCTTGATTCCAACACACGGAGTCGTTTTTGAGCAGGATGTACAAACAGACGCGTTGTTGGCACTTGCTTGGTCACCAAACTTCGACAAATTTTGGCCGGGTTCGGCATTCGGTTCGGAGTTCGAACGCGTTCGAACACGTTCGGGAAAATCTCTTCCTCGACGAAACCGCGAACCGGACTTCAGGTTCAGGTTCGGGCAATCGTCGAACCTTGAACCTGAACTTGGCGTTCAGTCCAGTTCGGTCCGGGTTCGGACCGATTCCTGAACCGAACCTTGACAACACTACATCTGGAGGAACAGCTTGCCCCCATGGCGCCGTTCTTAGCGCAATCGGACCCCGCCGAAACCACCTTGGTGGTTAATGTATGTGATCACAGGCCCATCGTGCCCGTGTCATCAGCGGCTTGCTTCGCACACGAGTATATACAAGAAATGAAAACGAAAACAATATAAATATAGATGCCGGCTGATTACCCCTGATGGCCTTACGTAACGCCTCTGTTGCGCCGCTGTTGCAGCACCAGAGGAGCCTTCCAACTAATGTGCTTTCACGTTGATATGTAAGGGAACCGGATAACGAGTCCCTTCTGTTTTGAATTGGACCCAATATACTTGTGCTCTGGGACTGGCTGAGAGCAAAAGCCCGAGCAGGTCCCACAGGCTGAGCCTGTGGGCCACAGCTCGGGGGCCAGAGCTTTCATTTGGATGGCCATATCTTCGATGCAAAAATTCTGCAGCTGCTCGGCCGATGTATTCGCAGCTGAAAAATGCCAGCCGTTCTCTTTCTTTGCAAGTTCCCTTATGAGTGCGGCATATCTTATTTTTACTATTCCATTAGCCCATGCAAGTGTAGACTGAGATTTCTGGGATGAGCCAGGAATGCGTCAAGGACATCATCAGAACGATTGAGAAGATCGTGCACAGCAGGATGATCGACGAAGGCCGAGTGTCTGAGAATAGACACAACAAACCCAGGTATGGTGAGTTGTTGATCATCAAATGTCGTCAGAAGAGCGTCGAGCTGAGTTTGAGAAGCGGTCGCCACATCAGGAAAACCCCCCCCTGATATTTTGTGATACTTTATCACAAATTGTTGAAAAATATCGAGGGTTACAAAGTTGGCGCTATTTTGCCCAAAATATCTTCCCCCCCTGGAAGAATATCCTAATTTTGTGCAACTTATGTGGTGTTCTCTTCAGACAACTCACAACTTGTTCATTCACTTTCCACTCAGTTTCTTCTTGAATGGTCCTGGGGGAACTGGTTGACTTGTTAGTGGCACTTCACCATTTCAATCAACCCGACAAGGAGGGTGACACGTGACTCCTTGTACCACTAGACCTCATTCGGGACAACTACGCGACGCGCCTGCACCGACTAGGGCACAGGAACCCCGTCATCCAACGACTCCCGAGCGAATGGCGCGAGGGCGAGCCCGCAGCCGCCCCCCTCCTCTTCCACCACACAAACGAGTCAACAAGAATCGTAGAACCCCACCAAAGACGACGCGACTGCAAAAACTCGCACGCTCGACGTACCACCCGGCGCTGGGCGAGAAGGTACACCCGTTCGAGTCCGCACCGTGGAGGAGGACTGTCAGCGACTTTGGAGGACAGGTACGCATCAATGCAAATGAGGCGAAGGTGGAGAAGGCCGAGGCGGCCAAGGCACATGAGGAGAAGGTAAGTCAGTATAGCCAACAGCCCGAACATCTCGCGATGTACTCGGACGGTTCGCTCCTGGAAGACAAGGAGAGTTCCAAGCGATGCGTGGGCTACGGCGTAGCCGGGTACCACAATGGCAACGAGCGTATCACGCGAGTTGGACCAATGGGATCCAAATCGGAAGTGTACGACGCAGAGATGGCGGGTCTCGCGTGGGCAGCATGCGATGCCCTGACGTATGTGGATACTTTGAACGGACCGTTATGTAATTATTTACGCGGACGATATCTTACTTATCACTCGATACCTTATTTATTTTGCATAGTTACCTCTGCGCCGGCATATTAGCTACTTAGTATAGCTTGCGCCGTTAACCGATTCTCTCTCTCTCACTCCTCGGCTAGTACAAGCCGCCCTCGCAGGCTAGATCTGTGACGTCATCCCGCTTACATCACCGCCGCCAGCGCTCTCCGGTGCCACCACCATCGCCTACGGCCTCCGTCCTCCCGTCTCAATACTGCTTATCGCTGGCCCATTTTCACTCCTTGCATCCCATTACAGGATCTGATCACGTTTACCAACCCCCGAGTCGCGATTCGCGTCGAGCACATTCCGGGCACTTATGCTACAGGTTGAGTTCTGTATTCTTTGATCTTGCATTCCACTCACTCCCTCAGACCTTATATATTGCTGTGTGCCCATGGCCTCCGCTTCCGCGCTACGTTAAGATCTTTTTTTTTTTTTGCTACGCCTCAATTTTTCCCACCACCACCGCCTCTTTCTCTACTTGTCTACTCAAGCATTAGACCGTCGCTGGACTCGTAGGTTGGCACCGGATGTGCTAAATTGCTCTCTCCACCTCGATTTACAGTTCTTTTGTTTGTAGCCGACGTCGACACAGCTCGTGTGTTGGAAAGGCAGGGATGAGGACCGGCGCGGAGCGCGCTGGGCGTGAACCCAGAGCTTTATAGGCAATTGATTACAATCTGGCTCGCTCGGTCTTAGGCTTCCGGACCCGGGGTGTTTTGGCTCCACATAAAAGCCATGGGCCCTCTCGACAAACCCCACTTACAACTTGAGCTGTAACACTTGCTATGTATGACTCCTCTCATCAACTTACTATCTCGCTAATGGAACATACTGTGATGAAGAATTAATGACAGAATTCAAAATCCGGCGGAAGCCAAGGCGTGGACGCATTCGCGACACGATGCGCCCCAAAATGCGACGGAAAAACACGGCCAACAACGTCTCCAACGTCAGCCTCTCAATGTCGACGCCATCCTATTATGATCTTGTGATGGAGGACATCGAGGGCTTCTTGCAGATCGTGAATGCCCATGCCTCTGGGCTCAAGGGATTCCTTGGTCTAGAGGAGCAGCACATGTCGTGAAAGCTCTTACATATAAAAGCTTGTTTCTCCGTCTACAGTATTTACGCAGCGAAATGCTCAAGCGATTTCGCGATTTCGCAAAGAGCCGTAATATTTTCTCTCGTTCGCTCAGTCAGGATACTACGTAAAGGACTGGACAGATTTTTGATCATTCAGAAAAATATAGACGACACTGACCACAGCTCTGAGAGCGCCTGAACAATGGTCGAGAAAATGAAACATACAACCTGCCGCGACGTCAAAGTCAAATTCTCATGCGCGCTAAGTACCTCCTCAACAAACCTCTCGAAATGAAGATGAAATTGACGAAGTTTCGATAATTGAGCATACATTGACAACGCGCCGAGGGAACGGGGTGGAAATCGGGTTCTTGCTAAGTTGTACCTTCGTGAATTCGTTCTCGTTGGAGGGGTTCGGGAAAGAACATGAAGGATGACGAAAAAGAGGATCGGCCCCGCCGCGCGAGCTCTCTGGGTACCTGGGTGCGCGAGACGTGCAGAGTGCCCGTATTGTGAGCCGAAAGGGGGCGTTGCTGCGCCGGACCGGCGCCTACGCCGTCCCCACGCTCCTCGCATGTGCATGCTCAAAGTACTAACAACACCACAAACCCGATACCGGGAAGTGTGTACAGCGCGGTGATCCTAGTTGCTGGGGTTCCGTGGGAGGTGTGTTTGCAATTTTTTTCATCTCTTTGCGTAGCGGTCGGGCGGGGAAACAGAGACGTCGGAGGGTGGTGGGTAGGGCAGGATTGTCTGCACAGATTCAAGGTGCGTGTATACACGTCAATCTCCCCAGTGCCGTGAGTCCTTCCCGACCGTTCATCGACATGTGCTCAATATTATCAGCATTTCCTCATAAGAAAGACAACAATGTCTATGTCGCTCAGATGGAGAGGCACCATTGCGAGGCAGCCATCTCTATTTATGTTCCTCTGGACGAGGAGGCAGTGCCGATTGCTATTGTCGTCCCAAAACATCAACGCCCGCATACTCACCCGCCTCCACCTCCCACAAAGATTCCTACCCAAGTTCGGCGGCTCTATGAGCAGGCGGTTCGCGCTTATGGGACAAAGAACAGTCACTTTCCAGCTAAAGGAATTAAAAGGGAAGAACTACTGACGATGAACAGTATTCATAGATGGACCTACATGTTCAGGAACTGCAGTAATACGACGAACGGTTCGACTTGCCCCTGAGAACGGTTCAACCATCAGAGTCAGAGTCAACTTGCGGCCATACCTTTTTGGCGAGCATCGTTCACGCTTCTGCGAACATCTTGTGCCTCGGAAGTAGGGATTCCCGGGTGAAGAGCACGTCCTGATCACAATAAGTTCCTCTGCGAGAAACGGAAAAGGGGAGATCATACTAGACATTGTGGCCGGCTTTGCTTCATAGTGTTCGATGCATTTCTTGCATACAATTATCCCAGTTTGAGAGTTGTAACCAGCAACATAGTGCCGCTCCTCGCTGCGAGCGATGATTGCTTTGCACTTGCCACGACAACAGACAGTGGGTTCAGTGGATACCATGTCCTCAGTGAACATAGTGACCAGTCCGCTGTCCATGGCGAAAAGGGAGGAGATGATATTGCCAGACAATATGGAAAACAGGAGACTTAAATACCCGCGTAAGTCTATCGGGGACAACATAGGATTTGCATGATAATTTGAAGGCTGTGGTTCGCATCACCGAGGCGCGTCAGTTTGAACACAGCCAATACATAAAACACGGTACCTCACAACCCGGATGTCAAGGCGGTGTACGTTTAAACATATGCGGCGCAGCAGAACAATGGTCCCGCAGCCTACCTCTGATATCCGAGGTTTCGTGATAGCTGTGCCGTACATCCTGGTGATTCACATGTGTGCGCAATGGGCGAAACCTGTGTATTCAAGCAGTGCAAATGACAAAAAAGGTGTGTTACACTGCCCGCGTTAAGGCAGACCCTTTCCGCTGGCCGAGGCCCGCATCTATTTTCCAATTCCGTGCGCTTTTACGGAGAGGAAACCAGAAACCTTCTCCCGGGCCAGACTCATGGGAGAAGTGGCTCGTGAAAGCTTTGTCTGATTTCGCGCTTGCCCTGGTTCTTGACTTGCATAATTATGTGGTACAAGTCATCGAGTCTGAACGGCCCCTTCGATGTTCATCTGTGCGCCTCCGTCAACATTATCTTGCTCATGACAGAATGGAGGAGGATCACGGACAAGGGAAAGAACGTCAGGAACGCCCTTCTTCTTTTATCGAAACGCCTGACGCATTAATCAGAAACTCGATATTATCGCCTCCGCCATCCGAGCACAAAACAAACTGTCCCTTGAGTTGGCTGACTGGGTTTCACGATTCGATCAAGAGTTGACTATACACCGTAGGTCTCCCCTCGCGTCCCCATGTCTCATCTAATGTTGTACGATATACGCAGCTCTTCCTATCTGTACCTACCGCGGAAACACAACCAAGATGTATCCAATCACCTATCGCATAACTTTGAAATCTCTAATGAATGTTTCTAGGATCACTTCCTCTCTGCGTTTGGTGATTCTCGCCGACGGGTTTCAACACGCTGCTAAGAAGGGGCTCTCTCGTGACTCGGATATCCTCAGGCTGTCCATTGACTCAGCTCGGATGGTTATCCAGATAGCGCTCGAAAAGCTCTATCCTACGGGCAACCTCCGTTTTGCCATGGTACGTTATCCGTTTTGCAAAATGATTGCATGCTTGAACTGTATATTTCCAGGATGCCAACTTCCTTGATGTTTCGTTTGCAGCGGCATTCTTGGTCAATGTAAGAATACTAGCTTTGGAATTGACACCCGGTTTACCGTACTCCCCTACAGTTACTTCGCCCGAGATTCCTCCCACTCGTGACGGAGGCGACCCGACGAGACATCGTTCGCCTTGTCGGCAGGCTTATTAATGTTCTTGGTTCCGACAGTGTTGCTCTGGACGGCAGGCACACTCCTGCACTCTACTCTCGATTTTTTTCTTCCCTCCTTGCCAAGCATACTGTCTTCCCTATCCGGAATGACTCCCCGCCCACCGACGACCCAAGTTCTATCCTCAGTTTGGGTCAGACCTCACAACCACCCCTCCACATGTATATTCCACATCGAACTGTGAATGGAGAAAAATCTGGCGGTAATCGGTACGAGGACGAGCAACCTGGAATTCCAGACGTGTGGGATCCTGTCTGGAATATCGGAGAGGTTGCGTGTAATTTTCTGTATCCGGACAGCTGTTGTAGACATCGTTTAAATTTCTGGTGACCGCCTATTGACTATGTACGACCGAGTCGCACGCCCAAAGGCATCGCGCGCACCCTCACCGAGGCAAACTTCTATGGAGAAATCCAATTTGGATCTATTCGACTGTTGTTTGACTACTCCATCAAAAAAGCGGCGTCTGGCCACCTCTCGGGCCGATGAAAATACGGCACCTTTTGCGTTTACCAGCAGCCCTTGCGCTCCTTTGGACACCCCCGAGCCACCAAATAAACGAGCCAAACCCAACCCACCTCCTTCTAAGACAGATAACGCCTCTGGGAAGCGTAAACCTGTGAGAACAGATGCGCAGAAAATCGAATCAATCCTCGACGCAATTCAAGAGCAGAGATGGTCCCTCGGATGCTTCCTCTACAACATCTTTCGAATCAATTCGAACCCCTGCTACGTCGTTTGACTACTCCCCCCCAAAAAAGCGGCGTCTGGCCACCTCTCGGGCCGATGAAAATACGGCACCTTTTGCGTTTACCAGCAGCCCTTGCGCTCCTTTGGACACCCCCGAGCCACCAAATAAACGAGCCAAACCCAACCCACCTCCTTCTAAGACAGATAACGCCTCTGGGAAGCGTAAACCTGTGAGAACAGATGCGCAGAAAATCGAATCAATCCTCGACGCAATTCAAGAGCAGAGATGGTCCCTCGGATGCTTCCTCTACAACATCTTTCGAATCAAGGATGCCAAGGGCAACCCAATACACCGGAGCCCAGCTCACTCCCAGATGGTCTCCATTTTCCTCGCTGGCCGGGGCAAAAAAACAGTTGCCAATATCATTACCGAGTGGATGGCACACGCCGACGGGCGCATTCCTGAAACTTCGCCGAATTGGGACCTGATGTATTCGACCACCATCCCCTACAATGAGATCAGACCCGTCCGTGCCGCTCTCACAGCCTTTTCGACACAGACCATTGGGAAGAAGGTCCGAGATGAAGCGGAGAGTGCGGTGAAACTCGGCAGTGGGCTGCACGTCTCCATCGGGTAGAAGCATCCGGAGACAAAGCTGTGTCGCGAAGACTTCGGCGACGCTACCATCCCTCGGGTCAAGTTGGTCATCGAACGAGAGCAAGCGGTGACTTTGTACCTCTGCAACAATATCGCGATGCGGAAACCCAGAAAGCGGGATGGTGTGATCCTTGAACGAAAAACGCGCCCCGCAGACACCGTATGTTTTGTTCCATACCATCTAGAGCACCGGAACTTAACTTTATATGACCCAGGTCATCATCCATGCCATTGCATCCCTCAATTTCTGTCGTACCGATCAAGCAAATCTCCTGCCGCTTATGCGCGGGATCCTGTATTTCGGCTCCTCTGCTCTTGTGGAGCTCATGAACTACAACAGTCGTATCGGAAACATGCCCGCACCTACTACAATCCGCCACGCACTCTGCAGCCTGTCAGAAGTGGAGGCAATTGCAACGGCAGCCCATGGCGCGGACCCGGAAACAGCCGGATTTCTCTTCGTGGACAACTGCCAAAATTATCATACACAACGCGACCTTTGCGTTGGCCGCGAGAACATCATGAACGTCGGGATGTCAGGTCTGTATATGGAAGCACCTGACATCGACGTGAATGTTTTCAATCTCGAGGACAAGAGGAAGTTGATAGCGGAGAATCGGCGGAAGCATGTAACCGTTGACGATCTGCTCGGATTTTTGGACCAGGGGGATGCCGACTTGACAGGGACCCTCCACTTTTTGGAGGCGCTGGTTCGTTGCATCCCTAGTCTCAAGTCGCTGAGCAAAGAGATTAGCATGCGATTTTCTGCGACAGCCACGATTTCAGTCCCGGACGGCGCGGCAATCGTTCACCCGCTTGCTTGTAGTGGGAAGAAGGAGACGATCCCGGTCGAACTCAGAGATGGTATGCTGGACTTTCTTAACTTGAAGGCAGTGCATAGATGGGATAGCAGGAGGAGTATGAGCATGAGAACGGGTACTGCGCCAGCCATTGGCGCGCGAACGGCTGAACGTGTGGTCAAAAAATGGTCGTGTTTGTCGTACACGTGACTACGGAAAGTGCCGAAGCGCGACCTACGGCTTACACATGATGGTCACTGGCAATGTAACGGGTTTTGATGGCGCTTATGTAACATAGGCAGAGACCCAAACGATGGCAAATCGCATCCGCCGCCGCTACGGCCTCATCTACGCACTCGTTCAAAAGATTTTGTATGAGAAATAGTCTTAGAAATGTGGTTTAGATGTCTGGAGATGAGTAAGATCATTATAATGATTGAGTGCAGGGCAATTTCACGGACCTCAAATGATGTGGTGTCTTTGGGCAGTTCGGATCTGAGTTGAGTCCAATGCTTGCAAATAGATAACATAACACTGACGCTACTATGACATCACGTGATCACTTTCCCAGCTTGTGTCACTGTTAGCCATTCCGATGTCAGTGTTCACACTGAGAAATTCTGAAACCAAGTTCATTGTCATGTCCTTGGTTTTATTTAACGGCACAGAGGGACTGTGTGTTTACAGAGTGATTTTAATTATTTCTTGTTTGAATTTAAGCTATAAAAAACCTTAAGAAAGGTCAGTTTGACAATGTACATGTTCAAAATAAAGTCCGTTTGCAGAAAAATTTGCACATCTGCCCCGTCAATTTTAAGGTGAATTTGCGTGTATATGCTGTCATTTTCTGCTCAATAGTCTTATATACGCATTTAGAGCAACATTGATGCTGCCATAAAACCTTCAAATACATATTACTGCCAACTATTTTCTGTGAGAAAGGTGAAAACAGAGGTGAAAAGCAACAACCACACATATACACCAAGTGGAAAGGGTAATAGCGGAAAGTTTTAAGAAAAAAGGATCAAACACGACCTCTGAGGTTCGAACCCATACCACCTGATGATTAGGTAACATGAGAATGCATCCGAAATTATCTGGAGGTTCTCGCGTATCGAATGTCCGATCTTGATAATTGTGGGTTGGTGAGAATTGCCCGCAAAGAAGGAAGAATCTCGCTCCGCGAAGTCAGAGCTGCAACCTACATATCGAATCAATCAATGTACTTGAATAGAGTATGTATGTAAATCTATACCTCGAAGACGACAATCTTATCCTGCGTCCGGAGTTGGATAATCTCCAGACGAGGCGGCCCGTCTTTGCGTTGTTGTGTCTTGATTGCAAGCGCGACCAAAGAAAGCGGTGTGGTTGGAGTAACAATATCCACGAGAATATCATTTGCTTCGTCCTCAATCTCCATTGAATCAGAGACGATGGTGGTTGGGATTCCAGAACTTGGTTCAAAGGTGGGAAGGTCTGTCCACTCGGTAATCGGCTCAACGTCCTTGATCAACGAGCTGTTGATAGACTCGTGAAAGGACCGCTCCACTGAAAAACATCAGACTTTTCACCACGGAAGAATGAACTGCTCACGTTGTGGTGAATCTGTGTAAAATATCTCGGTTGGCGGATGGTTCGCATTCTTTAACCCTTCCTGAATTCTCTCGAACAATTCTTTAACAAATGCCAACGACTTGGTTTGAGTTAAGGAGTGCGCTCGGACCTCTTCGAACTCGTTAAGCAGAGTATATGCAGCGATGAAGATCTGTTCCCCCTTCAAGTCCCCCATGTACTTGAGGAGCTAAAATAAAATGAGGGTCAGGCCGTCATTTACGATATTTGTAAGTTGACACTAACCTGGAATGTATGGTCCCCTGCCGCCACGGTCAATGGCAATGATGCAATAAATCGTTCGATGAAGATGCGATACGCAGAAACATTATCTGTGAAGAGTGCCTTCAGATAAGGGACAGACGGTGGAGACCCTGCATATCCTTGTGGGTCATCAAATGCAGAAAATGACTGAACGTTGGTCCGGCCATAGAAATCTGCGGCAGAAAGGTACATCAGCTCCCCGTCTGCATGATATCGGTGCTGGATCTCGGAAACTAGTTCAGAAAACGGAGCAGGACCGAAGCGTGCGGCAAATGTATTTGACATTTGCGCCATCATGAGCTTTGAAATGGCACCGCGTGCGGATATATATGCTGCATAAATGTGAGCGACTCGATAGATGTATTTTGGAAAGACAGATACCTGGGAATGCCACCTGTACAAACCGCGGAAGCTGCGCAATAATATGGGGATCGGTACCCTGGTGGTTGGTTCCACATCCCGGTGAATCTTTCCGTCGGTCATCGCAAATAAACCGATTTGTGAGAAGGAAAAAATCAGCTGGCATTGAACGAACTCGGCGAGCGATAGGATTGTCATTGAAGCCTTGGCGAAAAAAATAATTAAAACAGGTGTGCGACTGGAACATGGGACAGACCTTTGCGAGATAAAGGCTTACCACAAGTACACTTGAAGCGTTCAGGATGGCCGGGAAGGAAGTTCGGCAACCACACAAATATTTTGCGGTGATATACGGCAGTTGGATCAAGGCCGCGGCCAAGGGCGAAGACAGGATGCGGGGGCCTATCATAAAAATCACCCCGTTGATAACAGAGGGGTTGTCCATGAGCTTTAATTTCATCAGTGAGTCTCTTCTTCGCGTCGCTCAATTGCTTTGAGATTGCGGACTCTTGATCGCAAAATGCAGCCTCCTCTGTATCTAGATTTTCCTCGCCATTCTCCGGGGGATCTTCTATGAGACTTTCGTCGATGATGCAATCTCCTGCAGCAATATCCGCATGCTCATCGTTTTCGTCGATGTACGCCAGCTCTTCATTGAGCTGTGCAAGATCACCTACGGAAATCGGTGGTGGACGGGTGACTGTTTGTGTGTAAATTGATACTCATGCATCACATTAAAATTGAATTGAAATACCAGGAATCGTCGAAGCGGATATGGGTGCTGCCTGAGCACGCGAAGGCCCGAGAGCGGACCAAGTTGATCTCCCAGCTGAGGCAGAAGCAGTGGCGGGGTTGCCTCGAGGAACAGCAGCATGGGTGTTACGAGGAAGAAAAAATGGGGCAATGGGCCGCCGAGAGCCACTGGTATGGGAGGTGGATGCCCGAGCGCGTTCCTGTAGCAGCGGCGTAGGTGAACGGCCGAGAATTTGCAATTTTGCTTCATTAGGAGGTCTTCCCGCTCCCTCCCGAGCACCACCGTGAGTTCCTTTTGGTTTTTTAGGATCCTTTGGCTTCTTGGGGTTCCTGGCATTTGCACCTGCAGTCACTTGCACTGCATGCTCTCAAACTGGCCATACCTTCCTTAAATGCAAACAGTTCCACAATCTCATCAGGAGCATTGCAAAGGACAAGGGGAATGCCAAAGGCAATGGTGCAAATGTAAAGTCCCAAGTGGCTTCAAACACAAGTCTGCTCTCCCACTTTGCATTCTCTGTTGTTGACTTTCGATGGAATGCGGATTCAGGAACCACATCCCACATGACGAACCGCAAGGATCGTCTCAAAAACACCCGCTACTATAGGGTTGCCATCGAAGTTGCCAACGGAGTTGTTGTTTATTCTGAACTAGTGGGGGAGATAGAGTTGAAGCCACTTATACACGGACACAGTGCTCGGCCTGTTATCCTTACCAATGTCCTGTTCGTTCCTCAATTGTCTCATAATCTGATATCTATTACCTACCTCACCAAACATCATGGCTATGGTGTTACATTTAAAGGAGATCTTGTTTCATTCACCAGAAACAACGAGCTCTTGTTTGAGGCAGATATCAATGAGAGGAACCAGGCATTTGTGAGAGAGGTCGAGATCCCCTCTTCTGGTTCAGCTCTGTTCACCTCTGGGACCTTGCCTATGGATTTGAACTTGTTGCATCGTCAACTTGGCCATCACTCTTATGCTGATACCAAAACCATCCTTAGCAAGAATCTGGTCACTGGTGTGAAGTTGACTTCAAACCAGAAACCAGATCCCATCTGTGAACCCTGCCTTGCAGGAAAGCTGAATGCCGGTCCTTTTCCATCCACTGGTCATCGTTCTGAACATCCTCTTGATCTCATTCATTCTGATCTGAAGGAATACAAGCTGCACACCCGTGAGGGGTGGAAGCATCGTATTACCTTCATTGATGATCACACTAGCTTCAAAGTGTGTTACCACATGCAACGCAAGAGTCACGCGTTCCATGCATTCAAGTTGTTCAAAGCTTATGCTGAGAACCACTTTGGACAAAAGATCAAAGGATTTCAGGATGATAAGGGTGGCGAGTACATGTCCAACGAGTTCAGGAACTTCCTTGCTTCAGAGGGCATTGTGCATCGCCATTCAACCAGGAATCGACCGCAACAGAATGGGACAGCAGAACGTGCTAATCGCACCATAGATGAGCACACTACTGCGATGCTACATGAAGCAAATCTCCCTGCTTCATTCAGGGCTCTTGCTGTTGGCACATACATTCATGTGGCCAACATGCATCCCTCTGCTCACATCGGAGGGAACACTACTCCACATGAGCTCTGGCACAAGCAGAAACCAGATGTGGCTCATCTCAAGGTGTGGGGCTGCCTTGCCTATGTGCATGTGCAGAAAGATAAACGGGATGCCTCTGGCTCCCATATTGAGAAATGTATCTTTGTGGGTTATCCCTCAGAGTACAAGGCCTGGGAATTCTACAACCCAGTGACCCGCAAGATGGTGATCTCAGAGCGAGCTGTGTTTGATGAACGCTATTTCCCTGGGTGCAGTGCTGAGCAGATGAGGAAATGTCCTCGGATAGATCCCTCTGCACTTCACAGCCTGCCTTTGCTGCCTAATCCTCTCACTGTTGTTGTTATCAACGAGGAGGATGACAGACCCAAACAGCATTATGCACCTGCTCCTCCAGCATCCCCTGTGCCTTCCCACCCTCCATCGCTGCCCGAATCAAGGGCTCCTTCACCACAACCAAATCCTCCTTCACCATCGCCTCCTGCTTCACCAATTCCAGCAGCTTCACCTGTTGGTGTTGCTGCACGTCGCCGCTTCCACAATCAAACTACGGAGCATAGACCCCCTAACGAGTGGTGGAAAACACACAGGGACCCTCTGCCGGCTGTACCTTCAGATTCAGAGTCATCTGATGATGAGTTGTTATTACAGCCAGGCAGTGCTCTTGTTGTTGCGCATGAAGGAGATCCAACAAGTGAAACACTTCAGCAAGCTAACATTGCAGCTGTTCAGTTTGCACAAGCAGCTGTTCAGTCTGGTCATCCTCGCACTTACTATGAGGCAATGAAACACTCTGATGCTCATTTGTGGAAGGATGCAGCGGTCTCCGAGATTAACTCTCTTCTGGAGAACTGCACTTGGGATGTTGTTAATCCACCTCCTGGAGCGAAGCCTGTTCGCTCTCAGTGGGTCTTTGTGATCAAACACAAGTCTGATGGGACCATTGAACGCTACAAAGCCCGACTGGTTGCAGATGGCCGTGGACAACGCTTTGGTGTTGACTACAACGAAATCTTCTCCCCTACCATCAAACCGGCCACTCTTCGCACCATCTTTGCTCTTGCTGCTCAGCATGATCTCCAGCTTCGTTCCATTGACTTTAGTTCTGCTTACCTCAATGGGGACCTTGATGAGAACGTCTACATGACGCAACCTGAAGGTTTTTCCCCAGGCAGACCTGGCCAGCTCCTTAAACTGCGAAAGTCGATTTATGGGCTTAAGCAGGCTGGCAGGCAATGGCACAAGAAGCTGCGAGAGAAGCTCCAACAAATGGGCTTCAAGTGTCTCCAGTCTGATCGTTCATGCTTTGTCTATTCAGATGGAGCTGTTCGCATCATCCTTCCCATCTATGTTGATGACGGTGTCATTGCATCCAAGCATGATGCTGATATCAACCGAGTTATTGCTGAACTTGGCTCTGCATTCAGAGTCAAGGATCTTGGTCCTACAGAGTGGCTTCTGGGGATCAAGGTTGAGCGCAACTCCAAGACTGGAGACATTGCAATTTCACAGCGCCAATATGCTGTGAACATGCTTGAGCAGTATGGAATGTCTGATTGCAAGCCTGTTTCCACCCCTATGCTGCCTGGTCTTAGCCTGACCAAGGAGATGGGAGCCAAGTCTGAAGACGAGTCCAAACACCTCAAAGGCACTTATATCAGTGCTGTGGGCTCTCTGATGTACTTGGCTATCCAAACTCGTCCAGATATCTCCTATGCAGTGGGTGTTCTTGCACGCTTCAACAGCAATCCTGGCGAAGCCCATTACAGCGCTCTGAAGCATTTGTTCCGCTACATGAAAGGTTGAAACTCTATTGAAAAGAGAGACAAGACAACTAACCTGAGTCAACAGTGAGAAACTGGGGACTCAGGCTCTAAACTAGGCTACTTATATATACAATGGCCTGGTGGGATCAATTTCTTCATGAAGATATTCGATCAGATTTACAGGAGTATCGATCGGACCTATTTTTTGGTTCGCGGAAACGAGGAATGCCTTTCCGTGATCTCGGAGCTTCACAGTGCCTCGCGCTCTCTCCTTTTCTCCCTTCAGCACTTTCGTTCTAAGCACCACCGCTCCACCTGGGATCCCAAAGGCTGTCGCGAGCTGAGTGAGGTTCTACGTAATGGAGACGCCAGACTCGAGGTATGTTGGTCACTTACGGGATATGATGTCCACTGATTCTTCTGCGCATTTTTCTAACGCAGGCTGGTTTCACGGACGGTCGGATGCTAGCTCAGCTCAATTTGATCAATGTATATCAGACCAGCTCTGCAGGCTTCGTTTTTCAGCTCGAGAACGCCTTTGGACATGCTACAGATCCACGCAAAATGCTAAAAGATGCCATCGTTGGTGGTCCAAACGGCTTGCTCTACTTCTACGAGAATGTCGTGTCCCGCATCATTGACAACCTCGAGCACGATGAATATCGCCAGATATTGAATGCAGTGGTGCTATGCTGTACTGCATTGGCACGTAAGGTTTCCTCCCACTTGAAAGTGAGTCCTTTTCCTTTGGTTAGCAGCGCATTGCATTGTTATTAATCCCTTCTAAATC
The DNA here is from genome assembly GCA_029204085.1 of Mycena sp. CBHHK59/15. Lineage (NCBI taxonomy): Eukaryota > Fungi > Basidiomycota > Agaricomycetes > Agaricales > Mycenaceae > Mycena > Mycena sp. CBHHK59/15. Next base: position 167,959 of record JARGXW010000266.1, on the reverse strand, counting down.
TAGACCGGGAATGCCTCCGCCAATCCCCAAGAGCCAGATGGCAGCGGTCAGGCAAGTTTTTCGTATCTCCATATTGCCATATTGTGTCTAACGCTCTGTCCAGAATGGTGAAGGTATGAGAACTCGTCGAGGTGGTCCGGGTCGTACAGGCGGGCAGTGGAAGCAGAATTCCAAGTAGGAATATCACCATGTCCTCGTTATCTTCACGAATCATCCATTCTATGATTTAGGAGTGGGCAATATCGCTATAAGCACCCTACTGTCGAGTCGCCTCAGAAAGTGCTGAAAAAGGTTTGAAATTTTCACCTTCTTTTTCAGTGAAAAATATCTGAAAAATAAACAACATTTTTCACTGAAAAAGAAGGTGAAAAAATTGAAATGCTCAACCAGTGCAAGTTTCCGGCTCTTCAAAGCAGTATTTGCAGCGCTGAATGAGCGAGTTGCACGGACACAGTTCAAGCAGACAACAACTACTTTCCCTGTCGCCGCAGGCATTCATTCATACCCTCCACTGGAGGTTGATACCCAAATCGATCTGATGTTCAGCTGCCCGGGTATCCTAATCTCACAAGGCTCGCAGCAAATCTTTACAAAAATCATTAAGGGCAGACGCTCAGAACCTTTCAGGAAGGCAACATTTATCAACTTAGATCGTATTCGGTGCTCTGTACATGAAGTCTCTGATTACACTCCTACTGACGAATGATTTAGAAATCTATACGTTCCACAAATCTGAGACGACTACACCGTGAATTATTTTGGAAGTCGATTCACAACATTTTCAGAGTCGGCGACTTCTGGACACACATTGACAGAGCCTTGAACACATTGTGATGGAATGTGATGCCTCAGGGGAAAAATTAATCTGGCAACTGCCCGAGGACCTCTGGGCCATGAAATATTCCGACTGGCCCCCCCTCAGCTGGGGACTTATCTTGGGTGGCAACCTAGTTAAATTTAAACACTCAAATGGGAAATTGATCCCCACTATGGGACGATTATTTGCCATTCTGGTATCCACGGCCTGGCACACAATCTGGAACATCCGAAATGATAAGGTTTTGAAAAACCCACACCGTAACATTACAGACATTGAGATTCACAACAGATGGCTGAAGTCTGTGAATTCCGCACTAGGACGAGATCGAATCCTCACCAATAAAATGAGATTTGGAAATCTTGCGCTGAATAAAGATCTCGTCCTCAGAACAAGGAGTGGATACCGAGGTATGTGTGATCCTGGACATTTTGTCCGACTCCGCGCAGGTCAATCTATATCCAAAAAAGTGAACAAAACAAGAGACAACATATATCACCTGTAAACTAACGTTGCACTCGACGCCGATCTGCTCCAAGATCTCTTTACGTCCAATCCCTGATAATTCGAGGATTTGAGCCGACTTGATGGCTCTGCATGGAAAAAAGTGAGAGATTATGAAGGAAGGACACACCCGGCGCTGAGGATCACCTCCTTCTTGGAATGAACTTTGACCGTTTGTCCTCCATGAACAAATTCTACGCCAGTCGCTACGAGCCCTTCGCCGGGTGGAGCGTCCGAAAACAGAACGCGGGCGGCCGTCGCCTCGGTCAGAACCTACACCAAATGAGACCAAACCTCCAAGCAATGAATGATGGATATGCAGTGAGAGAACTCACAACCAAGTTCTGCCTTTCCCTATTCGGCATGTAATACGCAGTAGCAGCATACGACCGCGTCCAAGATTTTGGGTCCAAGTTCGCAGACGCCATCCACGTCCCGGTGATATCCCCGCCATACGGATCTTTAATTGCCTTTAGACCTTTCTTTATAAGAGTCTCTTGGAAAAGCTGGTCAATAGTATAGACGCTGTGTGGGGCGGTGACTTGGATGGGGCCAGATTCGCCGCGGAATGCAAGGTCGTGAGTGTGCGGATAGAGGTCGGTTTGCTCTTTCTGCGCGACGTGGAAGCTGAGAGAATAGAACCGAACAGGTGTGTGTGTGTACGAATCGTCCTTCGAGGAATATAAAGGAGACTCACGTCTCACTGATACGGGTATATTTCGAGTACTCCGCCCAATTCCACCCAGGATTCTCGAGTGCTTCGATCGCATCAACATCACCCGCGGGTGGTTTGGTCCATCTGCGAGGAAGTCAATGCCGAGCACTCTTTCGATGTTTGGTACGCACGCATAAAAATTCATAGCGGAGCTGCCTCCTGGATATGATTATTGAACATGCTCGACAGAGAGACTGAGTCGCAAGAAAGCTCACCGAGCCCTTTACCACGCTGCCACAGATATGATTTGTTAAGTGAGTGCCTCTGAGGCGTGGTAGAAAAAGACCAATCAAACTACCGGAGATATCATCAGAAACAAAAGATTTGCGATGCCCTCATTACCTTCCGATTTCCAAACGACTGCCCGAATTGCCCTGGGACATCGATAAGCGATTCGCCAATGTTGTGTTCCCCAGCTTCCAGCACAGCGACGGTGATGGATGAGTCCTCGGTGAGACGTGCGGCAAGAGTCAAGCCTGCTGTCTGTTTGACATGAGTCGAGGAAATGGCCGCCAAAAGAAGTTGACACGCACTCCACCTCCACAGATCACGTAGTCAAAGGTTTTATTGACAACATTCTCTGGATGGAATCTGAGGTCGGGCATGCTGAGGCGAGGGATAATTCTATTTGGCACCCCCCCGCGCTGAAAGCACCCCGGGTGCTTCTATATGGCACCCCCATGATTATGTAATTTCTTCGGCTATCAGATCAATTCCTGATTTTGTTCCACCTCTTCACAAGTTCCAGCAGGAACTTAAGCCCGCAACAAATAACGAATTTGCGAATACAGAAGAACAAAATGGATAATAGAACCATTCAACAGCCCCACATGACCCCACCCGGATCAGTCTGCCGCTGATGATCCTGTTGCCGTGGGTGCCCGTGTCGTCCTTGAAGGTCCTTATCAGCAAAAAAAGGTAGTTTTCAACCAATCCGTCGGAATCGATGACGGAGGTGGATTTCGACTTTCAGTGCTCAAAATACAACCGTGTCATGGTGTGGCCTCATAAATATATGTAGCGATAAGGACTTTCCGTTACATTACAATTGAAACAATTCTTAATTCGTAGAGTGTGCCCCAATGAAGCAAAAACTGGGTGCGTTAACGAGTTGGTCGGGTTAGTCAGTGATTCGACCAACTCGTTAACACACCAAGCACAGCCACTTAATTCTGTAGGTGTCAGCCTTGACGATCACACAGCCACTCGTAATGGCTGACACCTACTGTTTTTATCTACCCACTCATCCACTCTACTCCATGGACTCATCATATAATACCATCTATTCATTGCCCAAAACACATCTATGGAGGCAAAATTCAGAAAAAGGTCAGATAATAGCCATCGGGGCCGATACTATGACTTTGACTATTAATTTACCCCAAGTGTTTTTTTCTGGCATGGCACACAATCTTAGTAGGCCAAAGACTTCATATTTAACTCAAAAACAATACCCTCAATTCCGACTCCATTCATTTAGCAGCCCCAAAGAGCTGCAGCTGAACCTTGTCTGAGGTGTGAACTAAACAAGACACAACAAAGGTCCGACTAAATAATGATTTACTCTAGCATGGCACACTTTCCTGGCAGGCCAAAAGGTTTGTTTTTGATTCCAGAATAGACCTCACAGTTCAGACTCCATTCATTTAACAGCCCAAAAGAGCTGCAGGCTCAATTCTATGCAAGTTGCACAGAAATTGCAAGTGTTGGGTCGAAAAATTAATTCTACCAACAATAAAACCAGGTAACAGTCAATTGATCTAATCGGTTCATCTAGTCGTAGTTGGGCAGCTTGTACGGTTGTGCCCAACCAAATGACATTTGGAACAGCGGTTCTGGCGGCGAGCTACATTTTGAGATGGATCTGGACCTTGGATCCTAGCCCCACCACCGCGCGGTCTACCTTCAGTGGGCCCGGTCAGCCTTTGAGTTTGCGGCCTACCTTTGTGATTGACAACGGGTGGATCGAATATTCGATCGTTCATGGCCTCCTCTTCAGGTGCACGTCTGTCGGTTAATTCAGCAAAGTGCTGGTCGATGTAAGAATTACGAAGCTCACTGCACATCGGCCAGCCTTGCACGGAGAGCATCCAATTGCTCCTGCGTCTGAACTTGACCCATCAGCGCTCGCACATCTGCCTGGATAGCGGTGTAGACTGTGCGCTGCGGAATTGTCCGAGTGGGAGGGACTGGAGTAGAATTGGCATTTCGGTTGATGAGAGTAGAGGAAACCGGGTTAGCGATGAGTTGGCTGGGAAGAGAAGTAGCAGAAAAATGGATGCTGTGACTGGATTGTTGCCTCAGAGTAACTGCTGGACTCTGACGAGCATCAAACAAAGGATCTTGATACCAGCTATTCGTTGATATTAGCACTTGTACTGAACGAGCAGTGAAAGCTGCGCACCGCGCTCTGATTAGTGAGATGTGAAAAGGCAGCCCCGGGATCTTGAGCCAAGCCACCAAGTAATGGCGGCAAACAACACCTAGATTTTGACCCATACAGCAGTCGCAGAGATACCGGCCATCTGGAAGTATGGCTATGATGTGAGTTGCCCCTGTCTGGGTGTGCGTGATTTTGAGCAAGTGGGAAGGAACCAGTCCCTGCTCCTGAACGAGCCGGAGTAGGAACCTGGTTTCAATATAGGCATGGTCGTTCATCAGGTCGTGCCTCGTGGACTGCGCGAAATATGAGGGAGGCGAGGATGGATGTACCAATTATGATGCTTACTTGTTCCTCACCGCTTTGCCACTGATAGCCGGGCTCTGTCGTGCTGAGCGCGATCGCGTATTCATTCTACAAAAAAAGGAATCATTAATTCTGGTCAAGCCGGGGTGAATCGAGACGAACCCAGTCAGCTACACCAGGAGGGCGTTGGAGCGCTGCAGCGTCATAGAACATAGCCAGTTCCATTTGCTTAAAACAGGTCTGTAGAGCGAATGGACCAACATGCTGGCGCAACAAGTCCAGGATCGGCTTAAACAAGGTGTCTAGTTGGCCAGGGTGTTGCTTGCGAGAGGACTGAAAGAGACGTTAGTACTAACAATCTAAATCGAAAATAAATGAGTACATCTCGGACACGGATGTTCTCGTCCCTTTGCTGCTCCTTCGTTCGATCATTCAGGGCATTGAAAACCTGGAAGAGCGTCTTCTTGGGTCCACTGAGGGCCTTGGTGATCCGGTTCTCCACTTCGACACGGCCATTCGTTCGAATGCCTGCAGTGAAGATGATACTTATCCAAGCCCACGCCCAACGATCGCGAACTTGGTAAAGATCGTGGAGGTAGGTTCGTGCCATTGGATATCTGTCCACAAGACCCTGCCACAGCGTCTCGAAGTGTGTAGGGGAGACCGCACGATAACAACCCCAAAAGTCCTGTTGGAAGTTCTTCCACTCGGCACCAAGCGTGCGGGCAAGGTTCTTGTCAACGTTTTCGATCAGATGCGAGAGACAGTATAGATGGAAGGTGAAGACCAGTATGAGTGATGCAGCGGCAATGAGAGCGCCACTACGGTCAGAGATGAGAACCTCCGGGTGGACATCGAGCGAAGCATTCAGGTGACAACGGAAGATCCATGCATGGGTCTCGGTGTTTTCTTTTCTTTGGAAAGCGTACCAGCCGTTACGAGATTTGCCATGGGAGTCGATGACAATTCCAATGGATAAGGGATAGCGCTTGTCGTTGCGATTATAGGTGTTGTCGTTGATAAGAATATCGGAGTAGCGGCGGGTAAGTTGTGCTTGTCGAGGGGACTGCCACCAAATTGTGGTGAGTACCTTCTGCGTATCCACCTGCACAGCATAGTCCCACCCAGGCTCCGTCCGATTCCGCGTTTCCAGGGAAGCTAAAATCGCAGCTAAGTCTCCACCAAGGGCATCCACTTCCTCCCGTGCTTCCTTCCTCGCGCGATCTCGCATGTTGGAGATTTGGCGAGGTTCGAGTGTATTATCAGCAAACTGAGCGCTGAGCACCTGCCGAATCTGCTCGCGTGAAAAGGAATCGGAAAACCGTTCTGCCGCCGCCCGCTGAGCCACCGTGGGAGGTCGCTGTGCGTGTCCTCCCTCTGGAATACTAGGCTCATGGTTGTGGTCACCATCGACGAGCGTGATAGTCCATCGTTCGAGGGGCCCAGCCATTCGGCAGAGATTAACGTGGGCGAGACAGTGTGTTCGCCCCGATTTGCCCTTTCGATGGTCCGAGGGGTCAATATCCATTCCATGGGTTTCTATTGGATCGCGGTTTTTGTTGCAGCGTAAGACTCGCTTTCTGAGCACGCCGTTGTTGTCCTTGTGTGATTGGGCGCGAATCCACTTGTCCCTGTCCCTGCCGTCATTGTCCCCGTCCCCACCAGTCCCATTCCCATTCCTGCCCCTGGCGAACCACGCGATCCGTTCTACCTGCAGCGAGACCCACCGCGTTGCGTGCTCCCAGCTGAAACCGCCTATGGGACTGCTCAGTCTGCCCTTGCTGTCGCATGTGCCCGAGAATTTCCTTGGGTGTACCTTGCTCTCGATAGGATCTCCGAGATCGCATGGGGGCCAGTAGAATGTGCGGCGCGGTGTCGGCGCGGAGTCCCAGGGGATCTAGGTGTACCTCGAAGCAGTCATCCGGACGACCCGCTTGGCTATCGTCTACAGGAGTTGCGACAGTTGACTCGGGCAATTTCGACGGCTGCAATAGCTCTGCTAACTCGGGGCTGTCAAGCTTGACATAGTCTGCAACGGCAAAGACAGTGCTCGAACGAGCCATAGCAGGTCGGGGGTCACTGAGATCAACACGCTCTGTTTCGGCGAGGTCGTATGGGTCAGGATGCTGAAAAAGAAGCTCTTCGAGAGCCTCTTTGTCAATTTCCGAGGGCGAGAAAAAATTGGCGGACTTCTGATCGGCTTACGTACCTTAGACTGCCGTTTATGGACATCCGCCGAATCCCGAATTCCCGGCCGAATTTTCACGTTCAGCTTGGACCAGGCGCGGTACACAATGTAGGGGCTCAGGCCTCAGGCCCGAAGGAACTGGGGAGAATTTTGAGTTTCTCACAACCAAATTACATGCCTCCGAGCAGTCTCCATGTGAGAAATGTTAATAACATGTTAATAACATGTGATAAAGATCCTGTTATTTAACATTGTCCATCTTACACAAAAGAGATGCGGAAGTCACGAGTGCACACCCAAACACGTTAGGTTCGGTCCAAGCCCCGTTCTGACGATGCCGTGCGATGCCGGAGCAGGACAAAGAAAGCCAATCAGCGAACAAACAGACCAAACACGCCTTCGTCAGAAGGGGCTTGCTGCAGAGTCCGGAAATCGGGGGGGTTGGGAGATCGCGTATAGCGACGCAGCGCGCGCTCGGAGCTTTGGGGTCATTTGATGAAACTTTTAGTTCATCAGTGTGGCTACAATATTCCTCTATAAACCTGACCGATAGACACAAAACTCATCGAGTTTTCAGACGCGCGAGGGGCCGAAAACACGCGTTTTTTGAGAGGCCTCAAAAATATTTATTTTTTATTGGATTCCGGAGAGATTTCAATTGAAGCAATTATCAGTATGTATCTTCCGATGAAACGTCAAACTTTTGGAACATTATGGCGTGTTCGAGCACAAGACCGTAGGCAAGCCCGAAACGCGCTCGTGTGATGGGCATGTAACGCAATGTGACAACCGTGTCGCGGCGTGACTAATTAGCAAAAAATTGCGCTCTGAGCTCTCCCCCGCGCACCCTCCTCCGTACTCTGCCTGTAGTTCCCAATGGCACTCGGCAACGTGTCCCTGCAACTCCTAGGAAGCACAAAACCCCAGCCCCGGACCGCTTGCTCGGTGTCAAGCCGCTCAAGGAGACTCTGCAAGAAATAAAAAAACAAGACGCACAAACGCCTCAAACTTAACTTCGATATAGATTACTGGCAGGGAGAACTTATCTGCCGCCTGCGCCAGACATCAGTAAAACAACATGTTTTGCTTTGACGTCTTTGTCTTTGGAACACATCTTTCTGGGTCTTTGTCTTGGGGGAGGGCGTCTTTGGTCTTTGGGTTGCAGTCTTAGGACGTCTTAGTCTTGGCAGTCACACGCCGAGTCTTAACGAAAATTTTCCAGCTTCCAAGACCTCGCACCGAACCAAAGATGTCTAAGACTTCAAGCCACATAATAATATTAGTACAAGAATACAACGTATAACAACTAGAAAGCTATCTCGTGTGCACAATGGTCTGCGTACTTGTTAATGTAAAATGCCTTAAAACGGTCTAATGAATCAGAATATTTGAAGTGTCGTGGAAGGAAGTCATTGCCATAGATACCAATGAGATGCGCCCCACGGAGAATCGTATCTACATGAATAATGTCCACAATGCGCTGGCCACGGTTGTTCAGATCCGGCTCTACCATCCACATTCCGACATCAGGGCATGGCTCATCCCCGATGGCAGAAAACCACGTCACAAGTGCGCACGGATAGGTGATGCCACGATCTTTGAAGGACATGAAGAGCAGAACACGGGCGGCAATGAGGCCCCGAAAGCCAGGGAGCTCCGGATCACCCTCGACAAAAACACAGTCATGCCGAGGGGCCCCACCGCGCCAAGAGCGCACTGCCCGAATGCGCTCACGGAGCATACCAGCAATGCCAGATTGATCGCTCGGAGCATAGAATTTTGCTATAGCTGAAGGAAATACCTTGATGCTACTCGGAGCATCAGGACAGTGGTCGAGAGGAATATTTGCAAGGGGGATGTCGAAATCACGGTCGGGATTATCCTGCGCATAGAGGAAGCGACGGACAAGAGGGACGAGGTCTGGGAGATGAAGGTAGCGGGCCAGAGCATCCGGATTCTTGGGGTACCCACGCACTGCACCAAGTATCAGCCATGGTCGTGTACACACTGAAGAGAGAAATATTACCGGCGGTTTTCGCTAAGGTGACTTCCCCGAGGATTTTCCGCTCGTCGGTCGCACCACCGTCATCGTCCTCGTCCTCATTTGCGGCCGGAGGCGCAGCTGGGGCAGCAGTGGGAAGAGGGCGAGCGGCGGGACCAGCCATCATTCCACGATCCACAAAATCCACCCGAGCCGCCGCGAGTTTGTCGAGCCGGTCGTTGATCGTCAGCATTTGGGACAGTGCTTCGTACCGGCTGGATCGTCGCCATGGCTGTTTGACGGCCTTGATATGTTTGGACTCTGTTATAGAAGAGCACAGTCCATTTGGAGCGCCGAATTCTTGAATCAGGTAGCGGTAGTGGGTGAGTGAGTGTTGGCGGGGTAGACAGAAGCCGTTCGGGCAAACACCTGATTCGACAAAGATTGTACGCTCGCGGTGATACCGAGCAAGCGCAGCATCGATAGCATTCAGGGTGGCCTCATCAACGACGTTGCGACGGACCAGGTAACAAAAGTCGAGGAAAGCGCTGAAGGCGCGCAGCATCTGGGCAGGGACATGGCCCTCGATGGCTGGGAGATACACCTGGAATACACATCAGCGTTGGACGTGCAAAAAACTAAGTGTGTACTGACCTTCATTAGCGCCTTGGAGTCATCCCCCGTCCATTGCTTAAAGCCCCGACCCTCTGGAAATCTGCGAAGCCCCGGGAACAGAGGGACTGCCGCAATGCTAAAAGAATCACGGTGAGTTGAGAATAATATACTGTCGGCTCCAAAACACTGACCGTCGGTCGATGTCTGCCATAATCTTCTTGGCCTTAGATGCACCGTGCTCATTCTCGAGGTATTCACCGACCCACGCAACCAGGTGGTCCTTGAAAGTACCCTTGATTACTTGGTGCAAAAGGTCCGGGGACAAGAGTTCGTATATGTCCGCCCGTGGGAAATCCCAGGTGAAAGGCTAGATGCAGCCCGTCAGTCAAGAAGAAAAGAAAGGAAAGATACGCACAAGAACATCAGGAATGACACCATATTGGTCCCACATTGTGCCGTGGTCGAGGACATTGAATAAAGTTTGAGTATGGAGTTGAGTTCGCCGGCCGCTTGGACCATCGAGATCTTCTCTTGACGCGGTACACCTGCAGAGAATGTTGAATAGAGGTATGCGATACACACTAGCACTCACTTTGCACACCAGCCTTGCACGACACAGGCCAGAAGCACCTGCTCGGGGTAGTCGGCGATATACGGACCAAGGCCATAAATAACACGGCGGTAATGACCATCCGCGAACCGCGCCACCTCGGGAACGGTCATCCCGGGTTTGAGAGATTGAAGGATGTGGCGGAGGGATCCATGGAAGAGGTTCCGACGGAATGTGCGAAACTCGGTGGAGTCTTGATTCTCGCGATCGGCTATAAACATTAATCAGTATAAGTCATCAAAGAAAAGGGAAGTAAAGCGCACTTTTGGGAATGGCGAGAAAGCCAATAAGGGTTACCGCATTCCGATGTGCACGTCGAACCCCGTTGTGGACAAGGCCATTGGACATATATAGCGGGTAATATTCATTTTGACCCGTTGCGACCGAGACGGTGGTCTTGTCGCTGCCGAGGATAATGGGGACGAATGTCGACCCATGTGTGGCAGGGTCCTCAACAATGATATCCTGCACGGCATCGCAATTAGATGAATAAAATAAAATGAAAGTAGAAACACGCACTGCCTGCCGCCAGGCCCAATTCCCGGACATGAAGTCTTGATATTCACGGCTATTCCCCTCGCCAAAGACTTGTTTGGGCGCAAAATCCGTTTCGGCCTTGAAGTCGGGATTTGCAAGTTGTTGATGAAGGACTTTGCGGGGATCTCGAAAGTGGACGACATATTCTTGGGTCTTCCACGGTGTAACATCGCTCGGGGCGAGAGGTTTGTTGTAGGAGACAGTGAATGATTCCCAGGGTACGTGACCGAGCTCCGTGGCGTCGATGGTATTGTAGAGGTCATGGTGGTCTGCAAATGGTGGATCCCCCATAGACTCGGGCCTCGCAGCCCAATTTTGCATGAGTTCATCAATCGCACCAGCCGACATTTGGACACGTCGATACAGAAGGTCAGCAAGCTCAAAGTCCTCGCGCCCGGCATACGGACTGAAGTCATCGGGTGGTGGGCATTCCTGCGGCGGCGGAGGTGCGTTGGGCAGCAGGAAATTCCCGTCGTGATCGCACGGGCGGCCTGCATTTGATTGTTAATATACGCAACAATTTTGTACAAAGGTCAGCTTCACCATTCAAGATCGGGTGATATCGAATCGGAGGTGGTGGAGGAGTGATTGCCTCGCCGGCATCTCCCCCACCGAGGACGGAGGATGCGCGACTTCCGGGTGGGGAGAACATTGGGGCATCGTTGTCCAAGCTCTCGGGCGTACGCTGGTGGAATGGCGCATGCTCCGAATTGAAGTGCTGGGAACGACCCGATGTATTCTGAAAGAAACGCCTGCAGCCCGGGAATTTACAGGGCAAGTTGCGAGGCTTGAATTGCTTGACCTTGGGCCTGAGCATACTCGAGAGGAGAGGGACTCGAGAAGGACGCAAAAAAATCCTGTGGACAAGACTAAGCAATCAGCGCCCTCGGGCAGAGCGGTAATCATTGGGTTCACGTGTGAGATGGTTGCTAGCTTTTTCATATGATGCGCCGTAGCAACGAACCATTTATCACAACAAACCGCAAAATTGCGCCACTTTGCGCACTCGTTCTTATCGTGGACTTGGCTTTTTTTCTTTCATCCTACCACCATGGAGGCGCCAGGCCTGAAGACACGAGCGCAGAACAAGGATGTCCGTCCCGGCGTCAAGGCTGGAGTCGACAAGAAGGTCCGCCGCACGAAAGCCGAAATGGCCCAAGCCCGGGACGACGAAGCCACCACCAAGGCCCTAGCGGTACTCAACAAGAAAAAGCAGCTGAAGCGCCTCGCAGCCCTCGAGGATCAGCAGCACCGGGACGACATCGCATATGCTGCTACCGCAAATCACCCCGTCAACAAGCCTGTCAAGGCAAATATTCCTGCCGTTGTTGAGTCTGGTAGATCATGCTCTCTGCGCAAGTAGTGCCGATTGATTCTCTGTAATCCCAGGTGCGACACCCCAGCCCGATTCGGGCTCGGGGGATGACTCCGACGCATACCAGCAACCCGACGACTCGGAAGAAGAAAGTGATTCGAACAACGACGACGACGGTGAGGACGACGACGCCGACGCCGACGCCGACGACAGCGATGCGGATGTACCCAAGAAAAAGCAGAAAAAGAAGACCACCAGTCGCGCCGACGTTATCGCGTCTCGTACCTCTCAAGACTCGACAGGCACCCCACATGTAGAAGAACCCTCCACTGGCCAGAAGCGCAAGGCTGGAGACGGGTTTGTGTATTCAGTTCTATCTAAACTAATGCTTGATAATTTTTCTGGAGATCCACGGCCGGCGGCAGGAAGAAAGCGAAAAAAGACAAGTCGAAGACATCGGCCAACAAGAAAAAAAGTGGACTGGATAATCGCGGGTCCAAGTCCCAAGCAAAAGACGCCGCATCTGCTCCTGAAGATGATTCGATGGTCGCTCCGGGGGGGCCAGCGCTGGACGACGACGAGGAGGAGCATGTTGAGAAGCCGCAGAAAGGCAAGAAGAAGAAGGGAATGCCAAACGCCGTAAGCGCCCTGTTCCGATCGACTCGGATCGCTGACGACGCCTCTCTCTCCAGCCTCCCATCGTCATCAAGCACGTCGCCCCCGAGGAGCTCACCGGGAAGGCTGCCCGCGGCGGCGATGCCAAATGGGCTCTCAAGCACCTTCCTCCTGATGCCGCGGAAAAATTCACTAACGAAGTCGTCCCCCTGGCCCGCGAGCAAGCAGGTGTCGGTGCGGTTAGCCCATGGGGTGGATTGACAGTTGCGCAGATCCAGGCCATCGTCGACAAGGTTTACGGCGCCGGTGTGCACATCGTGAAGCCTAAGGACGTCTGGGTCGGTCTCGTATGTGTATACCTTCTCTTCTGTGGACTACGGATGACAACACCCACCCAGATCGGCTACCGCTTGCATGACTGGCACAACGGCTTCGGCGCGCAGGCTGAGAAGGGCGTCAAGTTGTTCTTCACCACGGATGACGGCGAGGACGAGGACGAGGAGGAGGAGAATGCAGATGGTGAGTACATGTCTTCTCGGGTTACTTTGACTGACTAGTCTCACCCGATCCTGGGCCAGATATTCCGCCTGTCGATGGCACTGTGGCCGATCCTGCTCTGCCTGCTGGCACTGGCCCCGCCGCTCGCCAATTCAGCTTCAAAACCCCCGCTGGAATCGCCGAATTCGTCGAGTGGGCGCTGCAGCTGCACAAGGAGAGTGATACGATGGCCTTTCACTGGAAGCAGTGGGGTGAAGGTGCAGATAAACAGGTATGATATTCTTACATCCGTATCGTGCTCTTCTAATGCTTGACTCCAGGGATTCTTACAGGCGGACCTGATCCTCTACGTATATGCGTATCAGCTGTCGTGCTTGGAGACCATCCCCGCCAAGTACACCCGACTTACCGCCGCCCCAATTACAGTGTTGCTCCTCGCTGTTCAAGCTGTAAGAGTCCAATATAATCCTTGAACGGTGTTCTGATTGTGCAATAGGTCCAGTGGGCGCTACAGTTTTGGCGTACCGGCGTGTACAACAAGCCTGCAACTCGCACCAGTTACTTCTCGAGCGACAATTGGGACGACTACACCATCCCAAACCCCAACCCCCACGGCAAGAAGGACAAACTGGTCCGTCGCGCCACTAAATATTTGGCGTCGGTAAAGAAGTGGGATACGGAGCGCTGGGATGAGATCACGGCGGCAGCGAAGGAGTATATGGATGCCCCGAGTCGCCGGCGTGCTGCAAGTTCCAGTCGCAGCGCTTCCGAGGCCGGCGACGACATGTTTTCTGACGATGACGAGGTCATCGTAGTCTCTGATTAGCTGCTTGTATATTCTTTTCAATCCACGAGCGCTTTTGATTCATTTTATGCCCAATTGAGCCTAAATTTGAGACGACTAACAGTCTTTGACAATGTCTTTGAGCGCACTCTTATCCCAGCTGAGTAGTACCTGCCAAAGAGCTCCTGTCTTATTAGTCTTGGCCAAGACAAAAATGTCTTGGCCGAGACATTTTTGTCTTGGCCAAGACTTCGTACCTAGCCTAGCGAAAGAACTATGTCTTTGGGGAAATTGTGTCTTTGGAGTCTTTGGAGTCTTGCCCAAGACGTCAAAGACGCCAAAGACAAACATGTTGTTTTACTGATGAGAGATACGACTCCCTAATGATCGCAGGAACGGGCTACGGAAAGAGCATAATATTTGTAGCTCTCGCCGCTCTTAATAAATCGAAAATTGTCATTGTGATCTGTCCGCTGAAGCCCAGGGTCGGGTGGTTGCCCATAAAGATTCCGACTCGTTGTTTGACCATTGGGATAGGACATTTGAAGAGGAAAAAGAGGAAGTCCCGGATGGAGAGAGTGAGGAAAGTGAGCAGAGAAAACACCAGCTGGCACTGGATTTGAGGTGTCTCGAGGTCCCTGGGGGTGAAGAGCGGCGCCAGGACAAGATTCCAGTCGGGTTCTGCGGTGAGAGTTGCCAGGGCTGGTGTCGCGGCCATGGCTAATTGGCGCGACGAGCGAGTAACATTGTGTCACGCATCGTGACATTGAGACTTCCCCACCGTCGACCGCACTCTATTTCACTGGGAGGCGTCTGATAAATCCAATTAAATTTTTACATACTTGGGGGATATGTAGGAGAAAATTCCTCCGCGCGGCTATGTCGAAAAACCTAGCCTCTAGACCTCCAGAAGGTATTTTCCGAAAAGTGATGAAGGCCCGACTGGCGCGTAAACAGAAACAATTGGGGAAGGTTTGGTGGGCGAGAAAAAATTTCAGACACAGCTATACATACTATCTATGCATTGAAAAAGAGACCTAGGCAAAAGACGAAGAATTGAAGCCGCACGAAAGGTTCGGGCAACCCCTCTGTTTGGCGGACTTTGAAGCAAGCCCCTTCAGCGAAGGGCCGGCGTGCCGGGCCGGAGCGCGTGGCTTGCTCCGAACCTACCCAGACGTTCGGGTGTGATCCTTTATCTTATCAGTAGCACGGACTGATCCGGCGGAGTTTAAATAAATGATAAGATGACACCCGAACGTCTGGGTTACCAAACATCTTGATGATGTCGGTGGGTGGGCACAGATTTCCCTGTATTCCACTCATTCATTATCACAACAAAAGCCCGTAGAACATGTGAGACGGCCCAAACATCTGGCATACCAGGTCCTGGGATAATGCCGACGATGAAGATATTCTCCAGTAGAAACTGAATCCCAATGGGAAGATTCAAACAGTAGAGAATGACTGTCCCACAAGAAACAACCTTGCCTTTGAATTGAGAACATCAGACAACAGATACATTCTTTGGGGCAAATCAAGACTCACCAAGTCCTTCAGGCACTGGAAGCACTGCAGATGGACATGTCGATGGAGCACCGCACCCGCCTCAACATTTTATTTGGACGGGATACCACTGCGGCAGATGCTTACATTTCGGACGAGGACCCTTTCTTGCGTGCGGACACAGCACACGAGCTTCTGAACCCGACCCAGAATTACCAGTACCCTTAGTTACATTAATCTAGTTCCAAATACAAGTCATTTCGTGGTCTCCTCCAGGCTCTGATGGAATCTCGTAATACATCATTTCCGAACCCCAGCCCCAAACCCAGCCCCAAACCCGACGCCGGAGTAACTCTTAAGGGATGCATTTTTTTCCCGAAAATCTCTAAGCATTACGTAAGGCCTTACTAAGCCTTAAGCGAGTCAAGGCCTTCGGCTTTAGGGAGAACACTGTTCAGCAAGACCTTGATCAGATTGAAGGGTCTGCCGTTCTCGGCATGAGTGTTATATCCGTGCAACTCGGAGTTCCATTCAGAGTTCCGATCGGACTTACTTCGGAATTTCCGAGGGGGACTTCTGTTCATCGCAAGGGATATTACGCGATGAGGGATTACCAAGTGTATTCCTCTTACTCATATTCCCTTACTTCACTCTCGGAGTTTATCCGACATTCACTAATTGTCCACAGACTTATACTTACTCATTGTTCACAAGATGTCTTGACGACTTATTGTCCACGGACTTATACTTACTAATCCTTCACAGGATTGTCTTGACAACTTAATTGTCCACGGACTTTTACTAATCTTCCACATCTTATTGTCTTTCACTAAACAATTAGCTTGCTAGTATTTAAGCTAAGTAGTTTAGGCTCCATTCGGTTGCCGTCACTTTGCGGCACTTGCCAAATATCGGCACTTTCGATGATGGCTCCGAATGGCTCCGACCTGCTCTGACAGTTCGAGAGAACCTCCACGGTAGGCATGTGATGGTTCCAGAGCAGTCCAGACCATTGAGCAACCAATGGGAAGCCCGTAACCATAGCATTTGCCGGCTTGAACAGCCGTGAGACGTTTAGTCCCTCCGACGGGCCAAGTGCCGAAGTAGGCAGAAGTGCTCCAAAGTGTTCAAGTGCTGCTAAGTGCCGCAAAGTAACAGCAACCGAATGGAGCCTTAGCCTCTGTTCTTCAGTTTGATAATTATGTACGTTATTGCATTCTCCCTTCCCAACGCAACCTGAGTCAGACTTCCCGACCTATCAGATATTCTGTGCCCGTCAGGGGTCTGAAGCTCCCAGGTTCAGTGAACCTGGGAGCAGAGCTCACCTATCATCACCTCTAAGTCACCAGTCGCACCATAGAATTGTGGGTAGTGGATGCTGAAAGCACCTGACTCGGCATGGTTAGTACACCGCGTGAACCCAAACCTTCAGTATGAGACCCTTTCTGTCCATCTTCTTTCGTGTGCTGAATGCAGCAACGTTGGGTGGTGTTGCTTGTCCCAGAAGCCCATCGCGACAAAATTGTGAGTCTCCGAATTTCACGAAATCCCGGTCTCTCAATCTCGAGTGTAGGTTTCCGAGACCGAGCCTGAGGCGGAGCTTGTGCCACCCAAGCAAACCATCAACTCCGATGATTTACCATATTTCAATGTCCTCTTTTCAATGCCGGATCAGGAGGACAGGTTGTCTCGCGCCCTCGAAAAAATATCGGGGCTGCGCATTTTCCCACAAGGTTTGAACCCGTTCCATTTTCGCAAGATACAGGCCACATGTATTTGTTGTACACAGGGCCTTTTCAAAACCAGTGTGCGCCATGCCTGTTGAAAGAGGTACGCTTCTATCGCATCAACAGCTTGTAGCCTTATGTACGTGGGTCTTCAGCCAGTCAAGGCGCACAATGACAGTACGACACAGAAGAACAACCTGACTGGCGCATCACCGTTGGGGACGCCAGACCTGGCAGCCTCAAAGAGTGGACAAGCCGGTGGTGGGCAGAAGTGGATGGACGGATAATCTAAGCATCATGTGTTCTATGATACACAGTGTCTCTTTCTTGATTCATTTTTGACACACACATTGCCTTTACTATTGTCGGCCTGTACGAAGAATCCATTGGGATAGGCAACGGTCACGATCACGGTATGCCCCGTTGCCTGAAAAAAAGGCAACGGGCATGTCACAGTCCCCCGAGCGTTGCTCCCCTACATATAGGCACAGTATCCATCCACAATGTCGTCCACAACATCTAACAAACTCGGTGATGACTTCTTGCGTATCCCCAAGCTCGAAGTCACTGGCAAGAATTGGGTCATCTATGGTGCGCATCGGCTAAACACCACCAAACACTGACAACTTTGACTGCACCTTGCCATATTGCTCAAATTCCTTGTCCTCTGGCCAAAACACTCCTTTTAGATAGTAGATTCATCCCCCAAGAGGGATAGTTTATTGGATCAAAACTCATAATTTTTTGTTTTTTGCGAGGGCCAATTTGAGACATCAGTGATACGATCAATTCATCAATCACGTGCAGTGCCCGAAGAGCCCGAGGGCCCGTGCGCCGCGTCCATTGCCCGTCCCATACGTTCTCCAACCCTCCGGTGAGACTTGTACTGGCGAGTACTGAATTTTTTGACTTCCACCTGCGCATCTTTGCAGTCCAACCCCTGTCTGTAAGCATCCAGCCACCTGTAAGTGCGGCGCTCCCACTTCCGGATGGTCATTATGTCAACCGAATGGAGCGCATCGTCCATTCGTTGGCGAAGGCCCTCAAATGTGTAATCACAATGCTTGCGGAGATATTTCTTGATGGCGCCCCAGAAGAATTCGATGAAATTGAGCTCACAGTGGTATTTCGGGAGGAAAAGGCACCGGTGCCCAAGCCGCTCGATGGTCTCCTGCACGAGAGATTTTTGTTCCAAAAAATCTGGCTGGTTAGCGAGGATGGAACGTCCACAGCAAAGGTTTGATCCATCACATGCCCCGGTGTCGCATTTCATCTTGAGTAATGTCCTCAAGAGACCGCGCTCTTGGAGGACTATCTTCATGCCTTTTGGCTGTCCGTCCGGTAACACCATTTTCTGAGGGATTCTTTGGCCTGCGCACATGAACCAACCATCTCGCATGAGCGCTTGTTTCCCACCGGAGCGCCAATTCATCCGATTGACAACAAGCGCATCCTCCGAATATGCACAATGACCCTGGGAGTTGTCAATGAGAAAAAGAGCGCGGTATATGTTTCGATCATGGCGGCGTTCAAAAGCGGGTATGATTCGGACTTCCAGCTGGTCTGCAGTGAGATGGGAGTTGACGGGAGTGGTGAACAATTACCTGGTTTATAAATCGAGCACCATCCCAATACCCCTCATAATTCTTTCCATACTCCATGCCTTCTCCCGCATCGTCGATGTGACCGACAGTTGAACAAATAATGTCACTGCGATGAATCCCGCGCCCAACACCCTTTTTACGAATGGGCATCTCACCCTTCAGTACCCATTTGGATTTGTCGGTGTCGTTTGCCTGCGCAGTCATCTCATCCTGAGGTGTGAGGATGAGTTGAAATTCTCCCGGTGGCGGCGGAAGCTTCACAACCTGGTTTTGAAGGTTATTGACATCCCACTCCACCAACAATGGGCGTAAACGGTCGAAGGCAGGAATGAACACATTTTGGCGATAAGCGACAACGTCGGGGCGCTCGTGTCCATCATAAAACAGTCCTTTCTTCACCTCCATATACTCGAAGCCCTGTTTGTGAAGCCAACGTCGGGCGGTGGCGAGTGAAATTCCTCGGGAGACCTTGTATCCAATGCGCGGGAACAGCTCGACCTCCAGGTATTTTTTTAATCCGCGCGGCATTTCTTTGTTGACCGCCCATTTATATTTTGGGATGCAATTGTGACGTTCGAACGAGTGAACTTCGCTGAACGGGTAAGTTTCGGAGGTTTGTTCCTCTGTCTAATCTGTGCATTCAATTCTTCCCAATTTTCAGGGATAAGGTATTGCCTGTCTTTTCTTGGCTTCTGTCTGATGTTACGTGCAGCGAGTCGATATTGGCATAATAAGTTTGCTCATTTAAAAGTTGTACTGCAGTGTTAGAATTGTTGGCATGGGAGTCGTTATACGTTCCCTTTACATCTCCCATAATTATATCCGGAATTTTATTTGTACCATTCGCAATACGGCCGTTTGTGTTCCACAGATCGGGAGTCGCCGCAGTTGATATGGGCATCAACCATGGTGAATCATGGTCTGTGGTAGTCATATTTTGAAGGTCTGTAGGGGAACGTAGATGCTGCCCCTCGCCCGTCACTGTAGCAGTCAGAGCAGCAGAGCTGCTACAGAAGGGGCCGTGTGTTGGGTAGTCGGAGCTAGGCCCCGGATCACCCCGACTCCTGCTGATTTCACTCTCTGAACTCGTAGCCGGCAGGCACTGACGAGAGGGATGTACCACGTCCCCGAAACTCTCCCGTGAACCAGGAGGGCCCTCGGTACCAATCTGAATATTTGTGTTGTTTATAGGCATGTTTTGGGTGCGTTTTAAGACCGCCGTCGTAGGATTTCAATAATATTTCAAGCCGGAATTGTACCTCTCGAAAGGGAGTGTGGCATGTTGAGGGTTCCAGCTCAACAGATATGGGAAAGCAGCCACTGAGTTCAGATGATTTGCTTGGTGGGACCTGGGTACCCTCGAATCGCCAATGAAACCTCCCAAAGCGTACCTGTCGTTTCAGGGGTCCACAAAGAAGCAACACAAGGCTACTATTCTTCGCATCTTTTCCAGCCGCTTCTCTATATTGGAGTCGAGGGATCGGTTAAAACACGTTCCTGGATACAGCCGCCACAGCGAATCGTCAGCGGAAGCACTTGTAGACCCGAGTGAAACGATTGCGGGGGAGCCGATGATTATGGCCAGAGATCCTGCCGCAATTTTAGTGCGCTGCAACGACTTCACTTGGTTAGCAGTCGTGGCTATTTCCGGCATCGCTCGCGGGACGAAACTGCTTGACGCACTGCCCAAACGGCTGCTCGGCGAGCCCAATGTTCGCGTAAAGGTTCAGATTATGGATTTGAACGCTGCGCAGAGTGCGCCTAGACCCGGGTCCGAGGATGGCGACTGGGAGTGGAGCGGCAAATATGTGGGGGCAACAGAGCCATTGGTCCCCGACTTCACCGTGGCTGGACCTGCAGTCGACCCGGCATTCAATCTCTTTTCCTCTTTCGACTTCGGATTCAACGATACAACGACTTTTCAGGGTTTCGACGCACCTGGTTCATTTCCCTCGCAGAATTTGCCCGACGCCCATTTCCAGTAACCCTAGCAGGTTTGCTCGAGCACTTGGCTCCATGCGCATCGAACATGCCCTCCGCCTGCTTTACGACTCGCACGCTCGCGGTCTTCCGGATAACTCGATTGCGGTGCCCACGGCCTTGATGACTGTAAGTACACTACTTTTATACTACTGTTACTAAGAAACCACATCTGGCACAGGTACGTTGTCCAAGCCACAGTAGGTAGTGACCTGTAGTCAATTACGAGGACGATTTGCCTTCCGCCATCCAAATAAGTGTTTTTAGAGCCATACAACATCCCACACAACCTTCAAATCACGACACAAGAGATGATCTCCGCAAAACACGCAAAATAATATATTATAATTACTACCTGCGGTATGAAAAGATTCTGAGGACGTCATGCCCTGCGGAATTGTCGTGTAATTCTGCTCATATAGGTTTCAGAAACGTACGTTGAGAATTGAGGTCAGAACAGCTGTTCTGGCTGAAATGATCAAAAACAGCTCAAAAAGGAAAAAAAATCGGCCGCGCCCTAAGTTCCGCAAAGAGCTGTAAACGACATTCATTTCCCCATCCCCAGGTCAGACAGGATACCTGACGACCTGAAGGGTATGATATCTGTAGCCCAGGAGTTCAACCTCAAATTTACAGCACTCTCAATTGACCGTGATGTCCAACTGGAGATGCCGATATGGAAGCACCCTGCTATCCGCCAACCACCTTATAAAAATACCTGCCTTCGAGATGCAGCAATTTGCCTCAGAAACCAACATGAGGTGAGCTCGGACTCGGCCCTACTCCGCGACGGGACTCACGGGTCCATGATCGTATATGAGGCTGACCCGAAGCACAGACACCGTTTATCTATACACCCTAAACTGCAGGACAGTTCCCGCCATCATGAGTAACCGTTATACCTTCGTTGCGCTTTGTGTGCTTTTTGCCTTGAATGAAAAGCAGCTGGTGGGAGCTGCCCCACAGCTGGATCCACGTCAAGATTCATCGCCTTCCTACATTTCAGCCTCATCTTCAACCAGCCTGCTTCAATCTTCGTCAGCTGCGACCGCAATCTCTTCCACCGCAGCATCCTCTGCGACCGCACTCCCCATGTACACGTCAAGCAACAGAGCCCTTCCGGGACGGGACATCATACTATCCTCTTCAAACACAGATGGTCCGTTTCTAGTAAGTCATCATCTGGCCCCCCACAATTTCTAGCTGAGGTGTGGGAACAGACGTGTAACACTAGCCTAACAAGTGTTAGTTTCAACCTGGGGCTTTTCCCCTTTTCGGCTTGTCAATCGATCTTCGACGTGTTACACAATCTTACGGAGTATCAATATTATAATACCTCCAAGTTCTACCAAGTCAACCCAGAGGTGAAACTGTTGTTCTTCGGGGTCCAGAACCCCCCAACCAACTTCAATGAACAGATAAATCCTGGTTGCAAAAACCTGCGTGATCAGACTGTAAGTTGCTTCTTCCTCCTTCTCAAAGCGCAATCATACCTCATTTTCAGGACTACTGTCTGACTGAACTGGATTCTGACGCCATTGTAACGGAGATTAGTTACTCCGCCGTACCCTCAGATGGCACTGTTCAAAACCCTAATGGAGTATGTATTAGACCCTCAAGTCTGGTTTAATTTAACGGAGTTAGACTTGTTCCGAGTATCTCAAGTCCGAAGCAGGCGACTCCTGCGGTTCTATCGGTGGCGCATACAAGTTCAGCGATGAACAATTCGCTGTGCTTAATCCCGGGGTTTGCCATTGCATCCCATGTTACAGCTTACGTTAACGCGTCCCTGTTATCTAGAAGTCCTGCGATGCTCCTGAGCCGGGAGAAGTAAGTGTGTCAAACCTCAAGGCGATTTGTCTCTCACCAGGCGTAGTATGTGTGCGTCAGGCCTATTAATATCGACATATACCCCTCGAATTTAAGCGCCCTCCGGACTTTGGATCGACCATCTGAAATGTGAAAGACACCTGCAGAGGGTGATTGTCCGTAAGGGCTGGTTTTGGGGCTAAACCTGGGAAGCATTAGAATAAATAATTTGATAGTGCGATGACACATACCAGTCGAGGCTGAATGTAGTACCAATTCTGATCTCCCTCTCGCTGCTATCCCCAAAGAAAAACTGTTGACCATCAAAACCTTTCAGATCCTCCCAGATTTCGCCATCCTGAATTGTCTTGGACTCGCCCGGAGTGCGTGGGCGGATTTTCCAGAGGTTGACAGCAGCCATCATTCCAGATCGCTGAAGGAATTCTCGGAGCCCATCCGACAAAACCTGAATAGGCATGACCAAATTAGGCTTCCGAGTTGGCAGAGGTACAGGAGTCCCAGTAACAAAGGAGACCACTGTTTCAAACAGTTGGCGAGTAGCCAGGCGAAACAATTGGCTCATGAAAGGTGTCAGGGGAGGCGTAAGTACTTAAGCCACATCCCGTGATTGATGCGACTGATCGCAGTTGTGATCCGTCCGCGAATCGGTCCGTAACCACGTCTTATGGCATAAGTCACGCGTGATTTTGAAACGCGACGCGTATCTCTCTGAGCTTTCATGGCACCTCGAAGTCACCGCAAAACTGGTCCACCCAGGAACCCCAAGAAGCCAAAGGATCCTAAAAAACCAAAAGGAACTCACGGTGGTGCTCGGGAGGGAGCGGGAAGACCTCCTAATGAAGCAAAATTGCAAATTCTCGGCCGTTCACCTACGCCGCTGCTACAGGAACGCGCTCGGGCATCCACCTCCCATACCAGTGGCTCTCGGCGGCCCATTGCCCCATTTTTTCTTCCTCGTAACACCCATGCTGCTGTTCCTCGAGGCAACCCCGCCACTGCTTCTGCCTCAGCTGGGAGATCAACTTGGTCCGCTCTCGGGCCTTCGCGTGCTCAGGCAGCACCCATATCCGCTTCGACGATTCCTGGTATTTCAATTCAATTTTAATGTGATGCATGAGTATCAATTTACACACAAACAGTCACCCGTCCACCACCGATTTCCGTAGGTGATCTTGCACAGCTCAATGAAGAGCTGGCGTACATCGACGAAAACGATGAGCATGCGGATATTGCTGCAGGAGATTGCATCATCGACGAAAGTCTCATAGAAGATCCCCCGGAGAATGGCGAGGAAAATCTAGATACAGAGGAGGCTGCATTTTGCGATCAAGAGTCCGCAATCTCAAAGCAATTGAGCGACGCGAAGAAGAGACTCACTGATGAAATTAAAGCTCATGGACAACCCCTCTGTTATCAACGGGGTGATTTTTATGATAGGCCCCCGCATCCTGTCTTCGCCCTTGGCCGCGGCCTTGATCCAACTGCCGTATATCACCGCAAAATATTTGTGTGGTTGCCGAACTTCCTTCCCGGCCATCCTGAACGCTTCAAGTGTACTTGTGGTAAGCCTTTATCTCGCAAAGGTCTGTCCCATGTTCCAGTCGCACACCTGTTTTAATTATTTTTTTCGCCAAGGCTTCAATGACAATCCTATCGCTCGCCGAGTTCGTTCAATGCCAGCTGATTTTTTCCTTCTCACAAATCGGTTTATTTGCGATGACCGACGGAAAGATTCACCGGGATGTGGAACCAACCACCAGGGTACCGATCCCCATATTATTGCGCAGCTTCCGCGGTTTGTACAGGTGGCATTCCCAGGTATCTGTCTTTCCAAAATACATCTATCGAGTCGCTCACATTTATGCAGCATATATATCCGCACGCGGTGCCATTTCAAAGCTCATGATGGCGCAAATGTCAAATACATTTGCCGCACGCTTCGGTCCTGCTCCGTTTTCTGAACTAGTTTCTGAGATCCAGCACCGATATCATGCAGACGGGGAGCTGATGTACCTTTCTGCCGCAGATTTCTATGGCCGGACCAACGTTCAGTCATTTTCTGCATTTGATGACCCACAAGGATATGCAGGGTCTCCACCGTCTGTCCCTTATCTGAAGGCACTCTTCACAGATAATGTTTCTGCGTATCGCATCTTCATCGAACGATTTATTGCATCATTGCCATTGACCGTGGCGGCAGGGGACCATACATTCCAGGTTAGTGTCAACTTACAAATATCGTAAATGACGGCCTGACCCTCATTTTATTTTAGCTCCTCAAGTACATGGGGGACTTGAAGGGGGAACAGATCTTCATCGCTGCATATACTCTGCGTAACGAGTTCGAAGAGGTCCGAGCGCACTCCTTAACTCAAACCAAGTCGTTGGCATTTCAGATGCATTCTCACTCCCCGAAATCGCGACACTCGCAAAGGCAAAAAATGCGCCCATACTCGACTTGGGAAAATATGCCAAATTGAAAGCGGTGGTCGATGATCCATCAGTTTCACTTTCTGCACTTTCGGGTCTAGTTCTTCGAAAGTCCTTTTCATTTCCCTACCATCTTTCGTATCCTTGGTCCTTAACGCCCGTGGAGCAAAATACCTTGCTGTTTCGGGAGATCGACTGCCAGTGGCAAATTTATCTTGCGCTCAGTCATCTTGATTCTCTCGGGTTACCATTAAGCCCACCCAATCGGTGACTCACGGGCAGCGTGTAACACTCATCCAGGCTTGCAAGCCGGTGGCGGAAGGCTCAATTGTTGGTCACCATCCGGGCTACCTCGACGCGATTATGGATGAGCACGGACTCACAAAGCGAATTAATGTGAGCGCGTCCGTTCTCTCATTGAGATTTCGAAGGTTGGTTCTCTTCAACTCCTTGTGTTGATATTTCTTACGGCGTCCCGTAGGTTCTAGTTCCAGGCTCACTTCACAAATTGCACAATCAAACACTCGAATGGATCTTTGCGCATGGCGGACAGGCGGTTGTAAGCACCTCACAGCTTATTTCTCGCGGCGAAACCGCTCCAGTGCCGGCTCGCATTGTTTCCCGTGTATTTTCTGTGCCCGCTCCGCCCGACAACTCCCAACATATCCCAGAGTTTACCCCTTCAATTTCTCCTTCCATCGAGTTCGAAAATTTGACCGAGAAGGACATGGAGGATACATTCGCATGCGAGGATTCAGACCAAGATGACGATGATTTTGACTTTGACTTTGATGAAGACACCGAGTTCGAGGGCAATCCGGTATTTAACACTGCTTCCAGGTGTTACATTTTTAACAGTTTAACCAGGACAACGAGATGCCTGGAATTGATAGCAGCTTTTTCAACAATACATTCTTTGATGACAGCGTCAACGAGGTGCGCAACATGGTGTTATTTTCGATCCAGATTCATTATATATTATAGGATACTTCCGTGGCTGCACTGATGGAAGGCATCGAGCGTACCTTTACCCTCATGCAGCAGTCGGAGAAGCTTCCCAGTCGTGTTCTCGATGACGCGTTCCATTACATGGACCGACTGCTCCGCCTCTTGTCAAAAAAACATTCGGCATTCAAAGCATTTGCCCACGACTTCAGCGAGGCCATCTTTGTCCGGGATCATTCGGACGAATGTGCTGTCCGAGCTGTCATCGAGAAGAACGGAGGTGACTGGGAGTATTACAAGCGCGCAAAGTCTTCGACTCTTAACCGCCGTATCCGCCGCTATATTCCGGAACGCACCGTGCTATTGGGCCGACTCGATAAATTGTTCAACGCATACCAGGACATCCAGTGCTCAACGAAGAAAAGCAACGGCCCCTTCTTCTCAGATGAAGCCAAAGAAATGGTCCAACATCTCCTTCAAACCGCGCGAGAGGGGTACCTCTCGGATCCTCCTGGTATCCCCCTTTACTATCTAATGGGAAAGGACCGTGATGGGCTCAACGTCTACCGCACCGTGCGAGGAACGAACTCGCTCGAGGGTGGATTCCATATGGTCGTTCGTCGCATTTTTGGCTCCCTGCGAGCTTCTCCAGAATTGGCAGAGTGCATTTTAATTAACTGGATTTTGCGTCGAAACATGAGGGTATTCTGTTCATTTTTTTCGATCCTGTTCAGTCTTCTGACGCTTGCCAGGTCGGGTTTCATAACCGCACGGGCAAAAAGTATCGCGGCCATTATGCACTTTGGATCAGGGACGAGATCGTCGAACTTGCTATTGAAGTCGGCTGCAAGCCCTCCTTCCCTCTTCCCCGTGTGCTCCCGACTCGGATCGCCACTTCCGAAACCATTGGCATCCTCCCTATCGCCAAATCACTTGCTGAAAATCTCAAAATCACTACACTTCCTCGCCCACACATCACTGGTCTACCTCACCATCGTGATACACCAGTGCATGTCATGACGCGCCTCTGTACCAAGTCCATAAACCGGTACCGCTACCTCCAACTTCGTCAGCGGACTCTTGCGGCGGTGGTTCCAGTGCATACGCACCAGGAATACATCACTTTCAAGGCACATATTAACCACGCAAAATTCAGAAAGGGTGCCAAGGTTTATCCACCCCACGAGCACTGGAAGAACATCGACTTCCTCAAGCTTGCACAATTTTGGAACGAACTCGTGGACGCCCAATCACGCTCAGTAACCGACTCCAACCTCCGAATTTACTACAAACTACCTCAACAACTTGAAGCGCACCATAAAAAGACCATTCTCTGGAAATCGGAACGTTCCACACTGTCCACCGGTATCAATTTCACTGCGCGGAAGCCGCTTCTCGACATTCTCAATTCGGACGATAATTATACTAATGCTCTACCTGCGATTCCGTTACCCGAAGCTGTTCCCGACGGCGAAGTGGACCTCTCTATTGCAGGTTTGACTCGTCTTCTTTTCTTCCAAAATCTGCGCTGATTTTATCTGTCGCAGGCGACAATGTTCCAACTTCTTTCAATCCGATGGCCGAGGAAGAAGATGGAGAAGATGTTGGTGACTCCCAGATCCCTGAATTGGAATCTGGCGAGTCGTCCATGCAGAGCGATGAGGTAAACGAGACTGCGGAGTCAATGTTGCCCTCTGTGCAATTTACTCCACAGCCGGCCCCACAGCCTGCGCAGTTGGCTGCACCTCAATTCATCCGGCCTGTCGTCGTGCAACAGACATTGCTGCCTGGTGCCTCCACACCTACACCACATCCAGAACATCAGAACCAAACCTCTCCCATGTTTCCAGAGCACCTTCCAAGAATGCGACCAGTGCAGCTCGCACCTCATTCATGGGAAGCGTTGGCAGAAGGGCATGTGCCGCGTACATAGCCTCTGGACGTTCCCACGGCTGGCCATCCATCGAGGCAGTCTCATATGAGAGGTTAGCACCACAAATTATGTCGGGATCTGCAATAACACGCCGGCAGTGCGCAATAATCTTGCGAATGGCTGGGCCCATGTCCCAGAGGTTCCGCAGACCGCCCGTGCTCGACCGCATAATTCGCATGACAGGGTGACTGAAATTCTGACCATACCAAAGGAGGACGATGAGCTCGATAATTGTGCGTAGATCGTTGATGGCTTTCCAGATATTCGACTCGAGATGATTGAATGCAAGCGACATCTTTCGATCACGCATGAACTCCATGAGCTGCCGATAGACGGTGAGGTTAAATATGATTTCTGCAGCGGCTTCGGAGAAGCATTGATATCGAGTATTGCTTGTGTCGGGAAATTGAATCGCATATCCAATATGTTCGTGGGCATTGAAATAAACCCCATGGCTGTCTTGCATACCCTTCTTGTCGTCCTTGTTGTTGAGCAGCATACCCATGAGTTCGCAAAGCTTTACACCACCCCGAGACGAAACCTTCTCAGCACGCTCTTTAGCTGCTGCTGATCCGGAGTTGGCAGCAGCGTCATTGTCTTTGTTCATCAGAAGAATGGGTTGCTGAAATCCGTTTTTTGCCCACGAGGCCATCATTCTTTCCACACCACCTAAGCAATAAATTAATCGAATGAATATCAGACAGTAGGAGAGAAATAGAACTCACCTTTGTGCGCATTGAGGTCTTTGTGCATACAACAGCCGCCACCTAGGAAAAAATCTGCATCCTCTCGCTCTACCTGCGGCAATTCATCAAACTCTTGCTGGCCATATTTTTGACAAAGTTCCGCATGAAGCAAGCTGTTAATACGGTCTCGTTCCATAGCAGGAAGCATGTCCCAGGCTGCTATGCCGCCGCAGCCTGAATTTTCTCGCCAGTGAGATCATAGATAGCATCGAGGAGCTTTGGCGTGGTAAGGCGCAACAATGCACTCTCACCACGGATTTCACGGTCCACTCGCCGTTTGCGCTCCAGAAAGAGCGCGCGAAGTTTTTTCTGGTCAGCTGCATGGTCCGTCATCATGCCTGTGACCTTGACGAAAAAGGTCCGTGCATCCTCGGGGTGAGCCCTGCCCAGAGGCTTGCATTGTAGGTCATGTACATCTCGTCGACAAGATTTTGCCAGCCTGCCATCTGCTCGTCACTAGTATGGTTGGGAGCTTGTGTAAGGCCAAGCGCTAGAAGCTTCTGATCAACGGCAATAAAGCGAGACTCATAATCGAGACGTTTGTGAGATGTTCCGTCGCCACTGCAGGTAAAGTCTAACAGAATTTTATTCAGCAATCAAACTTGTGACAATCCGAAGGTACAAACATTCGGTGTTCTTCACCACATCCACAATTTGTAGCTGAGCAGCAACACCCCCCTCGATAACGATACGGCCAGCGCTGCGAGTGCTGATATTATCGTTGACATGGATGTTTAGGCCCTTTGCGACGGCGTGGATTATTTTTCCCACCCCTTCCAAAGGTGCACCAATCGCCACAAGGTCTCGGACACATGCGCGAATGTCGTTAGAGATGATCCCGTGCTCCTTCAATGACTGGGAAGAGAGCTTCGTGACACTGCTCTCGATGCGACCAGGGATACGAGAGACCTTCTTTGACAGTGCGGCCCTCTTTCGCGTTAGCTCTGTATTCCGCGCATGGAGTTCCATCTCGTTCTTCTTCCGTTGTATCAATTCGGCACTAAGATCATCAAGCTGCCGTTGTAGTCAGATCTCTGTTGAGAGATTACCTCTTAGGCTTCCTAAAGGTGTGCCACAGACAGTTATGTGCTGCCATTTTGTTAATGATTTACAGTTTACTGGGCTGTCCATATTTCCGATGAAGTTGTGGATTATGGTCCATTAAACGGCTTCTGAGCTTTCCTGACCGAGAGGTTGAATAAGATTCTAAAGAATCTCAACAGTAATAATTGGACTGGTGGCCGTCTTGAAGTTTCAATGATGTGTGAATTTCACCGAACTACAGGAATGAATTCGGTGGTATGTGGATTCAATACTGTCTATTCCATACTTGTGATCTTGACTATCTATACCAGCTGAACCAGGTTCTCTCTGAGACTCCTGGACTCGTCAACTCAGCATCGTGGTTTGAGCACAAACTAGTTCAAATTATCATGGGATCCCAAGACAGCGCAGAGGCCCTGGGAACCATTGAAGATGCTGCAAACAATGGTAAGATATTTTCCTTATGTGTATGATGCAGTGAGCTTCATGACCGCCCAGAGATCAGAAGCTCACGTGTTGTACCGAGCAGTGTTGCCAGAAAATTGGAATTTATCCAAGAAGATACCCTTCGCCTTGGACTCCACAAATATTATAATAGAGATGGCCCTCAAGTTCACTTTCCTTGAGAAGAAACCGCTCGAACCTCCATGCTCACTACACATGCAGACTTCTATAATTTTGCATTACTTGATGGCCGCAGGCTAACACCGACTACTCGTTCACACCGTAATTCTGCAGGCTCATCCATTATTCAAGTTCGATATAGAGATGAGGCATTTGCTGGGGAGATCCATCACATACTGTGACACTGTCAAGCTGGAGTTGTGGGATCCGGAGATGTCCTACTTGTCTTCGTTTCCTGGATGCAGGTTTCCAAATTCACTCCCCTCGACGATGAAAGCTTCATTTGGAATGACTCGTCAGTTTATATCTTCTTCATTTGTTAGCTAGACTGATGCTTTACGACTGTAGTCCGGAATTGGGCATCAATAGATGGGAATATGAGCATTATGTGGACCCAAATGATGGAGATTAATTATCTGCCGGTTGTGATGCGCCTTGCCGACGTGCACTGCCAAGTTGCACGAGGGAAGATCTCGCACACGAATCCTCCTTTATGGATGACCACAACAAGGGACTGGGTGAGTTGAGGATTAATCTATTTCCACGCCCTTTGGCTTAATGTTTTTAGTTTCCGACTTCGCTTCTTGCTTATGGATTTGGAGACGTGACAGAGTAGTAGAAGAACGGATCTGTTGATCGAAAGTACCCAGATGAAAAATGAAGAACAGGTTGAACAAACTATTGAATCTCTACTCTAGTGGCCTGCATCATCGTCACTCGAAAAGTTGAAATTAGAGTGTGGATTGATCGCTTGGGCAACCCCCGCGGGCACAACTTCCACTGTTCCATTGTCTGCCACTGTCGATGGTCCGAACCCAGCTGGATTTCCATATTTACCCCAGTCGTGGAGCAAATGTTGATAGTCAGGGTGGCCGCGATGGTTTGCCAACCACTCGGTAGATATCCCAAAGTCAAACGGCGCAAGAACTGGAATACGTGTCGAAATGCGACCGGTGTTTCGAACACAGATGTATTTTTACGCCTCCACCTGCTTGGTGACCTCGACAAATACTGTAAGTACTTGTAGGGAGGCAACCGTCACAGTCATGGCAGGAGTGGTTGCATTGCCGAAATCAAGGCGGGTCACGGTCACGATGAGGTCTGTTGCTTTGCTCGGAAACCGTGACGTGCAAAAAATAATTGAAAATTTACCGAAATATGCTTGAAAACCCACTGAAAAATATACAAGTCAATTATTGCACAGACCTTACTCATAAATCAGCTTTAATTTCCCTCTAAAGCAGAGATCTGACCCAAGTTTGAATTTTTTGGTTGCCGAATTTTCAACAGTCATGGTCAAAATTGTGGTGGTTGCGTTGCCCAAATCTATTTTGCATGTCACGGCAACTTGGGTGGTTGCCTCCCTACAAGTACTTACAGTATTAGGTTATTCCTTGCGTCTGTGACGATGCCGTTGAAGAAAGGGGTGATACTTCTCTCCAGTAATAGTGTTGGTACGCATGGCGTCGGGGCTGGGCCAATCCTTGCCCGGCACACCACAGACGCGGCGAAACGTTGAGGATACATATTTCTACGCATTTCCTGAGCAATATCTGGTTGTCGAACGAAAGCGTACCGACCTGAAGGATCTTGTTGACCACCTTGTTCGTGCTTGTTTGCGCTTGACCCCTCGTCATCGCTCGCGGCCTGACTCTCGGCGCCTGAAGCCGGTTCGGAGATAGTAGGGACCGGGTCTAGTCGACGTCGGGCATTGGCAATCCACGTTGGCGGTTCCTGTTTGCAAGCCTCTTGGAACGAGTAGAAGCACCACGATTCGAAGCAATACCGCGATCGGAATCACTAGAAGGTGCGATGGCGGGGGTGGACTGTTGGGCTTCGAGTGAGGCTACCAGCTCCCGCAGATCCTTGTTGTTCTCGAGCATCTGTTCCATGAATTTTTCCTGTCGACGCACCATATTCTTGAGCATAGTTTCGAGAATCGATGCTCGACTCGATTCGTCTTGGTCAGCGATATCGTGAGCATCACAGAAAGCGGTTGACCTGGACTAGTGTTGCCGTGGCTTGGCGCGGCTCGGCTAGCCGATCAAGCTGAGCCGTAATTTAGCCAAGCCTAGCCAGCCGTTTCGCAGGCGGCTATAAGTGGCTTGGCTTCGGCTGGAGCCGGCTTGGACACCGGCTTAGCCGTGGCTCCCCACTATTTTTGGTAACACCAATATGCTGCTTTCGTCTCCTTTCCCCGCTACTCTACATGTTACCTGGTGCTCCCCTGGAACATGCCTCCTCCTACAGTACTGCATACAGCAATTCTCGGCCCAAATCCCATGGCAACAGTGCCACGAGGCAAATTTGTTCGCCCTGTCTTGCGCGATGTTAAGGCTCCAACCATTTAGTTTTCGTTTGAAGAAACGGGCAAACTAAATGGAAACGGTTAGTAAACGTTTTAAAACCGTTTAAAACTGTTTATAAACGGTAATTTCGGCTGGCAATTTTGTGGAGACATTCCAGGCCTGTAGACTTGAAATTGTCATCCACAACAGACTTCAACAACTCCTGCTGCACCTAGACAGTAGCGGCGCCAGCAGCCCCACCAGCCGAGTCTCCTGCTCCTGCTACAGGCCAGGATCTGCCTGTCGAGCCTATGCCCGCCGGAAACGATGATAGTGTGTTGCCTTTTTTTATCAATTCGATGTTTGTTCACGCTCTCAGATGTGTTGCTCACATTGTTAATTTAGCTTTAGTTATGTCCCTCGGAGAATACCATGTTTTAATCTTCATACTCAGACCACCCCCCGCGTACGATGCACTGTAATGATGAACCCTGGCTAAATCTCAGTTGCATGTGGGAAAAATACTAAAGCAGTATATTCACAAAGAGAATACACAGCGTGAGGTAGAGTACGATACTCTGCACAAGCAACCTCGCACAGCTCGAATCCCACTCAGCAGGCCCGTTCTAGTTTACGGCTGTTGCACTTTTTTGTGCCCACAACCCTCGCACACGTTCCTCTTCCACACCCGAGCTCGCACTCGAGCCCACGGAATTCTCACACACCCCCACCCTCAGTCGCAGCGCCCAAGCCAGCGTCCAGCTCCGCACGCGTAGGACAGCGTCAAAACCCCCACGACCGCCTCGTTGAGAGTTGCCTCTGTGAGGGGCCGGCGTACGAGCGCGGTGTGGAGGAGCGCATGGGCGCAGAGGCAGGGGTGAGACATGCGGAGGTGAGAATGGGGAGGAGATGAGCGGGTGAGCTTTTGCGGGGTCTGGAGCTGTGTTGTGTGTGCAGCATACGGCGCTGGGCTTGGCGTGCCCGCATTCATCGCGTCAGATGCACGACGGCGATGCTTGACACGCATTACCCCATTGCACAGATGGGCCGTACAATGTCGCGGGCCTTGCGGACATGTCTAGCAACACGCACGCAGGCACAGCTAGCGGGCAGTCCACCACCAGCACATTGTCGACTGTGGGCTTGTGCTTGGGCTGCTGCCTCGGCAGCCAGGGGACGGTTGCGCGCCGCAATACTGGCTTCTGGTACATGGAGGGCAATTTGAAGACGGCGCCAGCACACTATCGTACGCACCTTCCTCGCCGAGCAGGCTGTGGCAGATGCCATGCAGTATGTAGTGTTGCAGGTACTGATGTCCATTTGTGGTACTACGCCAATATGTAGCTTGGATGAGACAAGCAGGTCGCGCACCATCACTACCTTCTGTGCCCGACCAACGATCCTGTTTCTGGCCGTTGATGGTATCGATGACGCGCGATAACGTGGTTGACAAGGCAGTTATACGCTGAATCCGGAGCTTAGTACTTCAGGAGGGCTTGAGGCATGTCCTGGGATGTGCGGGATGGCGCAACGGAGGGGCAGAAAAGTGCAGGAACCCAGCAAAGCAAATGTACCGCCAAGCCATGAGAAGCCACGGCTAAGCCAAACCCAAGCCGAAAGCCGTGGGAGCCAGCCATAGCCGAGCCGCGGCAACACTAACCTGGACCGATGAGGGTACGGATTGGTGGGGGCCAGAGTATTCATTGACATCGAGCGGCCGTGGGCACCACGCATAGAGCTAGGACACAGATGAGTATTGACACAGATTTTTACTGCAAGGCTTACAGAGCAGGGCCATGCCCGATAAAATTGTACTGAGTCTCGATGGGTGGGTTGACGCAAACTAAATGCATATGAGCCAACACTTGGAGGAAATGGGTGGGCACGTACAAATCATCGCGATCAGAGGGGCCGTCCGACGAGCTTTGGAATGATTCGTAATCGTAATCGTCAAAAGACGGTGCATAGCGCGGATTCGGCCGATGGTGAAGGCCTGTGTTTCGCCGGTGCATCGTTCGTCAACGAGAGAATGGCCAGCAAGACATAGGGGAAGGAAAGAGAGTGCAAAACGACCAGATCCTGCCAGGCGCAGCCAAGGCCTTCTACCCCCAAGTCATTTGAGGGATTGCCAAACCTTATACAAGGTTGCCATCAGCCATTCATGGTCCATCACCGAAAAAAAGGGAGCATGGAAGATCTATGTTTGGCATCCCTTTTTTATTGATGGAGCCAGCCATGGCAGCCCTTCACCGAAAAAAGACAGATGACGGATCTGTGTTCGGCATGCCTTTTCTGCTTATGGATGCTCGGCCGGAACCAAAGAAGACCTTGCAGATTCTGCAATATCATGTGGAAAGGAGATGCCGTCAGAAATTACATGACCCGATGTATGTACTGACACTGTTACGGAATTCTCAGCTGACATTTGCTTTCAGCCAGCCCCCTCAGATATTGCTCCCTGGCGGACTCTGCAGCCCGAATACCAAGTGCTTATGCAGAGAGTGTCGGCAGCTTTATGCAATCCAAGTAAATATATTGTACTTTAAACACTGAGATTGTCTAATGTTCCCCTGCTGGTTCAGTTGTCGTGAATTGGGACTTTGCCAAATTTTCGTCCAGCGAGGCCATCTTTGTCCGGGATCATTCGGACGAATGTGCTGTCCGAGCTGTCATCGAGAAGAACGGAGGTGACTGGGAGTATTACAAGCGCGCAAAGTCTTCGACTCTTAACCGCCGTATCCGCCGCTATATTCCGGAACGCACCGTGCTATTGGGCCGACTCGATAAATTGTTCAACGCATACCAGGACATCCAGTGCTCAACGAAGAAAAGCAACGGCCCCTTCTTCTCAGATGAAGCCAAAGAAATGGTCCAACATCTCCTTCAAACCGCGCGAGAGGGGTACCTCTCGGATCCTCCTGGTATCCCCCTTTACTATCTAATGGGAAAGGACCGTGATGGGCTCAACGTCTACCGCACCGTGCGAGGAACGAACTCGCTCGAGGGTGGATTCCATATGGTCGTTCGTCGCATTTTTGGCTCCCTGCGAGCTTCTCCAGAATTGGCAGAGTGCATTTTAATTAACTGGGCACCACGTGCATTGCGAAAGTACGGATAAAGCTTCGAATTGTTTTTTATTTCAGGCGGGGTCTCATCGGGAGGGAGGTGCAAATGTTTCTGGTAGAAAGAGCCGACAAGGAGGTGAAGAATGGTGTATATAGACCTGGGAATATTCAATACATGCTCCACCTTTGTCCGCTTCTCTGTTTTATCCAGGCCGAGCCGGTTACGATGGTCTTTTTGCTCAACTTTGGTCCTCGAGAAAGTGCGCTCACAGCCAGTCTCCTACCCAGCCGCACGTTACGGGGTTGGCGATTCTCAGTAGCAGTATTGGCGGTCGAAATCCCAGTACTTAGGAATGCTTGAGTAATGATGATGACAATTTAGTGATGGCCCATCAATTCATCACATCTAGAACACATTTCATACTCCGAACTCTTATTTTTTCCAACCCCTCCGCGGCGGCTGGCGTTTTACAAATGTAAACAACATAGCCACTCGGTTCAGGAGGGCTGGTTGAACTTCTCACTCCAAAGTCCTCCCTGCTCAAAATTTTGGGGATGTGCCCTTTGGGCTATTGTAGTAATTGTGGGCCCCGAAAGCTCAGTGGGTTTTCTGTTGGGTGTAGCAAAGAAATATATTCTATAATTGTGGCTATGTTGTTTACATTTGTAAAACGCCAGCCGCCGTGGAGGGGTTGGAAAAAATAAGAGTTCGGAGTATGAAATGTGTTCTAGATGTGATGAATTGATGGGCCATCACTAAATTGTCATCATTATTACTCAAGCATTCCTAAGTACTGAGATTTCGACCGCCAATACTGCTACTGAGAATCGCCAACCCCGTAACGTGCGGCTGGGTAGGAGACTGGCTCACAGCCGGCTTGATTAGCAACAATGTTGAGAATTACGATTGCGAATTCGGCAAGTTCGGCGAGATGCTTGGAATCTTTCAGTGCGTCCCAGACCTGGATTGGGTTGGTATTTTCCTGTAGTCGTTGAGGTGTGATGAACCTCCGATTCGTGACAAAACGAACGACTTACATAGGTGTGCTCCCAATCTTCTGCATCAAAATCAGCGAAATCACCCGTTCCGGACAGGTATTGCATGAACGCCTGTGAGAGTGCGTTCTCTTTGGCTGCCTTTTCGTCTGCTGTGTCTGCGTTATCAGGGCGGCCTTTCATCCGACAGTATAGCTATCAATTCGAAAGTCAGCGCAGATGAGAACATCGAGCAGGAACGCACTGCGATCAAAAAACCACGGCATTTGAGTTCATTCAAATTCGCATTGGGTCCGAAGCAGGAAAGCTTCTCAAACGGGTTGAGGATCAATGCGAGCAGGAAGACCAGCTGGTCGCAGTCCTTCCAGCGTTTTTCGAGGCGTGCGAGCATTGATTTTCGGACACCGATCTCCGGATGGTCGGCAAAGCGTAGGAATATACCCGCGATTGTGAGTAGAACCTGGTCGAGACGAGTCGAGTCCTTCTGGTTAATATTCGTGCCCAAACAAATTGGCTCGAGATCGCCGAGGACAGTCTCAAGGCCGTTCCAGAACGACGCATCCTGGATGAGTGCACACATTTTTTCAGCATCCTCCTTCAGTCGTGCACCCTCGGTTGAGGTTGCGGCACCGACTTCGGCCGCAATAACAGCTGTCCGGTTCTGAAGGACGGTAAGTTGAAGGGCTTCACGAAGGATGAACAGCCGCATGAAGGCGACGAAGTGGGTGGTCCAACGGGTGAGGTTAGCGACCAGATACGCCAGAATTATGACTTTCCCCGCGTTCCGATCCATGCTGATGACACGCTGGGAAGCGTCGAATAACTTGCGAACTTTGCCGTGGTTATTAATCCAGGCAATTAAAGCTGTCGCCTCCTCGGCAATTCCCGCCGCAATGTCGTTCACCTTGAAGTAATCTCCGAGAATGAGCTGAAACTGAATTTCACGTCAGAACGGTGTAGATACAGAGCACGTCACGAACCTGATGAGCCCAGCATGATGGCAAAATCAACCACGGTCGTATTTTTCCGAGAAGGAGGCGTCCCTTCTTGGCCCCGCCGTCGGCATCAGTAGTAAAATAGATTACAATGCAACCGTTCTGCAGCTCGACACGGTCGATCATCTCGGCAAATTGTTTGCACTGAGACGGCCCGTCCTTTTTCAGTGCAGTGACATCAAGAAGCTCAATTAAGAACGACTTTTTGGGACTCAATCGGTCAACGATTTCCGGTAAGTTAAGCTCTGGACGTGAAGAGGGAGTCAGTACCGGCCGGGAGGTGGGCTAGGGCCCACTTCTTTGCATTATTGTGTTGCTCTTTCTTGGTGAGTGGTCTGGCCGGTGTAGGCGCGATCTGGATGATAGGCTGGCAGCAGGTGGTAAGAATCAGTATCAGGCTTTATCGGCCGATCGGACTTACTGCAGTGGGTAGACCTCGCTTCTTCTTCTTGCTGTCTTGCTCTTGTCGCTCCAGTTTCTCGTCAATGTCGTCATCGATGGAGGGGCCCCCGAACTTCACCCCCGACTCGTCGTCATCGGCTTCCATGCCGCTGGATTGGCCTGATTTGGGCATGGCGAGGCCGGACTTCTTCTGGACCTTGTTTTTTGATTTCTTACGCGGCTTGGACGTCCTATGCAAGAACATCAATCGCTTCTGCAGCTTGGCAAAGATACAGCTGGTACTCACTTGGAATCCACGGCCTTGTGCTTTGTCCCCGTGGTTGCTGATGTCGCCGGCGTTCTCGTAGCATCCTTAGTGCCATGTGAAGCTGTAACATCTGCGTGCTTTGGTTTGGGGACCTTCTTGGGCTTTGCAAGCTCCTTGTCCTCGCTGGCTTCGTCTTCCTCTTCACTGGAATCACCTTCTGCTGGGACGAAGTTATCTGAGCCATCACCCAGGACTGGCACATCATCAAGTGGTTCTGTGCAGTAATCAGCAAAGCTCGTGCACATGTATGGGAGAGGTACTGGCACCTTCTTCCTCGTTCTCCGGTGAAGAAGAGAAGGTTGGTCCTCTCGGGGACCGAGGTGGTGTCCAGGTCGTACCAGTAGTGCCGCCGAGCCGTAGAATGCTGTCCCCTTCTCAATGGTCAAGAGAAAGACTCTAGAAGTAGAATAATCAGTAGGATATGTGACCCTCTCATATACCGCTATTCTGCGCTGACCAGCTGGCAATCTACGGCAGAGAAGGGTACCCGATGTGCCCGCCACTGGTGAGCCTTCTTAAAGGACGGTTCTCTATACATCCGTAGCAATATTCTACTTGGTGGGCCGGGGCATCGCGATTATCACGCGAGGTGATCAAATCTGATTGATCCTCGTTGTTAAGCGGCCCGAAAGCGGCGTCGTGATTATCATGCGAGGTGATCAAATCTGATTGATCCTCATTGTTCCCGATCACGGTCACGCACTGAGATTGAATCCACATGACTCACACCACCATGCCCCCCTCCCTGCTCCCCACTCGGAAACGCAACGCCCCGCCGAGCTTTGACGGAGGGCCAAAGCCACAGAGAAGGCGCATCAGCGCCAATCGAGCAGGTAAGTCGACAACTTTAATAGACAAAGTTTGTCACTCATACCACCCTCAAGTCTCAGAGGGGATCACCTCCAAGACGTGTCAGGCACCTCGATGTCCAAAACCGCGGCCAAAATGCTCACACCTGAGACCCTGGGTCTGAAAGAATACCTGGGAGAAGAGGCTGCGGATGCAGCCAGGGCAAATCACCCAAATCATCTGTATGTTGCGTCTGATTTTCTTCTACCTAAGTTATCTGGCGGTTTACCTCAAAGGCAGAGAAACCGCGCCACGGGATGCAAGCGAGTTGAAGAGTCCACGTGCTCAAGCAATCGCTGCAAAGGTGGTCACCAAGGTGCAGATGCGCGTAGTACCGTCGATACCTGGGTCATACATGCAACGCCGGCGTGCCCAGCAGGAGTTGCGGGCGGCGGCGGTAGCTGAAATGATGCGCAGCGGGTTCGCGGCCCCGATATCTGACACAGACCCTGATGCGTGAAATCCGGGGCTGATGCACATGTACTATTAACCCTACCTATCTACCGCGTGATACTTTACAGCAAAGATAAAATGATTGCACCGAGCCAATGCATAAGCAAAGCACCCTCCCAAGATGTTCCCCTCCGACAAGGCCGTTCTTAAAGATCCAGAGCGCATCGCTCGGATGCCCTCTGGGCTGCTGACTGCGGCAAAACGCAATGAGAAAATGTCTACACAGTTGACGGATGCGGAGGACAAGGAGATGAAATACTGTGCGTCAAATTCTACATTTTGCGACTGGGAGGCATTAATAACATCTCTCGCTGTTGCAGGGCTATGGCGTGTCGGAATGGGTCGCAGGATCCAGATGTTCAACGCTGGCTGGACCGGAACAGGCTACCCCCGAGACCTCCTGGATACGTTCCTGGGCTCGTTCCAGAAGGGTTTGAGGTTGAGGTTGGAGGAAAAGCAGCAGGCAGCGGCAGCCAGGAAGGCTAGCATCAGGGAGCTGGTTCGGCTGCGAGAGGCAGGGAGGAAATCCCGGCGCATCATTATCTGTCCTGTTGCCAAAGCGGGAGTGACGACTGCGGATCCGATGGTGGAAGCCAAGGAGAGGGAGGCAGAGATAGCAAGGAATACTGAGGCCAAGGCTAGGAAATCACGAGTCGAGGCTCTCGTGCGCATGCGTCAGGCTGGGCTGAGCAGCCTGAAGCGCAAGCGCTTCGTTTAGTCACGGGGTCGCGTGCTAGTATCACATAAGCAATCTTCTCAACTCTTTTTTTTTTTTTTTTTTTTTTTTTTTTTTTTTTTTTTTTTGGAGTGTTTGGGATAATGAAATTCAGTCTGCAGAAGCATTCCAAAGGTCATCCGCTGGGTCTACCAGATAAATCTAGTTAATGCCGGGGAAGTTGTCCAGGGAGGAAATGCCATTACGCACAAGTACCATAGTGTGGGACTCCAGCCGTAATAAATTTATCCTATCCCATTTCTTGGATCATTCAATGTCAATGGCTGTATACCCACTAAAACCCCCACTGTGTAAGTCCAATCGTCCGGCAGAGCAGCTTCGTTCATTAGTAGACCACTCCATGTTCTTAGGACAAGATCTTTAT
This sequence comes from Mycena sp. CBHHK59/15, assembly GCA_029204085.1. Classification (NCBI taxonomy): domain Eukaryota; kingdom Fungi; phylum Basidiomycota; class Agaricomycetes; order Agaricales; family Mycenaceae; genus Mycena; species Mycena sp. CBHHK59/15. Next base: position 127,273 of record JARGXW010000266.1, on the reverse strand, counting down.
TCAGCGCAAGATTACCAAATTTCATTTTATTGGTGAGGATTCGATCTCGTCCTAGTGCGGAATTCACAGATTTCAGCCATAGGTTGTGAATCTCAACATCTGTAATGTTACGGTGTGGGTTCTTTAGAACCTTATCATTCCGGATGTTCCAGATTGTGTGCCAGGCTGTGGATACCAGAATGGCAAATAATCGTCCCATAGCAGGGGGACCGAGTTGCTGTCTCCGCCCAATCCGTCTCAGCAGGTTCCATATACCGCGTCTCTCCTAGTTTGTGGTTCAAGTGTCTCTGAATGAACATATGAGCCCTCTGGAACGTATGAGCCCTCCGGTAACGGCCACCCAGGTATCGTCTCTCGGCAATCTAGCTTACAAATGAGAGGCACTCGGATCGAGTCGCGTGATTTTTTTTAACCTTCCGGATTGAAATCAAGTCCATGACAAAGCTCTCAGCCTTCTCTTGGTTCTTTCCCATCGTATTTGGACACTCACACGACAAAGAGGGAGCCAAGTTGTCTAGATCTACTATCGATTAACCAGAAGTAACGATAGTCAGCGCAGTGTATTTTCTGTCATACCCATTCGGGGAAGACCACCAACAATGCAATACTTCAGGCTAATTACAGCTCTTTGCGGAACTTAGGGCGCGGCCGATTTTTTTTCCTTTTTGAGCTGTTTTTGATCATTTCAGCCAGAACAGCTGTTCTGACCTCAATTCTCAGCGTACGTTTCTGAAAACTATATGAGCAGAATCACACGACAATTCCGCAGGGCATGACGTCCTCAGAATCGTTCCATACCGCCGGTAGTAATTATAATATATTATTTTGCATGTTTTGCGGAGATCATCTCTTGTGTCGTGATTTGAAGGTTGTGTGGGATGTTGTATGGCTCTAAAAACAATTATTTGTATGGCGGAAGGCACACCATCCTCGTAATTGAGGCATGGCACCCGGAGCACGTGAACAGTGGACTTGAACAAGCAGAATATAGGTACAGCTCAGGCTCTGTGTATTTGTGTGATCTATGATTGAATGAGCTGAGAAACTACCCATTATCATTCTATTGAGTGTCCTGGAGGAGTCCCACGGCTCGGATTTGCTCTTGTACTCCCTGTACAGCACCGCGAGACAACTCGATCACAACGATTCCGGGCACGTGACCGCGCTTGTGATCACATTGGGACGTGTCACGTCGCCGGACGGGGATGCAAGAGCTGATCTGAGGCGTGTAATCTCTCGAAAACACTTCAAAGTCAGAATATTGACAATTGGTTCACTCGCTGGAGGATAGAGCACACAGATATATAAGGCCTAGACTGTAGGAATATTTCACAGCTTCAAGTCCACTTTTCACGCGCTCCGGGTGCCATACCTCAATTACGAGGACGATGTGCCCTCCGCCATCCAAATAAGTGTTTTTAGAGCCATACAACATCCCACACAACCTTCAAATCACGACACAAGAGATGATCTCCGCAAAACACGCAAAATAATATATCATAATTACTACCGGCGGTATGGAACGATTCTGAGGACGTCATGCCCTGCGGAATTGCCGTGTGATTCTGCTCATATAGTTTTCAGAAACGTACGCTGAGAATTGAGGTCAGAACAGCTGTTCTGGCAGAAATGATCAAAAACAGCTCAAAAAGGAAAAAAAAAATCGGCCGCGCCCTAAGTTCCGCAAAGAGCTGTAAACCAAGTCCCAACAGAGTCCCGAGTCAAGAGTTATTCTAAGCTGAGTATCGAGTCCCAAGCATATCACTGATATTCCGTTCTACGGCTGTTTTACAGGCACACGCACGACCAGCCTCTCACTGTTCCATCCCGTGAACAACCCCTACTTCTACACTGTGCTCTCGAATGTGTGTGCCGGCCGGGTCTCGTCCATCCCGGACAAGAGCCTGAATTGCGACCCGCAATCGACCGCATGCGTCCAGCATGACGCCGACGTGTTCCTGCTACAGATTGCAGGCACCGTCGGACATCCTGCGGTAGCAGCACCGGAGTCGGGGCGATGTGTGCGCATCCCCCCACTTCAAACTGACCCGGGCAGGACGAAATGCGCCTTGATGGATGCTCCTTGCCCCGGGTTGACGGAGAATATCCTATTCCTCGCTGTTGACGGACATTCAGCAGCTCGGCAGATAGTTCGATATTCCTCTATTTCTTGATCCCCATGTACTGAACGTAGATACCTGGGTAAATCCACTCATGCACGTCTCGAACTTGCGTTGGACCAGCTACGCTGGTCGCGTCGGGAGCAGAGGCGGAGTAGTGTGTTTGGTTGTGTTAGGCTACGAGGGGGGGCACAGGCTTAGTCAGCAGATAGATCCTGCCAGACAAGGGCTTCTTGCCTGCTTCGCGCGCATCGACCAGATACGACTACTCCATCTGGTGATAAGAGCGCGATTCGAACCCACAACCGCATAACGGCATAGACGGAAACAGAAAACGGACACGGAAATACAGGATATACCAAACCCGACACAGCGACACAACTGTCAAAAATCAGTAAACCCGACACATCCCGCAAATCCCGCACACAAATCAGCAAATCCGACACATTTCGCTGCAAGTCACACGGTCTTCAGGGAATCCGACACGATTCCAGGAAACCCGACACACCGCTCGGCTATCGCGGCTTGGCAGTGAATACGGTCACCATTGATCCGCTATCCAGCTTCCTTCTCCCCCCACATTCCCGCTGGCGCGACGCCACGCAATGGCGGAACTCGAAGTGCTTCTGACGCGCCTCCCCGACACGGTTCTGGAACAGTTTCGGTATGAGGCACGTCCCCTTGACATTCTGACCTTCCATTCAATGCAAGCTGAAATTCTGCGGTCGTTCCCCACGAACTTCAGGACCAAGCACCCGCAATCGCTCACCGACACCGCGTCGTTCCCATTCACTCAGGACCCCACCCGGCGGCTTGATTTATCCTTACTCATTGTCCCTCGTTTGGGTGGATCAACATTTGGCATTTGCTGTCAATGCGTCAATTTCTCCGCTGTGAGGGCGCCGTCTGCCTGGGTTGCCTTCTCTCCATGTGTAGAGACGAGAAAGGGGACGAATCGGGCAATGAGAGCAATGAACGAGACTAATTCATCAATGACAGATGTGAGACAGAGAATGTAAAGCTTACCCGCTTCTTTGCAATGCGGTAGCCATCCATATCATCGAGATTATACTCGACGACGACAGCGGGGGCGTTCTTCTTGCGAAGAGAGGCCCGAACAACTTCAAATTCAGTGTCGGTCTCAATTGTTGGAGCACCGGCCTTGCCGCCGCTAACAAATTTCGGTTACAGGATGCGACCACAAAAATAAAAGCATACCTAGATCCCGTCCACGAAATCTTGAAGGGTGGACCACGGTGGACTCCAGCGCTGTAGTCGTTGGCGTAGTCGTGCACCGCAAGAATACTGTTGATAAAGGTGCACCGATCCATGTTGTTGATGTCGATAAAGCCGAGCTTGGACTGTTTGACCGCCTTCAAAACGGGCTTCGAGCGAAAGCTGGCGGGTTTGGAGGTGTCTGGTGCAGAATACGACGCAATGACGGAAACCTGGTAGCCCGCCGTTCCAGGAAACGAAATAGGTGCTGGAACCATTGAGATTACGATAAGAAAACAGCACAGTTGACTTACCTCCATCGGTCACTAGAGGCGCAGGATCCGTGGTCGCGGTGGCGTTAGCGGCAGAAGAAGCATCGATCGAAGTGGTAGAGGAAGCAGAGAGAGAAGCAGAAGGGGTATTCTCCGTGGCAGGACAACCGGGGGCCTGAGTAGGATGGAACATTGGATGGTCCGGATTGAAAGTGAGCATGGTGAGAATAATCTCGTCTTGACTACCAAAAAAGACGGGAGGTTCAGTGGCACCGTCTGCAGCAACAGAGTGAGCTTGGCTTTAGGAATGAAGAAGAAGCATTACCAATCCACCCGGGAGTTTTGAGCCAAATGTCGGAGGGCCGACGGAAGTTTGCACAGTCCGGACGAGGAGGAGCTATGTTGGCTCGAGTACTGGCTCCCAGAAGAGTGGGACGGATCTGAGAGGCCGGAGGAACAGAGGGGTGAACGCTACGTTGCTTATTGCTTGCTTGCTTTGCGGGCAAATGAGAAAATTGGGGGGGGAGAATGAATCGGGAACGTACCTTTCAAATATTGTGTTCTTGTGTTGTTCTCGTACCTGGAATGAGCTCAGGCTACCAATTTATCCGCCTCAAAAAATCAGACGCGTGATGTGCAGCCGGGCAGAATAGTCGCATCTCAACGTCGTCCCTTATTCTGAACTCATTGGGTGTGCGGTCTCAGCTCGGCTATCTCCCCAAAAGATCTGAGCAATGTACATGTTGCTAGAGGAACTTCCAAGAGGAAAATGCAATATATTTTTGGATATCATATGCATGCGGCGGCGACCGACCAGGAACAGAACTGCTAGGAACGTCGTCCACGCTGACACAGACCCTATACAGGTCCAAAAACTGCGCGAATATAAGTTTTGTGGGATTTTATATGTATTCTCTTTAAAAAACCCCGAATCGGGGGCAACAGTTTGAGATATTAGGCGTATTTCAACCCACAGCACAAGAGGAAAATTTCTGCCAAAAAGAATACATGTAAAATTGAATTCTGATAAATTTTCCCCAGTAAACCAGGGCGAAAATGTCACTCGTTGAGTCTGCAGTAGGTGCATCCATCTACACCGAAATTTGGCCCAGTGTCCAAATCGGGCAGCCCATGGTGATGCCATCAAAATCCCGTCACATTGCCGGTGGCCAAATTAGCACTTCAATAGTGTTATCTTAGAATACAGATTCAACTACTTTGGTGACCGACGGATCAGTAAATACTCGGCTTCAAGCCCCCCGGATAACGTGCCGCAACCCCCGCGTCCACATGATGGGCGCGAAACGCGGCCCCGGACACAATGCTTGGCATTTTGCGGCAGGAGGGCGTCTAACCCAGCCAATGGAGGTCTAGGAGCGAGGAACCGAGGTTGTTGAAGTGAGTTGGGGTTGATTGCGGAGTTGGAAATGGCCTGGGAAGATTCCAAACAGTTTCGGAGTTCTGCTTGGCAGTCAACATAGGCTCGATTGTAGCCTGACTCCCTGAGCGACTGAATAAACAGGATTTCATCAACAGATCCCGCGCCACGCGCCGTGCACGCCCGAAATGGACTGGAACAAATATCATGAGTCATTGTGACCGACCGTCACAGCACATGACCTTCTGCGTCTACGTCTGCCGCAGAAGATCAACTCTGAGCCTAGGTTCGGAGCAAGCCTGTCTCCGCGCCGGCGAGCCGGCGATTCTCGGAGAGAGGCTTGTGACAAACTGCCAAAAAAGTGCCATGTCTTCAGGACTGAACATCACCTCCGATTCTCGTCCAATTCCTTAAGAGTAAGTTAGTATATTGTTCTTTCGACGTATTCAAATAGATCTACCGCGTAAGCCTAAATTTAACGGACCATACTGGTCATCTACATGCAGTTCTTGAGGGCACTTTCGCACTTTGAATTCCCACCAAACACACCGTCGCAAACACCACACAAAAGGTGTTTATTGGGATGGGCACGAACGCAAAGACGTAAAGAAGCGGCGCAAGGAATATCTTGCAGAGCTCGAGGCCCTTGATCCGTTCCGAGCCAACTATGTGGAGCCAGATATGGCTGAAATTTTACTCGAGCTCGGCGATGAGGAACTCGAACATGTTATCATCGTTCATGATGAGTCCACAGTCCATTCGAACGAGTACCAAAATAACCAGTATTGGCTCAAAGCAGGCGAGCAGGTCCTTAAAAAGAAAGGCCGTGGTCGCCTGATCATGATTTCGGGTTTTTTGTGCGAGCGATACGGCCTCCTTGATCTAACGGAAGAACTCATCGCCGAAAATGAAAAATTGATCGAGGAACTTCGTCTGGCCTTCACTGCATCCACAACTGTCATTTACCCCGACGGCAAGGCAGGCGGCGATGCATATTGGAATATGGAACAAATGATTGTTCAAGTGAGCTGTGCATTTCTATCATGACAAATTTATCTGATTAAACCGACATAGCTTGCAAAGGCTATTCTTATAGCGCGTCGTCTATTTCCCAAGGCAATCATTCATTGGGTGTTCGACAATTCATCAGCGCATGGCAGTCTCGCAAAGGATGCATTAACTGCCACAAAGATGAATGTTAAACCTGGCGGTGCAGTCCCGGCAATGCGGGACACCATCATTCCACTCGACAATCCTCATGGCTATGGTGGCCAGCCACAGAAGATGACGTTCGACGAGAATCTCCCACATGATCACCCACATAAGCAGTTTGAAGGGCAGCCGAAAGGCATGAAGTTGATTCTGGCTGAGCGCGGCTATACAACCAACAACAAAGGTAAGCCACTGATCGGGGAATGCAAAGTGTGCAAGGCAGCAAAGGCACGTAAACCACACCTCGACGGCGCTTCTCCCGACGAAGAGCTAGGAATGTACAATGTTGATGATGGTGGTAATGACAGCGACGAGGAGGATGAGAGACCAGTTGATTGTTGCATGAGGCGTTTACTCTCACATCAACCGGATTTTGCGGGGAGAAATCTCAGCTAGAACTGGTTAGCATCTTGATTCTTACACTGAGATTGGTCGACTCACCATGAAATACACAGCTTATTGAGGCCGCTCCAGGCATGGTCTGCCATTTCCTGCCAAAATTCCATCCGGAGATGAACCCGATCGAATATTTTTGGGCCTGGATCAAGCGCTACTTTCGTGAGCGGTCAAATGGTCAGTGGCAAAAATCCAAAGACCTTGTTGAAGAAGCTCTCCGTGCCTGTCCACTGCCCACCATTCGAAGATTTTTTCGACGTGCAGATCGGTATGCCAGTGTCTATCGCCATGGAGTTACAGGACCTGTCGCCGAGTTTGCTGTTAAAAGGTACCGGTCTCACCGCGGAGTGCAGAAGCGAGAGATAGAAGTGGCGGAGGCAGAGTGGAAGAAGAAAGTGAAAATGGGTATCATATAGGCCATGTTCCTACACACAAAAAAAGCAGTCTTCCAACCTCATCTTTCCTATACACAAAAAAAAAAAATTCCGCCCAAAATTTCGCCGTTTTGAACCCTAAATTAGGAGTACCTCCGATTCTTCTGAAATGAAGAATTTGCCTATAAACTACCCCCTAGTTCCTTCCAAATCTCAAATCTGGAAGGAATCTGATCAAAATTCCGGTGTGACATGAAGTTTTGGCTGCCACCATAGTCGCCAGGGATCCCGTACAGAGCCACGGCATTTTTGCAGAGAGTCTTGACTTCACCGCGAAGCTGAGGGGCACCACCCCATGCCTAGATTACGTGGATAAACATCTCCTACCTAGAACGAATGTCACTCACGTAAGTCAGCAACTGGGCCTTCCGCTCCTCGGATTTCTCTGCGAGGGTTAGACTCTCCACGAGCTCGGGTACAGCTGAGCTTGTGACGGCGTCGGAGACCGCCGTCCACGTAAATTCGGCATGATCGATGGGGAAACCGCTGTCGGTAGCGATCTTCACACGGACAGCTCGCCTCCCCGTGTTAGCGAGACGGGTGGATGCCGGACTGAAGGTTGATTGTGTAACCCGAGCTGTCACGGTAACCCGAGACTTATCCTTCAACGTCAACTTTGAGGACGCAGTGGTCTTCTTGGGCTTGCCGGTGGTCTTGGGAACCGGGTCTGCAGCTATCATCTGCCGTGCTGGGAATCAGAGCCGAAACGCGACGAAGGGAAGAACTAAAGGCTTTACCTCCTCATCTTGAATAACGGGCAGTGTGTCGTCCCCTTCCTCCTCGTCCCCCTCCTCCTCCTCCTGCTCGTCGTCCACCCCTTTGCCATGGGATTCAGTCTCGGCATCCGACGTCATGTCGTCTGCGGTACTGGCACGATCAGAGCCTTTGGCTGTGCGTGAGCGGTGATCGGACATGGCGACTAGACTTACCCAAAAGGCCCATCAGGTTTTCCGCGTCGTCCTCGCCAAACTCGTCTGAGTCGGGAGCTTTTGACGACGCCGAGCGAGCCTAGACAGGATCTGTCATTGACAAGACACAGAAGATCAATTGAGTAAGATACCTTCTTTTTGCGCGGTTCTTCCTCTTCATCCTCGTCATCAAGCATCTCCTTGTTGCGCTTTGCAACAACTGTCTGGAAGGTCAGAATTGTGCCAGCCATGAGCGCGGAACAAACGCTGAGCATTGGCCTGGGCCAGTTTCTTCTCGGTTTCCTTCTGCTTCTTGATCAGTTGTTGCAGCTGGGATAGTTTGGCTGGCTTGGCGGGTGTTGGCTGTGTGGACTTTCCCTTGACGGCGGGTTTTGGAGCCATAATTAGGAGAGATTACGAGAGTACGGGAAAGGAAAGAATGTGGGAATGGGAAGAGAAGAAGATGGAGGTGCGCAGTTTGAAGTTGGTTGATATTGATGGACATACTGACAGCCTGAGTTTTCGGGCAGCCATCTTTGACCGCGGCCGTGTCGCCTGATTGATTGGACCTTGAATGGACCGCTCTCGCCCTCGCTGAACTGCTGCGCACCAGACTCATGATCATCCCGCCACGCGATTATGACTCGGAGTAAGCTCTTACTGTATTCGCGTTTGGCGAATGTCGCCCGGAGATGATCACAAACTTATTCTGATCAATTCTCCTACAACGTCGACAAGCCCAGCAATATTTCCCTCTCCATTATGAACAACTACGCCGCTGATGATCTGTACTGCTCGGCCTGCGGGCAGGAATTCAAGACTAAAGCTGGCATGCAGGCTCATCTAAAACAGTCCAAAAGTTGTGCATGGTACAGAAAGGGGAAGAATCCAGAGGGCCGACGCCGTACTATGAGGAGTCCCTCCCCGGACCTCCCTCCTCCGGACGACATTCCGGCTGATCCAGTAGTAACCCCAGATATTCCTGTGCAGGAAGTCATCCAGGACTGGGACGACGACGTCTTTCTATTTATACCCGCCGATCCCAATGAAGCGGGCCCATCTTCGACACTGCACAGCAGCAGCCGGCATTTAACCGATGAAGACCTCAGCCGAATTGTTGACTCCCACCCTACGGCTGGTCGGGTCATTCGGATAAACGAAAATCTGCATGCCAAATAGAAACGCTCATTCGGTTTAGCACTTGATCTTGATGGCGACGTTGAAATGGATGGATCGCATTCCGAGTCGCCTTCCGTCTTTGCTCCATTTGCCTCCGAGCTGGATTGGCGGATAGCTGAGTGGGTTATCAAGGCCACAAAGCGTTCGATCGGCTACTTCTCATTCCAGGAGTGCGTCGTTTTTCTTCGTCAGAGATTTATTCTCATTTCCGTACAGGTCCGCGAAAAGCTTGGGCTGTCATACACCAATATACACGGTCTGCACCAAATTGTTGATAGCATACCGGATCGCGCGGAATCATGGACGTCGAAAACATTGTCCTTTCCGGACCGTCCTAGCGAGAAATATCTCATTCGGTACCGCGATCCGCTTGCAGCAATTCACTCTCTCCTCGGCAATCCGGCCCACGCCAAGGACATCGTCTATATTCCCAAAAAGGTTTTCTCCGATGATAATCGCAACAATCGCATTTATAACGAGATGTGGACGGGAAAATGGTGGACTGCTGTTCAGGTACGATTTTTGACATTCAGTAACACGTTTTATCTTATTTTAAACAGAGCAAACTTCCTGTCGGCGCTGCCCTCGCTCCAGTGATCATCGCCACAGATAAAACACAGCTTACACAATTTTCTGGCGGAAAGTCGGCATATCCCGTCTATTTGACGCTGGGCAACATCCCGAAGGGCCTGCGCCGCAAGCCCTCTCAGAGCGCTTGCATTCTCATCGGCTATCTCTCTGTCGACAAGATAATTCGGAAGCAGCTGTCGCAACAGAGCGTTAAAATGCGCAACCAGAAGCTTTTCCACGCGTCGATGCGCCTCATCCTGCAGCCTTTGATCGCTGCTGGTAATCAAGGCATGGAGGTCGTCGGGGCGATGGCAAAGTCCGGTTGGTATTCCCAATCCTGGTGTCCTACGTTGCAGACTACCCCGAGCAGTGTTTGGTCGGGTGCAGTAAATACGGGACGTGCCCCAAGTGCCAGTGCAGCGCCGACGACCTCCAGAATCCGATTCCCGGGGCTCCTCGAACGCCGGCATGGACGCTCGGTGTTATCCGCGACGCCGAAACTTCGGCAACCGAAAATAAATTCCACGACCATTGTATGGAGAACGAGGTGGCCGGGATACATCGTCCTTTCTGGGAGGGCTTTCCTCTCACCAACATTTCTCTCTCCCTCACTCCCGACGTCTTACACCAACTTTATCAGGGTGTCTTTAAACATCTTGTTGGCTGGTGCCAAACTCTCATGACCGAGGCCGAGCTTGATGCCCGAATTCGTTCTCTTCCCCCTGCATTCGGTGTACGCCACTTCGACAAAGGCATCTCACTATTATCTCAGATCTCCGGAGGGGAACGCAAAGCGATGGCCCGCATTCTCCTCGGCTGTCTTGTTGGCAAACTCCCCACGAAAGGCATCAGGGCCTGTCGCACAATTCTGGACTTTATTTATCTTTCTCAGTACAGTACTCACGACGACGGGACCTTATCCTCTATGCGCGCTGCACTTGATGTGTATCACGCGGACCGCGACTACTTCATCACCGCCACCGTCTGCAAGGACTTCAACATCCCCAAATTCTATTCCCTTCTTCATTACATCGAATCCATCGAGTACTTCGGGACGACGGACAACTACAACACCGAGATGTTCGAACGACTTCACATCGATTTTGCTAAAAACGGGTGGCGCGCGTCAAATCACCGCGACGCGTTTCCCCAGATGATTACCTGGCTCGGACGGCAGGAGAAGATCTCTTCCTCTCTACCTATCTGGCTTGGTTGGAGTCGAAGCGTAGTCCCACCCCAGCGCCCGTCGTGCGCACATTTGCCGGACAGGCCATTCAACTTGCTAAAAAATCCCAGTCTCCGCGGCAGCTTCTCACTTCCATTGAACTTCATCATCACACGGACTCGTTCATTCATACCCTCAAAGAGTTTCTGAATCATACCTCGATACCAGCGGCTCAGCTTCGCGACGCCACTCTTTCTTTCTCGCGGCTTGATGTATACTACAACTTCAAGTTCGAGCCTAATTCCCTTGATCCCGGTGCGGGCGCTGACGAAAATAATCCCGAGGACTTTCAAACGGTCCTTGCACGCCCCCAATCCGCCGACCGCACCTCCCCCTCACGCTTCGACACCGTTATAGTACGCAATAATTCAACTGCAGATGCGACCGGGCTTACCGGCAAGTCATTTCTACTTTCCCGTTGACACCAGCCTAATAATTTAATTCAGGGACACGTGTGGGTCGCGTCAGAGTCCTTTTCGACTCCCAGAGAAATTGGATGATACCTCTCCGGCACCGCCGTCCTGGACCACAGCTTGCCTCGCCTATGTCGAGTGGTTTTCCACGTTTAAATCCAAACATGACGCCAATCACGAGATGTATTCGATCTCCGTCCCTCCCCGGCGTGCTAATGGCTTCTCACACGCCTCCATAATACCTTTGACTGATATCCGACAGACCTGCCAACTGTTTCCTAATTTCGGCCGCGCCGATGTCAACCCCGAATGGACCAAAGATAATGTTCTAGATGAGTGTACATCGTTCTTCGTTAATAACTGGGCCAGTCTATATGCGTACCAGTCGATTTGGTAGTTCGTTGCAATTTAATGTATCATAGACAACTATAATCTACGCGTGAATCTTCGGAGACGAGGATAGACATTAATCGCTGTCCATCACTTCTATAGACATCCGGGGAGATCCACACGAAGCCTAGAGACACCCAAAGCCTCTCATAGACCGCCGGAGAGGTAGGGGGTTGACTGAAAGACCCCCATAGATCACGAGAGCTCTGGATAATGCTCACCAGTGCTATATAGAATTTCGGATTTTCCTGATGCTCCGCGCAGCACTTCCTCGAGATTTGCTCGCCCCGATTCCACTTTTTGAGGACCGGAGAGCAAAACATGACGAGTTTGCCTCCACTCTGCGGAACACACGGGCAGTCAAACGAGCCAAGAAGAAAACCGCTACTGGAACAGTGAAGAAGGGTAGAGGGCGAAAGAGGAAAGCCGCACCTAAGCCTGAACCTGAGGATGACGACGAAGACAACGCCGGTGCGGCTGGAACCAGTCAACCAAGGAGCCGCAAACGTGCAAGGACAACTGCACCGGCGGAGCCCCGCGAGGAATTGGACAGTGAAGGTCCGGTGGTCGATAATTTGGTTGCGGGGCGAGCGAAGAGGGTAGTCAAGCGGAGCACAAAAGCAAAGTTGGCAGCTGAGGAGGTCAGTGAGGGCAGCGAGGACGAAGAGGGTTTAGATGATGTGAGTGAGGAGGATGAATATCTTGCGTCCGATGATGATTATTCGGATTAATTAATTTTATTGTGTGCAGCCCATTTCCAGGAGGTTCGGGACGATGGTAGCAACATGGACAGATTGCTGGTGACCAGCTGTAATCGCAACTGGAATACTCGGCTGGAGCCCAGCTGCTTTCCACGTGGAACCAGGAATCGTTGCAGGTGGTTCTCATGCGACACCTCCAGATGGAGTCAACATGCGGGCACTTTGGCGGTGTAGGCCCCTTAGTGGTATTGCACCCTGATGTGGTAGATTCACTGATGCCAGGCTCATTTCCTAACCTCTTTCTCCCACAAAAATCATGGAGGTGAATTAGTATCCTAGATATTTTTCTGTCAAATTTTGTATCCATACGAGGTCTACAGAGTGTCCGAGAAATCAAATGACAGATTTGTGACGTTTTTGTGACATTACCAGATCACTACCACGGAACAAACAACGCGCGGCCTGATGGCGGAGGTAAATAAAGCTGATCATCCGGCAAAGTTTCGGAGATCATTTTTGGTGTTCGAATCGGTCCGACGATCCCGATACAACTCCATAACGTGTGAGTCAAGATGTCGACGTCGTTGATTCAATGAAATATCCGAAGTACAGGCCACGACTCGGGCCCAAAGGGAATTTTTGGGCCTTGGAAGTGGCCTAAGAGCCCCGAGATATTAACGGGAAGACAAAGAAGCAGGGCCTCCTTCAAACCCGGACTCGACTCGAGCTCAAGATTAATGATCGTCTCAAGCAGGTAGCCCACATAGTTTGTGTGCGTGGAGCCGGCAAAGGTGAATAGCATGTGCTTGGATCATAAATAAGTTTCGCACCCACTTGAAGATGAAAGCGACTTACCTTGATGCATTCATACAGTCTGCCGACGTTTCCCTCTGCCACCGCAATTGCAGTTTTCCGCGAGTTGATGCTATCCCGCAAGAAGTCCATAGCCTGCGCAAGCACAAAGTCGCCCTTGCACGGCCGCGGAACAGGCTTGGGATTTTTCTTCCCCTTCCCCTTCCCCTTTGCTTTCTTCTTTTGCGGGTCATCTAGGCTCGAGTCTTCAACCTTCATCGGGACCCACGGAGTGCCTGTGGGAATTGTTTTGGCCCATGCGCTGGCTGCACCGATGTCGAAGAGGGCATGATCACGGGCTCGCGCCGCGGAAAAAGTGCGGTGTAATGTTTTAGCTGTGGTGACGAGCTCCTCGAAGTCCGGGAGTTTGTTGGCCTCTGCCAGCATGTCAAAGTGGGTAATGATATCGCTGGTACCTAGGAGCAAGCTAGAGCTTCGGTCAGAGACTGCAAGATCTTAATTCGCAAAGAAATGAACTTACGACCAGCAGTCAAGCATACGAGCATCAAGGACGAGGTACAGAAGCTGCGAGCCCGGGTAGAACTCGACCTTTTTCATGTTAGAGGGTGCGGCGCGGCCGATTTTACCAGCGCTATGGCCCAGGCTTGATGGATTTATGCTTTTTCCGGACACCCGCCCCCAGTGCGTTTGAAAAATTCGGATCAAGTCCGTCCACTTGGTGTGCCACACCTGCAACTGTGGCTCGAGGATTTCGAGGGACTCGAATGTGTCCTTGTGGAACTGGAGATAAGACTGGAGCTGAAGGACCATGGCGTACGAAAGCCCATCCCCGCCAACAATCAATTTCCGGGGAATCTAGTTCTCCCGTGTCTGGCCAACCTGCTCCAGAAAATCAAGAAGGCCGTCCTTCAACTCGGAGGGAATGGTTTCCTTCTTGCCACTTGCAGCAAGAGGGTGGACGACGGACTTGTGGAGGGGGACAACCAGCTTCTCGTGTTGACGGTAGCAGGCACTGACCTTGGGTTTCTGATTGTTCAATGGCTTGATGCATCGGACAAGTACCTCCAGCCACTCGAGATATCCCGTTTCATCTGCGTCCTTCTGGTCAAGGAATCCGAGAAGCTGATCTACATCTACGTTTGCCCGATGGTTTTGGGCGATGTGAATGCGCTTAGTGTTTAAATCGAACACACCGACGTTGATGTGCGCCCCGGCTTCCACCCAGAGTGCGGACATTCCCACATTCATGTGGTTCTCGCGCCCAATTCGCTGGTCGCGTACGCGTGCGAGGTTTTGGACATTGTCGAACAACAAAACACCAGATTTGTCCAGATCACGGCCATGAGTGCGCGTTACGAGCGCTTCTTCAGCAGAGAGGCCGCCGAGAGTGCGATAGATGGTGGAATAGGAAGGCATGGTCCCGACACGACTGTTGTAAGCCATGATCTCAACCGGAACCGATGATCCAAAGTATAGAATGCCGCGGGAAAGGGGCAGGAGGTTGGCGCGATATGAACGGCAGAACAACAGGTCTGCGAGCGCATGGATAATGACCTAGAAAAGAGGAAGACATCAGAATACGCGCGGGCGGCGAGTTATTAATGTGTGTTACCCCTTTCGACGGCCGACTTTTACGTGGAGGGAGCTGCGCACCATCACGGTTGCGAGCTTTCCGACTCGCAATGAGATCTAGGAGATACCATGCAGCCTCCAGGTGGAATTTGACGACATCTCCGACAACAGAGATGGTTTCGGAGCCTATCCGTGACCACTTCAGTTGCTTAGACTTGTCCGTGCTGTTCGCGGAATCATGCAAACCGCTGCTGGCTTGCACCGCTCTCTCGGCCCCTCGGACAAGATGTTCCCAACAGTTTGGAGAGCAAATGAAGTGAGAGCGGGCCGCACTGAGCGGATAATCTTGTATGATTTTGTAGTCGAGTACATATCCGCAGCAAGGAGCGAGTCGGCATTGCTGAACTGGGGGCCGCCAACGCTAAAATGGCCTGCTCCTGTAGTAAAGGCCTCAACATCGATGAATCAATGATCTGAGGACGTAGCTAGATGCGGATTTACCCCAGAAATCAAACGTAAATTTGATATGGGCGGTAGATTGAGAATTGAGCCCGTAATGAGCAAAATACTGAAAACGATCAAAAATGACTCAAAATGGAAAAAAAAAGTGTCCGCGCCCTAAGTTCCGCAAAGAGCTGTAATTAATTACCAATTTGATACCAATGTTGCAATTTTCTGGGTGCGGGTTGCATTGTAGCATCAGGGTCACGGCCAAATATGCATGTGACGTGGAACTGTAAGAGGATATATGCAATGGGGCAGTGAGTTTGTTGGAATAGCTATCAGAGATTATCCACCACTGTCCGAATTCGGTGGCCACGAGAATCTAAAAGGAAGACTAACTTGGGTGGTCAAGAGAGTGATATCAATATCTGGAGTATACTGGAAAAGACCTAGATGGTCTGTCAGGGTTGGTAAGATATTCTTTGTAGAGGTAGGATGGCTGTGTAAGCGGAGTTTGAAATAAGTTACTTTCAGCACGCGTAGCATGAAAGAGCCGATCGATAACGGGTTCAGGGCGTGCACATTCTTCGCTGAAATATTGGGGATCACTGGGATTTTAATCAACAATTGATTGGAATTAAAACGCTGCAACAGACATACCGTTAGTGTCGACGAGGTGTTGAAGTGTTGACGCAACACCCTTCCATCGCAGCTCATGCTCCTTGCGGGGCTTGCTGTCCTGTATGTCGCTATTGATATCTTGAGCTACACGAGCGCGCTGCGCAGCCTCCTGGTGTGTCATCTTTTCGGGTTCTGTGTCGTCGTCACCGTGCATGCCGATGCCTCGTGAGATACGGGCAAGGGCATACTTTGAATCAAGCTTGAAGGTTTTCTGGGAACGCGTGGTGGTTCCGCTCTGCCAATGAAGCCACGCTTTGACCATCAACGCGATGGACAATTTACCGTCTTCTATAATTTTGCTGGAGGTGTCTGCTGGTGCTGACAGAACAACGGAAGTGTTAGTGGACGATACCGGTGGTGGAGCGGGGCCGAATACGATGGGATCTGATTGGACTTCCTTGACGGCATTATCAAAGTCCTCGCAGAGTGCCGAGTAGCGTGCCGTGTCGTGTGCTGCTAGAGCGAGAGTTCGCGACTCTGCTTGGGCGCTGGAAGGGGGCTCGGGTACATCCTCCTCATCCGACTCGCCAGCATCTTCTTCGTCCGGATCGAACTCCGATTCCGAGTCCGAGTCGTCGTGTTTGGCGGCCTGCTTGCCTTTCCTCATCGGCTCTCCGAGGGGGATGAGCACCAGAGGTTTACGCTCCATCGGCAGGGGTGCAGGGATCCCCATGAGCTGGGTGCATATCAGCGACGCCTCTTTGCAAGCTACCTCAACCAGCCGTTTGAAGTCATTGTCGGTGAGTGTAACTTGCGCGACCTTTCGGTCTTCCGGCGTAAGGGGAGATGCGTCGAAGTCCAAGACGTAGCCGACGTTCGCATTTCTATCGCGCTTGTCCTTGAACGTGCCGGACAGTAGGATACGCTGCCGGACCATCATGTGCTGGGCCATTTTCAGAAATTCAGTGTAGGTAAAGTTTGGGAGCATCATCCGGGCGAGTCCAAAGAAGTGCTCGATGAATTCCGTGCCAAGAAGCCATGGACAGAACAGCTGGTTGGGATAATAGCGGGCGTAGATGATGACAAGGAGGAGGAGGCTGTCGCATAAACGATTGAAAATGTGGAAGCTGGCCGGGGAAATGAATGATCGCGTTGTTGAATAGAGATCCGGATATTTCGCGCTCATGTTGACAATGTGCGCACGCCAATAGTGAAGCCAGAAACGGGCCCAGAGAACAGCCGATACGCGGTTCGCAACGGTCATGGTTCGGTTCATCCATGCGTCTAAGAGAACACCTGTTGAGTTTGTGTTTAGCATCATAGTGGAAGCGGAATAAAAATAGAAACTCACCGAACACGAACAAGTAAACGAATAGACCCTCGAACCCCGGAATAATCTTCATAACACCATCTTCTTCAGTCGCACATGCAAGCAGAGCTGCGTGGTGCCACATGCGACGAGCTGGTCCGTCGTCCTGTTTATCGACATCTGTAACATCGCTTTTGAGCAGCCCGGCTTTTCCCGTCCTCTGAAGGCGAACCAGATCATTATTAACGACCTTCCCCTTCCCCATACTTGCGGTATGTGTACCGTGCTGCGGCTGATTGCGACCAGTTTTCGATCCGTGTCCAGTGTCTTGACCAGCCACTACCGGCCCTGTCTCAAAGACGGGTGTACGGAGATTGATGCCATACAATGGATAGGAGAAGGTGAGGGGCGGGAAGTCGGTTATCTGCTTGTCAAACATATTTTGGGCCGATAGCTCTGACGTGGCACCATCGGCGGCGAAGATCACGACTGGGAGGTTCAGTTCCACTACCATTTTTAGTAGCTTCAGGTTGACCAAAACCACTTCCCAAGGTCATCAAATCAAAGGCCATTGTTGAAAGTGATGATGAAGTCGACATTATTACCGGTAATGAGGCCCAAAACCAAGGTGAAGGGGATGCTTCTGACAAGGTATGTCCAGAAAGATTGTCCCAAAGTCTGATGAGGATTCTGACGAAAACCCTGGCCCAGATGCAAGTGGACGATGAAGAGAAACCTGTTCATGACATTGGGACTGTTCCCAAAGGTCTCAGATTCAAGAGAGTCAAGGTGGACCATGACTGTGCCCATGAGGACCACCCTGAGGCGACCTGCCCTTCTACACCAGTAAGACTTCATTTTTAGTAAGACTTCATTTCCATCCAATAACCCTTCCCGATTGTCCTATTTCATAGGGACCTTCCACCAAGGCCTCCAAGAACAAGAAGAACAACAAGAAGCGCAAATTCTGAGATGATGATGACTCTGCTTGCATTTACGCAAGTAACCAACTTTTACTCTCGATTTTTGAACTATCTTTGACCATCTGTCTTAGTTCTCAAAGAGCTTGTGATCGTGCTACAGGTAAATATGCGGACACACCGAGTGCCTCTGGCCCTCGACTCTAACCTACCACTACAGCGCGTGGAAAAAGTTTAGTAAAGTTAAGTAAAGTTCGGCCCCGCCAAGCCGAGGGGGCCATCAAAAGTTAAAGTTAGCTCCCACAAGTTACTTTTTTCACTCTCGTGCTGTAGTGACCAATGAGGCCGTTCACGAATGCGATGTCCGAAGAAGGGACATCCTGCATCATCTGGGTGAGCTCTGGCCACGTCGTCACCCGTGGTGGAGGAGTTCAAAATTCTTCGTCACCTTGATGTTTGGCCTTTGGTTAATGCATCGTGCGACCGATTTGGTGACCGAATCGCCGGGAGCCAGTAAATATCGTGAGATATGAAGTACGTTAATAAGATTATCAAGAGACATATCATGGGATTTAGAGATTTAGACAACATAGAAGAAGACACGGTAGAGAAACTAAACATAAATTCGCTTATTCCCACTGCAAATCTCACCCCTTGAACCTCCAGCCATGTATTCCGAGTAGTATCGCCTGCCCAACCGCCCCGACACTGGCCGCCTGAGCCAAACTTGGAAGCTGTCCGTGAAATCCATGGATTCCATGACGGTGGAGAATCAATACACCGAGGACATTTGCGATAACACCTGCCGGAATGGGTAGCAAGATTTCCATAAAAAGAATTATCCCGGCCGTTGTTATGGCGCTGCCCGTGCACAATGCAATGAGGGTCGCTGTACACACTAACACTCCAGCCATGAAGATGGGGGTGCCATATAATGGAGTGAATGCTGCGGAGGGGAGGGTAGGAACGTATGTGGCGGGATGGACGATGGCGAGGATCCTGTGACCAATCATGTTGGCGACGATAGAATGGGCCGTGCCACAGGCGACGGACAGAAGGATGCTGGAGATGACGAAGCAGGCTTCCATTTGGCGTGGCGGACTGTTCATCTGAGGTTGTGGAAAAGTGGGGCCTCTTTTATAGCTGAGCTCGGAATAAGCTTCGGAGGCCGGGCCACTGCGGTCTGCATATCCGAACCTACGTCATAACTTTTGTACTGCGATCACTATTTATTTATTCATTCCCAGGATCACCATCTGTTGCACCGGTGTTCCGGGGAGACATCGGAGTAGACCTATCGTCCTCCTCACCAGTGTCCCAGGGTGGACCTGGTGTAGTATCTACACCCTCATCCATGACGAATTCGAATGTTAATATGAACGACGATGTTACTTTGATGCCAATGAATAATCCTCTGTCAAACGACTGTTCCGTGCCGTTGTCTGATGCTTTTGTCCGTCTCATTGAGCACGAGAAGATAACTGTTGTACGTTTCCTTATCATCCATTTACATGTTGCTCTTCTTACATTGAGACGAATGGCCTCTCGTCACCAGCATATTTACGCCCGAGATTCAGATGGAAAGTTGAAAAGTGCAAATACTCTTCGCGCCGAATTTCTGGCCCATCAATGTACTGAATTTTGTCTTATCCTCCGGTCAGAAGCTGCCCTTGCCGGGTTGAGTCCGATTCCTCTTTCACCTAGTGAACTAGAACGATGCAAATCAAACCTCCGGCCTAACCCTCGGAAAAGAAAGTCAACTTCCCTAGACGACAATGTTAACAAGCGTCATCGTTCATCTGTTGAGACATCGGAGACTGCCTTTCCCATCATATTATCTCAGGATGAGAAGGACCAAATTGTTCGCGAGTTTCGCCATGCTACTGACAATGCATCATTGAAGCGATATGAATGTTCGTTCTGTGGTACATTTGAAAGGGCGATCCTTATAAAAATGAGAGGTGTTAGGGACCTTGATATCTCACTGCTTGAAAAAGCGGTCATAGAACTTCGTGAAATTTCTTGTCAGCCTAGAACTTCGTGAAATTTCTTGTCAGCCTAGAATTGAATCCTTCCGCGCTTCCTCTGTGATCGGTGGATCATATGTCCTGTGCCATCTCTGCAATTCTACTGTAAGCAAAAACACTTTTCGCTCTATTCCTGTACGCAGCTATGCAAATGGCCTTTGGATAGGAGAGGTTCCGGAAGAGCTTAAGGATCTCACATTTTTGGAAGAGCAGTGTATCGCACGAGCCCGAGCAACGAGATGTATGTACAAGCTCACCCTGGGACCCACAGGTCAGTTTTCTGCTTGTGGAAATGTTTGTATATTGCCTCAAGATACGGCTTCCTTCATATCTGCGATGCCAGTTCCGTTGTTCAGATTAAGGGACGAAATTTGCGTGATTCTCGTTGGATCGCCTGACACCGAGGTCACTCATGACATGTTGAAGAGGTCGCCGCTGCTTGTGCGTCGCGAGAAGATCCGGACAGCTCTATTTTGGCTGATTGAAAATAACCCACTTTACGCAGACCTGGACAGAAATGTGGTGCTTCATAACTCAGAGAGGGAGGGTCTGAGGCCTTTTTTTTTTTTTTTTTTTTGGAGCGTTTGGGATAATGAAATTCAGTCTGCAGAAGCATTCAAAAAGTCATCCGCTGGGTCTACTAGAAAGTTCTAGTTAATGCCGGGAAAGTTGTCCAGGGAGGAATAGTGTTGAGCACGGGTACGGGCCAACCCGCCGGGTTTCCGGGTCGGGTCGGCCCAGGTACGGGTACGGGTTCCAATTTTAGTAGACCCGAAACCCGTCGGGTACACCACGGGTCTGCGAACATTGAATTTATTGTGCAATTTAGGTCATTTCAAGGCAGTTTGACATGGCTCACAGCTATGAGAGGTACTCCAGAGTTTTGTTAAGCACCCGATGCATTTAAAAACCTGAATTAGTGAGCGTAACTGAAATACGCTCAGCATATTTCAGTTTTGAAGGTGTTAAACTGTGCCGGCAAGCTTCGGCAGGCATGATCCGATCAATTCCGACGACCCGTGGACAACCCGTAGACCCGCGGGTTTGGGTCCGGGTTTTCCGGGTTCAGGTCCGGGTTGACTGTTTCATACCCGGACCCGGACCCGTGCCCATCCCTAGGGAGGAAATGCCATTACGCACAATTACCAGAGTGTGGGACTCCAGCCTAGTAAATTTATCCTATCCCATTTCTTGAGTCATTCAATTTCAATGGCTGTATACCCACTAAAACCCCCACTGTGTAAGTCCAATCGTCCGGCAGAGCAGCTTCGTTCATTAGTAGACCACTCCATGTTCTTAGGACAAGATCTTTTTTCAAGCTCTCCACCATTCTTTTGTGCGCAGAGGAATAATATATGGATGGGTGAAGGGTCTAGTTTGAGGTGGTTTCGTTCTTTTGAACTCATTAGGTAGGCCACACAGCCCACAACCAACCTACAACGCTCTTATCGGGTATACAATGTGGCCCATTGTTTCCCACAATAAGTTTGGCCCTTCCCCAGAACCCAAAAATACCTCTGCATGATGGAAGCAACTGGCCAGGTTGTGCCACCAGGTATGAGGTGGCGGAGATTGCGAATGGCCAGGCCATGCTCAATCTGATGCCTCCAGAACTCAAACAGAGCCCCACCAGAACCCAAACAGAAGTCACAACTTGCCAGGTTGTGGCCTTGATCCCCCAGAACCCAATTTAAGCTCGCAACTTGTCAGGTTGCAGTCATGATCCCCCAGAACCCAAACAAAGCTCGCAACCTGCGGGGTTGCGCCCACGATCCCCCAGAACCCCGTGCTGGAGACCACATTGACGATACTATTAAACGCCGAAATCAGCGATTATAAGCCTGAAAGGCTCCTCCGATCTTCCGCCGATGACCGAGGCAGACCTGTTCATGAAATCCGTTCAACAAAAGCGACACGTTGGAGATTCCGGGCGTCCAGATGGTCTGTTATGGAGGGCGACAGCGCTTCGGCCAAATGAAGGTGAAGACATCGAAATGGGAGCCCCGGAAGAGGAAGAGTTGGCAGATGATGGGTTTCAGAGTGAGCACGTATTTCGAATCCTCGGGCTTGCCACTGAAACACCTTTCCTCAAGTCTCATAAGTCACTGGGACGCAAATGGACAAGCAGCGGTCAGGTATGTGCATTGGAAGCCCACGGATAGAGACTGTAACCGAGTTTTAACAGGTCCAAATCCCAAGAAAAAATCGGATGAGATTCAGAAACAACCAGAGCGGCCTGAGGGATGGCTTTGGCAACTGGTAAAATTGACAAAGATGTCCGACGAAGAAATGAATGCGTGGTCGAGCGAAGGTGTGAATAATCTCTGCTCAGTCAGTCCCATACTGAGAGTTTCAATGCAAATTAGGTGATCGTGTTCAATGGTTCCGAGCCGAGGCCGAAATGCAACGCTGGCAGGAGCAAGGGGAACAAAAACTCGTGGAGTTGTTACGGACTATGCGAAGCTTTAGCAAAATGCAATGGGTGTGGGCCCAGCTCGCAGAAAAACAACCTTCTGACCAGCGTGGTCCGATTGCATATGCACGACAAAAGGCTGCCATGTACGACAGAAGGAGGCTCGAAGCTCGGAATCTTGTGATGGCTGGCGGGTATGGACACCTTCTCGAGGAGACAGCTAATGTTGTCTCATTTGTGGAAGGGCAGAGGGAGAAGGAGAGATTGCTGATAAGGAGTTCCGTAGATAATGCAAATTGAGCCATGCCGCACACCGACTCGGAGTGAGAGATGCCGCGGCGTTTTGAGCCAAGGATGAAGCGTCCTTCTGTGGAAGTTGAAGCTCAAAGGCGATGTTCCGCGCCCCGGGCTCACAAAGACGAAGTGTGGCACAGCACAGCGCAGGACCTGTAATCCGAGTCCACAAGAAGAAAAGCGCCAGCTGGTTGCCAGCTAGCACGCAGGTGCACTGCCACAACACCTTTTCCGTCAGACAGGTAAGTACACTGCCACCACCAGCTGTCGGCTCCTTGGACGCATTTCACCTCAGTAACTGAGTAACACTATATTGCACACATATTTTCAAGAACTATTTCTACAATGTCAGCCATCGCAGCGCAAGTATGCCAGCGAATAGAAATGTCTTTGGCATCGAGCCAAGAATTGGTGGAATCACCAGCGCTGTCAACAGCGGAATTATTGATATCATACACCATTTTTCACCACCAGTATCCTTCTCGACAAGACCGAGCGGAGCGGTGCGGAAATGCGCACCAAAAAAAGCGTGAGCTTCATCAATGGTATACGGACCGGACATGCGACCAGCAGAGACTTCGCCAGCGAGGTATTCGTCGATGAAGGAAGGATTAAGATCGGTGGTGGGCATATTAGGGGGTATGAAAGTGGAAGCGGGAGAAGGAGGATTGCCGATCGGAGAGCCAAAAGAAATGTCGTGCACGAGATTAGGGTATCGTTCTTGGAGGTTAAAATCACGTAATGCCTTCTCCCATGCCTCCGCACGGTAAGGCGTGACAACCTTTTGAAAATCAGTTTCGAGTGCAGTTAGCCGCTGTGGAAGTGCCAATAGGCACGCTCGTCGCTCATGCACATCAGGGCATTTGCCGCGTGTTCCCTCTCGGGCGTTAACAGCCACTCTCAATCTCTCTCACTCATACTCTCGCATTATCTACTCATTTCCTCTCCTCCATCATTATTCCCTTTTCTACAGGTCATTACCTCCACCGGACGTCTGCCATTTTCTTCCCAAGTTCCACCCGGAAATGAACCCAATTGAATATTTTTGGGCCTGGATCAAACGTTACTTCCGTGAACGCTCCAACGGTCAATGGCAAAAGGCGAAAGACCTTGTCCAGGAGGCTCTGATGGCATGCCCCCTACCCACAATTCGGCGATTCTTCCGGCACGCGAATAGATACGCCAGTGTTTACCGCCTCGGCGCGATGGGACCAGTGGCCGAGTTTGCAGTGAAGAAGTACCGCTCGCACCGTGGGGTTCAGCGGCGCGAATTGGATGTGGTGATTGCAGAGTGGAATAAAAAGTCGAAGTTGGGAACTCTATAGTGTACGAACATCCCTGTTTCGACTCTAATTTTTTTTTCGTTTTCTGGCCGAAGATTTCGCGTTTTTTTTCCCCACGCTCAGCCCACTTCCGTTTCCTCTGAAACTAAAATTTTACCACTAAAGTAGATCATTCTGATGCTGAATCTGCAATCTAGAAGCAATTCGGTGGGAACTCCGGCTTGTCATGAAGTTCCGTCCGCCACCATACCTTGATGAAATCCAAGCGAAGCTCCAATCAGTGCGCGATGTGTGCGTCTCCATCGCATCGATCAGTCGCACACTCGTGATGCTTCAGTTGAGCCGAAAGAAGCTCACCAAGGCAGCCGCAGAGCGCGATGAGCAGCTGCGCACAATCTGGGAGGCCGAGATGGCACAATACCCGGATCCCAACGTCTTTGTAGCACTCGACGAGAGTGCTGTAGACAATAAAACTGTCCAGCAATCTCACAGGTCTAAGAGTGTTGTATTGTTTGGAATATGATGTAAGCCAGAGAGCTGTGGTTCAACTCTGTCTCCTGGCATTTCTTTTTCACTGGAAATTACTCGAAACAGAAGTACTTCTAATGTGATATATCATGGCGCATCTCTAATTAGAGTCTGTTATATAACATGGCAGATCTCTCATTAGAACTCCGTGATATATCAAATCCCCGCTATGGCCTGGTGTATCCGTTGATGGTCGACAATATGGCAGTCCACATTGGGCCATGAACCGCCCATACTCTGTATACACAAGTGAACAAGGAGTCGTAAGCGCAGCTCTGATTCCGTGAATCCCACATCAGTCCTAAAGGAGAATCAACAGTCTTTTTGGCTTTCTTCTTAGACTCTCCACCTTTTTCTGCGCTCGCCTTCCTTTTAGTCCCTGACGAGGTCTTTTCGGTGTTGAGCAATGGTGCAATGCTCTTCTCTTTAGGTTTATCTGACCGCACAAGTTCCCATTTGCCAGACACAGTGCCAGCGCGAATGTCCTGTTCGTCGCCGCACTTGTAACGCAACACAGGGTGGAGCTCTTCAGAGTCAAAGTGGCCGCCTTTCCAGTCATAAAAAGATTTTATCAGTTCTTTGCGGTTAATACCGTGGATATCGGGCATTGCGACACCTTCGTAGCGCGGTTTGGTGATCTCGTTCAAAATCTCGAGTTCCCTGAACTCTTGCCGGAGGAAGCCACTTATCCCTTTGGTGATCTTGGAAGCGTCCATACCCTGTACAATCAGCGTACCATCTAAGGTCGTACCCGTAGAGAGAGCGGTATAATAAGAAAAATGAGTTCTGCAGTTATTGAGGTCCACAGCGTTGATGGGCCGAGTCTTGCCTTGGGAAGCATAGTAAGTCATGGCAAAATTGGGCAATACCTGCACTTGTTCTCGCGATATTTGCAGAGTAGTATCATCAGGCAAGGAACACCATGTATTTTTCGCTGTCTTAGCCAGCGCAACCACGTTAGGCGGTAGACCGGGCACATTAATCTCCTTTGGCGGTCCAGCTCTACGAATAGGATGTCCAAAATGGACTGGCCTTGGTTACCGACACCTTCAGTCCATCCGACAACCTTCCCTTCTTGCCCTTCTGTGATACACATTCAAGTAGCTAGGGTTAGGCCTAATTATGCTCGGCAGCCCGACGCACAAGGACAATTTCCCGGGGATATGAGAACAACTGGTGGAAGGAGCAGCCTCCCACAACTGTCTCTGCCGATGAACAGGTAAGCAGTGTTTGACTTCCACATGCGCTTGTTTCGAGCGCCTTTGGGCCGCCTGCCTTCCACACCCTTGTCCGCCGCCAGGTTATCGTTGGAGTAAAAAGTCGATAAAGTCTGGCCAGTCTCCATCGCGTATTTGATTCCGTCAGGACCTCGACATTAACCTCTTGACGGACGGGTGGCCCCGTCCCGCTCCCACTGACGGCCGTTCTGGTGACGGCCGTCCCCGTCGGACGGGCGGCGCAGAGCCCTATGGACCCTGAGCCGTGATGGTACAGCATGGGGCGAAATACGGCCGTATATGGAAGTGTGCCGGCCGTCGAGCTAGTGCTTATAATTTCCTGCCCAAGACAGTTTGACTGACTTTAACTTAGGTGCTACGTCCAGAGCCATTAGGGCGAAACATACAGCTCCCTGAAAGGAATGCAAAATTTGAACTCGATGGATTCAGACCTGTTCGGTAGAATCTGAATGCCTCAACTATGAACTCGTTAAGAATTCCAATGATATTTTATCACTCACACAAGATGTAGACAACACTCCTTCACTCAAAAACTGGTCCAGGACTCGATTTAAACGGCCCCCATTCAGGCCCGGGCCCAAGCCCAAGCCCCGGGCTTGAAGCCCTACCAGCGGGCTTGGGCTTGGGCTTAGAGAATCTCAAGCCCAAGCCTGCTCAGGCCGGGCCCAAGCCCGGGCCTTCAGGCCAGGCCGGGCCCTGAGCATCACTACTAATCTCTACCATTTAGCACATTAATATTCTCAGACCCCATCACCATCATTAAATCGAGACTTTTTGGCAGAGACTTCAACAGGAAGCACGGTGTGACTGACTGGTTCTCTATATAAGCACCCTGCATTTTATTTCGCCTCCTGCGCGATGTGCGGCACTTTCCGTCTACGTCACACAATCACGTGACAGCAAACCTGGTCCGCATCCGCGTCAACTCTCGCGCGGCTTTTGAGGCTACAAAACAGCTAATTCATATAGTGCAAGTATATTTTACACCTTGGATTTGCTTAGCACAAGGATCCAATGCAGGCAGCATCACAAAGTCAAATCCATTCAGTGTAAGTAATAACAACGTGAAATAAAATTCCAACGCAAAACGAATAAACTCAGGAAATCGATTATAAAGGATCACCTCCCCGCTCTCTGAATCCCACACGCGCACCGTTTTGTCAAGTGAGCCAGAGACGACCCGCTTGCCATCGGGCGAGAACGCGACCGAGGTGACCCAGTTGGTATGACCGTCGAATGGCCCAGCGACCGCCGTCCCTCTCTCCGAATCCCAGACGCGCACCGTTTTGTCGTGCGAGCCAGAGACGATCCGCTTGCCATCGGGCGAGAACGCGACCGAGGTGACCCAGTCGGTATGACCATCGAATGGCCCAGCGACCACCTCCCCGCTCTCTGAATCCCACACGCGCACCGTTTTGGGCAAGCCGGAGACAATCCGTTTACCATCGGGCGAGTACGCGATCGAGGTGACCGCCGCCGTGCTGGGCGCAATGATGGCGCCATCGAAGGAGCTGATCCCGGACATGGGTGTTTGAAGAGTGGTGCCACGTGTGATCAGCCCTTTATTTGTGTTTATTTGGCATTCAGCTACGGCCCGGTGAAAATTGACACCTACCAGGACCTGGGATTGTCCCTTTCGAGGCCAGGGCCGGCGTCGGCCAAAATTTTGGAATTTTAGGCCCCAAACCCAGGTCCTGAACGGCCAAAAATGAGGCTCCCGGGTGAGAATGCCAGGTACCTGTGTCGGCCAAAATCCTTCGTTGGGGGCTGCGGACAGCGACTATTTATACGTGTATGGTGGAACGGTACTGACTACAGTTTCTATTTTTCTACCGCACTCCGGTGGGCTTGCGTTCGAACCCCCGAGTTCGCTTTTCTTTTTTTCTCTGGTGACCAATTTCTCCCAAAATGGAATATATTTGTCATGCGACGCCGTAGCCACATAAGTGTAATCATATTTTTTCATCGCTATCGCCAGATCCCAGTCGCGGAATATTCACCCGCCCGCTTCGATGGCGGACCTAGACATCGATGACCGCCCATTCATTCCAGCAGACTGGATTGCAAGGGGCAAGCAATATTCAGACGCGCCTTTTGAGGTGATTAGCGCCAAAAATGCCGCATTCGAGCTTCCAGCGCCGGCGCAGGCTACAGAAATGATCCCTCCTGGAAGCTTGTCGGTAGCCAAGTTCTGCAGTCTTCCACTGCCCCGCATCTCCTCGGAACTCATCTATGGGGAAAGTCAAATGTGGTTTCGTAACGACGAGCCGACGACAGAAGTCTCACTCTTAATGGGGCGCAGCATCCCGCCAGCCGCTGTTCTGGAACTTTTGAAGCGAAAATCTGGACAGGCGTGGCTCAACGGTGCAAAATCCATTGCTGATCCCCGGTTTAATGACGGCACGGATCGGTTTCCCCTCGGGACCCTGACATTTTGGGACCAGATGGCAGACACGATCAGCCACCAGAAGAACTGGAAAAGAACCGTTCAGTGGACGGAAAACGAGTTGAAAAAAAGCCGAGATGAAGAGACCAAGGCTGCGCTCCAAAATGCGCTCACTAGATTCGAAACGATGGGCTGGAAGGTTCCGCTTACCTACGGCCGAGGGGGACTTCTACCATGGATCTGGCGGAGTTTCTGAGTACGGTCTGGCTCCGAACAACCAATATCAACATTATGATGGAGGATTTGGCAACCCGAGTCGCGGCCGATCCGGAGTTCGCGGACAAAGTGCTGGTCGCTCCCATGGACTTTTCCCAGGCAATACCAGGGGTCAAGAAGGGGGACGATGGGAAGCATCCGCTACTGAGGCGGTATGAGCGCGAAATCAAGGACGAGGGCAAGGAAAGGATCATTTTCCCTGTCAATCTCGGAAATCTGCATTAGATCACTGGCGAGATGGATTTTAACAAGAAAACTATCGGCTTTGGTAAGTCATTAAATCTATGTGCTCAGGGACGATGCACTCACTCAGCGCAGGGGATTCGATGCCAGGATTTTTTAACCCGCCGAAGAAACTGATCAAAGGGTTGCAAAGCTGGTCGCAACACCAATTCGGAGCCGTTTTCCAATGGGATTACAATGCGCTGGAGCACGGCATCCAAAAAGACGGATACTCCTGCGGAATTGTCATGAGCAGCGCCGCAAACACAGCCGTGCTGATGCACTCGCCTACTATCGGGCCAACTACCCCAAGAATGTCGAGAAGTGGAACGAGGTGGAGGAATATGAGGCGGTGGGACAGGCGGCAGCCAGCGCTCCTGCCACTGGAGGTGGAGATGTGAGTACGGTGCCCGATGTGCCCATGGCCGAGTAATTCACGGCACATATTTGCCAATACACGTTGTACGATCGATCCTGTCGAACATATGTTGCACATTTAAAGTGGTACACCGCGTGTGATAAGTACTGCCCACTGTTTTGTCATGCGTTGTTGTTGCCATTGATGCCAACTTCCACCTGCGACGTCGGCCGATCGCATCTCAATTCCCCCCCCACTTTGAGTTCCATCAGATGTACGATTTCATATACTGTGATCAACCATGTTCAGCTACGACATTATTGCAAGATATCACCATGAACTACAGTACACATGACAATCAAAACAACATTTCCGTTCTGGGCTAGAAATCGTGAGTCCTGCACCCCTTAAGCTTCAACACATTACCCCAATCATTCTCCCCATTCACTGGCGGGATGTCCAGTCCCTGTGCACGCTCATTATTGCCCCTCATTGAGACCTTGTTATTAATTCTCACCTGGCCGAACTGGGTTGCTTCCCTCACTAGTGAATCACTGATTGGGTTTCAAGGACGTATCCGCGACTTCAGGTCCATCTGATTGCAATGCAGCGATGAACTAGCTACGATTGTTTGCTCACATCCCCTTCTGATGAAGGTCCAAACAGCGGCCCGAACAGATGCGGCCATTGCATACGGTCATATGCACTTCTTGGCAATGGTGATCCTGGGGTATCCCATTCCCCCGGTGAGACCCACCCTCGACACTGCATTGGAACATGCCCGGCTGGTGTCCCTTCTGTTGACGAGGGGGACGACGGAGACGAGGGTGGCTGCGGACTCTGGGCTTGCGCTGTGTGCCCTGCCTTGTCCTCATCGGCCACCGTAGATCTGAATAGCGCTGTTAGGACCTGACCGAAATCCCATGCATTTGTTGTACCTTGCTTGTCTTCCATTGTCTCTGGCACAGCTTGTCTGAGACCCTTGTCAGGATTATAAAACTCCGGGAATGCAATCTCTGAGCGACTTACCGAGTACATTGTAGTTAGCACCTGAGAAGCAATGAGCTCATCTGGTTCGGGGGTCAACTGCCTTTGTGGTCTTGACTCAGTCGCATCCGCCATGTCCCTGAAAGAAGTGCATGAGCATCAAGTGCGGTAGAAAAGACTCCCATCTACTCACCTCAAAGTCAGCGAGTAAGAACTCTGACTTTGGCGGCCATATGTATTTACTTGGTTCGCAGAGTCCGAGTCGACACTGCCCAGTTCTTCGTCCTCCCTGCACATACTAGAGACTTTTAAAATATGTCAGTAGTGGAGAGATGAATTAATTGTACCCCTCCATTGTCTCACAGCCGCTCCTAGGGATGGGCACGGGTCCGGGTCCGGGTACAAATCAGTTGACCCGGACCCCAACCCGTAAAACCCGAACCCGAACCCGCGGGTTTACGGGTTGCTCACGGGTCGTCGGCAAGCCCTGCCGATCGTGATCCGGGTCTCGGCATCGCCTACCGACAAGGTTCCGATGTCAGGCACGTCCAGGGACAGTGTTTTTAAGTGAGAAAATTAATCTTGCAGGCAAATTTAGACCTCATACACATTTTTGCACAAGCAAAACTTACTCTATTCATGGTTTCACAGTGAGTTTGGCCTATGTGTCTCATACCCGAGGGCAACCCGCGGGTTTCGGGTCTGGAATACCATCAACCCGTGACCCGTACCCGCTCGACCCGACCCGCAAACCCGCCGGGTTTACCCGAACCCGCGCCCTTCCCTAGCCGCTCCCTACTTCTTCAGCGGGACTGCTGGTGGTAAGGTGGTCCTGACGATCATTCTCATCCTCGCCACCTCTTTCAGTGCAATGAGATTAGTGGTGTTCAGTAGTAGCTTGGCAACATAGCATACATCTCTTTGCAATTTTCACGATTCTTCTTTGGGGGATCCCATCGCCGTTTAGCCTGCTTCTTGGCAGTGCTGCAGGGTCATAGAAGTGAGGCAAATCTCACAAAAGCTCGTTTCAGGGCTTACCGCAACACTGCCATCTGCAAACATTTTTTCTCGCGAACTTCGGGGTGGCTGGTGAGCAAAGGATCATAAGACAGACTGAAAAAGAAGCAAAAGGAACGACTCACTTGCGGCAATACGCTGCAGTGGCTGCACAACCACATTTTGCCTTCTCCGCCAAAGAGAGCCTGCTCGGGATGTCTCAACTTCTTGCAGGGCCTCAAGATAGTAGCCGTTACCTTGGCCGATATGCTCTTGAATATTCTTTCGCTTTTTGTGCATGTGTGGTCTGAGCGCCCATGGCGGTTGAGAGGAAGAGCAGAGTGATGCCATATTTGGCTTTCTCGGTGGAAATCACCTTGCGCTACGCTCTCTATTCACCCCAGGTAAGAGGACACGGTGAATAGAGGTGCTAACGTGTTATAGAAAGTTCTCCGGCTTTGCACGTATGAGTGCCCTGCGACGGCCTGGACAACTGTAAGAAAGTAGTGTTTGGGTACTCGTCAAACCACAAAAATGTGCGACCCAAAAAAAAAAGTTGTTTCCATTCCTGAAAAACATATATCTATCTGTCAAATTGGATGGGTTGGGACAGCTACTTTATGTTGTCAGATGTACATTTCGACTGTGGTGTGGTCGTGTTCGAGGCGGTTTTGTATGTTGCTAAAAATCAACCTCTTTCAGTTCG
This sequence comes from Mycena sp. CBHHK59/15, assembly GCA_029204085.1. Taxonomy (NCBI): domain Eukaryota; kingdom Fungi; phylum Basidiomycota; class Agaricomycetes; order Agaricales; family Mycenaceae; genus Mycena; species Mycena sp. CBHHK59/15. The sequence continues at coordinate 95,467 of JARGXW010000266.1, read as the reverse complement.
GGTGAAAACCACATGGGAATGTTTGGCTAATGAATTAAATGAGAACCGTGTACTCCATTTTGGTCTCCATCAAGTTGTGCGTGTAAATGAGAGCGTTTTCAATGTTGCTGATCACCAGAAAGGACCAGATGTCACGGCTGTCACAGGGTGACATCTCTCCATCGGCGTGCTGATTTCTTTTCTGCATTGTACCACGACCTCTGCCCCCACAAACTGACAGGTATGCACCTCCATGTACCCCTCCTTCATCCCATGAGCAGCACACACAAAAATCGGCCCAGGAGTCACCGCTGAGTCTTACGACAGGCCCTATGGTGCCTCCAATGCCCACTTTTTTGTGCGCCTACGCCGAGTCTCAACAAAGGCTCTGGCGTTATATTTTGGGTATTATGTCGTCCAGTATGCTGGCTGGTGTGCGTGACATCCCAGAGGCATGTGCTGAGTTTTACCACAGGCCCTACCCATGTCCCCGGCGCTTGGATGCCACACCAGCACACTTTTCTTTTCTTTTCTTTCGCCTCTTCCAACCTCATAACTGACCTTGTAGCACTCAACTGACACATTTCGTTTTTATTTCAGGATAATTGCCTCATGCCCTGCTGCACGCTGGGCAGCACACATTTTTAATCATACGAGCTTTGTGATCAATATCCTGTGCTTCTCATTGGAAACAATGAACTTGTCGATGGGCCCGACACCGTCTGCGGAACACGCAGGGCGAGCCAGTAGGCATGAAGCTCTGGAGGGCGATGTCAGGCTAATTGGCTCCCAGCGCACCTTCAAGGCCTCTGGGATGCGTCCAGTGTGTCACAGAAACATCAATGGCCGAACAACCCCAGCCCCAAGCACATTTCTCTGCAAAAACCTGCTCCAAAAGCTGCCCACCTCGTGCCGAAACAAAGGCCTCCTGTGCCGGACCTTCAAAAGGGCGAACAGTGCGGCCGCCTCTTTAATCATCCAATGATTTCTGACCTAAATTCTACAGCGACCTCAACATTGACTACCAAGTCTCAAGGGCACTCCATGCCAGCCACCGTGACACTTCTCATCTGCCAGAGGAGTATGCTCTGGTTACCGCTTTGTCGCTGTTGCTGACCAACGAGATTGCAGTGTACCGGATGACCCCGTGATGCTCAAGCTCACACGCGAGATCCACGCAGACATCAAATGAACTGGGTGGTACCCCTTTGAAAGTCCTATGTATGTCTATCCCGAGTGGTCGGACAACTCCAGTGAGTACGAATCGGATGCTGACACGGGGTTTTGCCATTCGCTGCCGCCATGGAGACTCAGTCGATGCAGGGCAAATGCGATGGTGATTGCTACCTCATGGGCTGTGTGTGAGGAGGCCGCCATTGAAGCAGAGGAGCTTGCACGTAAGCGTGAGAGATATATTCCCTGGCCGTCAGCCAAGCGTGCAATGGCTAAGGTTGCAGCCCAGATAATCAAGAAGAAGGCCAAGAGACATGAGCTGGGGCCAGTGCCGGGGGGCTTCCAGTATGTCCCAACGGAGTAGGTCGTTTCTTTCTGCAAGGTAAAATATATATTCAATTGCATTAACAGGAACGGGATTTATCTCATGCAGGGCGACGGCAATGGGTCATCGGTGTATGTTGCCAATGCCGACAGTGTATATGTTCTGACGGTTTAGATAACATACATAATATATTGTTTTCTTCTTCCTACCGATGTGAGCAACCCGATTGCATCTACCCTACAGTGTTTGAATGAAAGCCTTCCGTATGCTAAACCCCTCCTTCTCACTACCTGGCTCGAGGCTGACGTTGCAAATGCAGGTGCTCCATGAAGCAGTGGCAAATGGGACGACAAGGGCATCGAGCAAGAGTGGATGGCGGGCTACATGGGTGCCCCTAACACTCGAGAGATGGGGCCTGGGCAGCGAGACAAGACCCTGGATGATGTGATGTCGGGTGTGGTTCAGAAAGCCACCGATGCCAAGGAGGCAGCTGACACGTAGCTGTACCCCCAAAAGGCCATTGTGTGCTTAAATGCTTATCTTTTGATCTTGATCAGATTGCACTTACCTCACTACCTCAGCTGGCGCGTAGTTGTAGCAGTAGCCCCAAAAGGCCATAGCCTGCTTAGATGCTTAAATCCACCTTTTGATCTTGATCAGCGCACTTACCTCTGAGATGACCCCAGTTGACCATGTCCTTGTGGACTGGAATTTAATCCGTGCAGGACTTGTTGACACCATCCTCATGGGCTGGAATTTGGCCCGTGGAGAACTGGAAGAGGAGTTGCCGTGTGTACAATCTGGCACCTATCCCAGTGTATCCCCAAGCAAGAGTGGTACAATATGGATGGGGATCATTTTGACTACGAGAAGTTCTTCTGGACCATCGACGACCTCTTCGACAATCAGGAATGGGGGCAGGAGATTGTTGGTTTGTGGAACAAGTGAGTCCTTTTTCTCTCTCAATATCTCTGTTTACTGACTGTTCAGCAGGGTCATCCTTTGCACAGTTGCTGGCTCCAAGCCCACAGCCGATGCAAGCATGTCTGGTCCCAGCCACCTTGAGCAGCTCAAGGCAGCCCTCACCACTAAGAAGTGTTCTGCTGCTGCTGCCCCTGCTGCCACTACATCTGTATAGTCTATCTGTACCTGTTTCAATGAGATCACTTTTTTCAGCTTTCCTGCATTTAAATTTTGAATTATCATGCCTGGTCTCGAATTACAAGCAAGCTGAATTGATACACTTGTGGCAAAGATTGACAAGCATGGTGTATATATGTGGCCAAAGGAAGTCATTATACAGGTTCCTACCCAGCTGCGGTTCCGAGGTTCACAATCTCAGTAGGAGGTTTTTAATTGAATACAGAATTGGTGGCACGGAGATATCGGACCATGTGACGAAAGTAACGTGATGTGATTAAGTGACAGAAAGTTGGGGGTGAACCTCACCACAGCAGCTGGCGGATAACATCTGTAAACAACATAGCCACAATTCGCGAAATCACTTGAACGTCTCTTGGATAGCTCAGTCACTTCAAAATAAAATAATCTGATGCATCCAAAACCACATAGTGGCTTTTATAAAAGTGTAGTATGAGTCTTAAATTTTTATTTTGGGTGCTGTTGTGGGTTTGTTGGAGAAACCACCCTTTTCCACTGCAATTCACTCCAAGATGACATAGCCCATCATAGTAAAATCCACGAAGCGGATAAATAGTATCACATAGTCATTTTTGAGCGGATTAAGCTTGGCGACTATTTGGTTGGGCTGCCTCCATCATATTGTGCCTCTGGATTCATGAACTGATTTCAAATCCTAGTCTCTGGGGTGCACCACTATTTTCCTATCGGTTTAGAAGCTTATGCATTTAGCTAGAATGTTTGGGCTGAAATATTCCATCTTTGGCATTAAAATGGAAATCCTATCATCCTGTTTGCATTATCCTGGATTCAAGACATGTTTTGAAGACTAGGGTTTTCAAAATTTCAAGCCATATGCACATCCAATTGAAATAACATCTGTAGTCTGCCCAGATGTAAAAACCATGGGATGTAAATACAACTGTGTTCAGAACAAAAAGCCAGCGTTTTGGGTCAGAAATGGCCTCTTGTCTGTGGAGCTGATGCTGCTCCCCAGAAATTACTACAGCACATGTATGATCATCGTCAAATGGAATTGTTGGCCTGGCAGTAATGGGCAAATCTAGATCTTCCAAGAAACTTCTCTCCCTGTGGAATACCCTGCACACTCTCAACTCCCAATGGCGTCCCAGACTATTAGCCAAATCCCAGTGCACTGGTTGTGTGTCTGTCATTATTTCATGCTGCAGCACCTCCCAATTGAGGAGCTGTAGCAGAGCACAGGATTTCCTCTCACAATTCTTATATACTAAGTTCAAAATTGTGACTGAGCATGTCCGAAGTTGTCACCCATTAAACCTGAGGTCACCAAAAGTTGTGTTTTGTCCAAACTGAAGTTGCTTTCTCAGGACACAAAACATCCTAAAGGTTGCAACTTTGAGGTTGTAATCTTTCAGAGTGGAAAAATTACAAAGTTGTGTCTGCTGAAAGTTGTCAGTCAAGAAAATAGGAGAATTGAGGTTGGCTCAATTTCGAAATTGTGATTCCTACATGTTATCCAAAGTTTGAACCTGAAAGACAAAGTTGTCTATGAATTCTGGTGCCCAACATGTAAATACTTTTTGCACACTATATTTGCCATACAGGAATAATAGAAAAGGATTGCATAAAGTCAACTACAACATTAGACTCCAATGTGAATAAATGGTACCCAGCGCTCATACGAAACTCCGGAATCACGCAGCTTCCTCACTGCCAACTGCAAAGCCTTTGCTGCATTGGTTGCTTGAGGCTTTTTGCCATTGCCAAACAAGTGGGAGTAAGTTGCTTCAGCAAGCACTGGCCCATCCTGATCAAGCATGGACCACATGGTTCCAATTGCTCCACGAAAGCCTGCAGCAATGAACCCTCCTCCCAGGTGAAATGATTCATTGGCCAGCTCTGCATCCCCCATGGCAGTCTGGCATGCAGCAAGAAACACAAATTCAGCATGGGAAAGTGGCATCCGAAGAATGGTTTCCAAGTCTAGGATGCCTTCATATAGATGAAGGCAACTCCTTAGAGGGTCATGCAAGTTCTGCTGTCCATGACAAGCCAGGTGGACCCAGGAACAATCTTGGAGCTGAAGCTTCACAGCTTCCACAGTAGCTTGGTCTCCAAGAAGACTCTGAACATTCTGTTCACCAACAATGGAAACAATTTTGGTGATTTCCTGCCAAACTCCAGGAAGTGCTCCTGTTCCACCAGGTCCATGATGTGTTACTCCAACTACACCAACAGTCTGCATAGAGCTGGGAGGTTTCTTTGAATTGGCATCAAGAAGTGCTCCCAAGGTTGATGTATAGGACTGAAAAAATTGATCGGATGGGGCCGCCGCATGCAGCGGCAAGCCGGTGAACATACCCATAGGGCACCACCACAGTCGACCATCATGAATGCCATGCTGGAAGGGAAATAATGATTTTAATTTGGCACAAGTGAGAACATTTATTATACTCACTAATTCCATGGCCTTGTAAATGTGGACAACAATGTGACTCCAAAGCCATGCTAGCATGTCTTCAAAAAATTGCTCAGAGGACTTCCATCCTTCTCTTCTCCCATGAAGACGTATTGATTCTGCTTCTCTGGCTCTGATATTCCAGCCACGAATAAAATCCTTCAGCCTAACTCGTTGTTGTTCCAGCTCGTGTAATGTAACACCAGGAAGTGGGACATGGAGGGGGTCCAGTGTTGGATGGAGTAGAATAATGCCATCACAGTGATCATTGTGAGAATTGAGAATTATAATGGGCCCATTTTGAGATGCTTGACACAGATGCTTGTAAGGTTGAGGCAGAAGGAAGTATTCAAAGCCAGGACGGGTCCAAATATTATTGATCAAGGTATTTCTTTTAATGGAAACCCCCTGAGGATTTTCGGAGTTTCCACTGAAGAGCTCAGAGGAAAGCAGTTTCAACTGGTCAGCATCAGCTTTAGGCAGAAGTGCATCACCACTGGTTTTCAGTTGTAGCAGTTGTTTAAATGTGGTTGCCAACCCTTGCTCAAGGAGCTCAATTGCAAGGGGCAGATTGAAATGGTCAATGCAGGCATTAACAGCATCAGAGGTGGTTTGGGTGATGTCAATTCTTCTGGTTGCATCTTGATGAACCAGTAAAGAGTTACCGATCCAGAGAATGTCAGGTAAGATGTCAAATGCAGCTGAATATGCCTTTGGACAATCTGAAGGCCTGTGCTCTTGTGCCAGGGATGCCCATCTCAGAGCTGCCTTCCAGGAAGCAACAGAGTCTGAAGTGGTACCTATGAAAGAAAGAGCATAACTGGAAAATATGGTCTCCAGGTCAGCCAAATCTCCCAATCTCTGATATCTGTCTGTAAAAGACACAGCCAAGCTCTGCAGACGTCCAGCATGATCTGGGTGGCCTTCAGGTGTCAGCGCCAATGCTTCTTTCTTGTTCTGCAGGGCAGCCTCGAGATCGGTCAAATCTCCTAATCTCCGATATCTGTCTGTAAAAGACACAGCCAAGCTCTGCAGACGTCCAGCATGATCTGGGTGGCCTTCAGGTGTCAGTGCCAATGCTTCTTGCTTGTTCTGCAGGGCAGCCTCAAGATCGGTCAAATCTCCCAATCTCTGATATTGCCGTCGAAAAGACACAGCCAAGCTCTGCAGATGTTGAGCACGATCTGGGTGGCCTTCAGGTGTCAGTGCCAATGCTTGTTGATTGTTCTGCAGGGCAGCCTCGAGATCGGTCAAATCTCCCAATCTCTGATATCTGTCTGTAAAAGACACAGCCAAGCTCTGCAGACGTCCAGCACGATCTGGGTGGCCTTCAGGTGTCAGTGTCAATGCTTCTTGATCGTTCTGCAGGGCAGCCTCAAGGTCGGTCAAATCTCCCAATCTCTGATATCGCTGTCCAAAAGACACAGCCAAGCTCTGCAGACATCCAGCACGATCTGGGTGGCCTTCAGGTGTCAGTGCCAATGCTTCTTGATCATTCTGCAGGGCAGCCTCAAGATCGGTCAAATCTCCCAATCTCTGATATCTGTCTGTAAAAGACACAGCCAAGTTCTGCAGACACCCAGCATGATCTGGGTGGCCTTCAGGTGTCAGTGCCAATGCTTCTTGATCATTCTGCAGGGCAGCCTCAAGATCGGTCAAATCTCCCAATCTCTGATATCTGTCTGTAAAAGACACAGCCAAGTTCTGCAGACACCCAGCATGATCTGGGTGGCCTTCAGGTGTCAGTGCCAATGCTTCTTGATTGTTCTGCAGGGCAGCCTCAAGATTGGTCAAATCTCCCAATCTCTGATATCTGTCTGTAAAAGACACAGCCAAGCTCTGCAGACGTCCAGCACGATCTGGGTGGCCTTCAGGTGTCAGTGCCAATGCTTCTTGCTTGTTCTGCAGGGCAGCCTCAAGATCGGTCAAATCTCCCAATCTCTGATATTGCCGTCGAAAAGACACAGCCAAGCTCTGCAGATGTTGAGCACGATCTGGGTGGCCTTCAGGTGTCAGTGCCAATGCTTGTTGATTGTTCTGCAGGGCAGCCTCGAGATCGGTCAAATCTCCCAATCTCTGATATCTGTCTGTAAAAGACACAGCCAAGCTCTGCAGACGTCCAGCACGATCTGGGTGGCCTTCAGGTGTCAGTGTCAATGCTTCTTGATCGTTCTGCAGGGCAGCCTCAAGATCGGTCAAATCTCCCAATCTCCGATATCTGTCTGTAAAAGACACAGCCAAGCTTTGCAGACGTCCAGCACGATCTGGGTGGCCTTCAGGTGTCAGCGCCAATGCTTCTTTCTTGTTCTGCAGGGCAGCCTCGAGATCGGTCAAATCTCCTAATCTCCGATATCTGTCTGTAAAAGACACAGCCAAGCTCTGCAGACGTCCAGCATGATCTGGGTGGCCTTCAGGTGTCAGTGCCAATGCTTCTTGCTTGTTCTGCAGGGCAGCCTCAAGATCGGTCAAATCTCCCAATCTCTGATATTGCCGTCGAAAAGACACAGCCAAGCTCTGCAGATGTTGAGCACGATCTGGGTGGCCTTCAGGTGTCAGTGCCAATGCTTGTTGATTGTTCTGCAGGGCAGCCTCAAGATCGGTCAAATCTCCCAATCTCCGATATCTGTCTGTAAAAGACACAGCCAAGCTTTGCAGACGTCCAGCACGATCTGGGTGGCCTTCAGGTGTCAGCGCCAATGCTTCTTTCTTGTTCTGCAGGGCAGCCTCGAGATCGGTCAAATCTCCTAATCTCCGATATCTGTCTGTAAAAGACACAGCCAAGCTCTGCAGACGTCCAGCATGATCTGGGTGGCCTTCAGGTGTCAGTGCCAATGCTTCTTGCTTGTTCTGCAGGGCAGCCTCAAGATCGGTCAAATCTCCCAATCTCTGATATTGCCGTCGAAAAGACACAGCCAAGCTCTGCAGATGTTGAGCACGATCTGGGTGGCCTTCAGGTGTCAGTGCCAATGCTTGTTGATTGTTCTGCAGGGCAGCCTCGAGATCGGTCAAATCTCCCAATCTCTGATATCTGTCTGTAAAAGACACAGCCAAGCTCTGCAGACGTCCAGCACGATCTGGGTGGCCTTCAGGTGTCAGTGTCAATGCTTCTTGATCGTTCTGCAGGGCAGCCTCAAGATCGGTCAAATCTCCCAATCTCCGATATCTGTCTGTAAAAGACACAGCCAAGCTCTGCAGACGTCCAGGACGATCTGGGTGGCCTTCAGGTGTCAGTGCCAATGCTTCTTGCTTGTTCTGCAGGGCAGCCTCAAGATCAGTCAAATCTCCCAATCTCCAATATCTGTCTGTAAAAGACACAGCCAAGCTCTGCAGACGTCCAGCACGATCTGGGTGGCCTTCAGGTGTCAGTGCCAATGCTTCTTTCTTGTTCTGCAGGGCAGCCTCGAGATCGGTCAAATCTCCTAATCTCCGATATCTGTCTGTAAAAGACACAGCCAAGCTCTGCAGACGTCCAGCATGATCTGGGTGGCCTTCAGGTGTCAGTGCCAATGCTTGTTGATTGTTCTGCAGGGCAGCCTCGAGATCGGTCAAATCTCCTAATCTCCGATATCTGTCTGTAAAAGACACAGCCAAGCTCTGCAGACGTCCAGCATGATCTGGGTGGCCCTCAGGTGTCAGTGCCAATGCTTCTTGATCGTTCTGCAGGGCAGCCTCAAGATCGGTCAAATCTCCCAATCTCCGATATCTGTCTGTAAAAGACACAGCCAAGCTCTGCAGACGTCCAGCACGATCTGGGTGGCCTTCAGGTGTCAGTGCCAATGCTTCTTGATTGTTCTGCAGGGCAGCCTCGAGATCGGTCAAATCTCCCAATCTCTGATATCGCTGTCCAAAAGACAGAGCCAAGTTCTGCAGATGTCGAGGACGATCAGGGTGGCCTTCAGGTATCAATAACAGCCTTCTCTGAAAGTCATCCTGTTCATCTGCTCAGCTCATCCTTCCACCAGAATTAGCTTATACACTCACAATGGTGGCAAAGAGATCCAAAGAGTTGTCACTACTGTTGGAACTGAATCCTTCATTTGAGTCTGAACCCTGCTTCCAAGTCAGCCATGCCAGCACAAGGGACCAACAACATCAATTACCAATTGTGAAGACATTTAGGCAAGCGTCAGCGGAGGGGATCAAAGAGAGACATCATGCACAACTGCCTTTAAGTATATATTCGGCCCGCACTGCCTTCATCTGACAGCTCGGACATGTTGATGGCTCACTGTTAACAGCATTGCTGACATCTCCCACGCTTGCTGGTCCATTGCGCGTCTGTTTAACCATAACACCGATTAACAATCGCAGCGAGCTACATGCTCCCTTGCATATCACCAGCCTTCTCGGGTGTTGTTCACCCCGCGCGGCCGTTATGGTTTAACATCAGCATTGCGCCCGCTCCTGCACACATGCCTGGCATCCTCAGCGCTTCCTGACGGCCTTGAGGGTTGTTAAACACGTAGCAACATCGCCCCCCATCATTGTTGTAATTAACGGACGGCAGCTGTCCTCGGCATTCTTTTTGTGCGTGTTCTCTGACCATTTTTTCCTTATTTATCCGCGCCTACCCCATTATTAACTGGTCGCATATATACATCTTTTACCCGCATGTCTCTCGTTCCGGTGGCACGTTCCTCGCAGAGCATCCGCCGTGAACCTCCCGCCGCCAAGGCGCCTGATGCACGTGCTTTCTCACGACGCACCAGCTCCAGCGCCAAACACAGCAACTCACCAACGCATTTGCATGGTCCTGGACTACCCACCAACGCCACTTCGGATGTTGCCCTGCACTGGACATGTTGGAGGGGCGCGCGTAGAAGTGCCCGATGCCGCTATCGGACGGGGGCCGCTGACACTTGAAGGACGAGCTCGACCACGCTGTGCTGGGGCGGGCGAGGAGATTGATCTGGAGATGGAGTTGGCGGGCGCCTTGTGTACGTTTCCCTATCCTCTCAAATTCCTGATACTGACTGACTCCTTTCCTCAGCGTCCCCGTGCTCCTGAAAGACCGAGATGAGCCATCGCAAACGAGGGCGAGCGCTGCAGATGCGGGCTGGCCAACACATCCTTCGCGCCATCGAAGGCTCGAGCGGCACCACGTATCCCGACTGTCGGCTGACCCATACCGTATCGCAGCGAACGGGGAGGGAGGGAGTCACGCGAGCCGGCGGGAGCGTCACTGTCGGTACGCATCCCACCCTCCCTCAGCCTTGCCCATCCGCACATAGCGTCGGACTCGCTCACTACAGCAGTTCTCCAGGCTATGCGTTACACCGCCCGCTCGCCTTTCGTACATCTCGTATTCGAAGGCGCTGACGACGCGTCCTGCAGCGCCCGCGTGAAACATCGCCTATCGCGCCCGATCAGCTGCCATCGCTGCACATTATCTCACTGCAGCCAGGCCACGCAGCCGCTCTCTCGCACACGCCACGTCATTGCGTCGCGGACTGCGGCGCTCAGCGGTGGGGCAGGTTACCGCGGCGAGTGTGAGCGAGGATGGGAATGGGACGCCGGCGGACGGGGACGACGGGCGAGTACGAGGACCCAATCCTGGTGGGACGAAGTGGACTTGGATGGGGATCCGAGGTATGGCTTATTCAAATAACATCCCTCGTGTAGACATCGAGGAGTGACGTCCCCCCTCCCATGTGCATCCGGGCGCTGCATATCGGGTCTATCCGCAGACCATCCACGCACTGCGGGCACATCCCCGCTCTGATATGCGTACGCCCTCGGCACTTGTTGTTTTCTTCCTTCGTCCCCTCTTCTCTTCTCCCCCTCACCCGCTCGCTCACACGTCCACCTACTCAGCTCTCTCGGACCACACCCACGTCGGGCGCAACTCGGTACACAGCACGGCGGAGGAGGGGAGAAGGCGACGGCAGATGGGAGAACGACACGGTATAGGACGACGAGATGCGCGAGTCGATCGTGCGCAGTCTGCGTGTCCTGGGCGGGGTCTCGAGTTCGGCATTTTGTGAGTATCTCCGCTCTTTTGGCCTTCTTTCCTTTGTCTTCAATGCCTCCTGTGCACCCCTTGCCCCTCGCTGTTTATATACATCTGCGCACGTCCCGCCCATCTGCATTCCCACTCTGCCTCGTGTACACCGTTCTCTCTATGTCGCTATGTCGATGTTTCTGTCATTGAACCTGTATTCCTGCACTCTTCTTCTCCCACTGCCGTCCGTCTTTCTCCCACTACTCCTGCCTTCCTCCCTTTCTCATGTTCTCGCCTGCTCCCCTTGTCCTCCCACATCCCATACTGACCTCGCTCTGTTTTCGCGGGACGCAGGACGCTCTGTGCGTCTACGACCTGCATGCGGGGCGCGTCGTCTCTGTGTGGGATGCCGCGTCTACGTCCGGGACGTCATGGTTTGACGCTTCGTGACCATCGTTGTCGTGAGCATCGTCTATATCATACCAGGGCCCGCTCCCCTGCCTCCACCCACTCGATCTCTCGATATGGATGCATGCTAACCACACCGCTCAACACACGCTGCCCGCGCGTGCTTATCGTCCACGCACGGCCGACCCTGCGCCGCAGCTCACCTTCCCCGTCCTCGTGCTCGCACCCGTCCCGTGTCCACACCAGCAGCGCGACAACCCCCAGCACGCCCGCCCCGTCTTCGCGCTCCACGGGCGGTGCCTTGCCTTCCTCGCCCACGCACCTGCCGCGCCGCCAGCCGCCCCACCAGCTGGCTGCAGGGCCCGGAGGACCGCCTCGGGCGCTGCTTCCCGCGCAGCGTGCCCCGACGCCCGCCACGTTCGCCCCCGCGGTCGACACATCTGCCCCCGGATCCTGGGCTGCGCTCCGTGTGCGCTTTTTCTCGTGCAGTGCGCCCGCGCGCCTCCGGCTCTTTCTTGGGGGCGCCACGGGAGGTCCCTGCGTTGGAGGCGGTGCTCGTCGATCGCGGAGGTGGCGCAGCCGTACGACCTGTGCGGCAGGTCGTCACGGCGCTGCGAACCGCGCGACGGGCGCTTCGTCGCGTCAGCGCGCCACCGCCGGCGCTGCTCGCGATCACATTCGTTACCCCCGACGTGCGCGCGCTGCTCGTGCCGGGCTCCCGTGTCGCCCGCGGGGCGCACGGCGGGCGTGGAGGACATGCTCCTGTATGACCCCGTGGAAGGCATGCTTGCTCTGCGGTGCGTGGCGGTCGCGCCCGAGGCCGTACACCACCACCCGGGCTGCCAATGAGCGTATCGCTGCCCACGGCGCGGCGCGTGGTGGGGATGGGGACGAGCGCGAGCGCGTCGCCACTGCGGCTCGTTGTGTCATATGTGCGCAATGGCGGCACGCGCGCGGTGGAGGCGCTGATGGCGCTGGGCGCGTGGGATGCGGTGGTGGCAACGTGACATCTGCACAGGGAGCGCAGGTGGGCAGAGATCCGCCGGGCGGTGGTGGGGGAGACGGGTGGTGTCGATGGGCGTCCTGGGTAGGATCAGTGAGTCCTCCGTTGTATTATCATTCGACAGTTTGCTGACCTGGTCGCTTACATAGCCGGCTCGCTCAGGCAGAGCGCTCGACTTCCTCCCGCGGTGCTCCCACGACCTTCTCACACCAGGTCTCCGTCCATACCCTCGGCAAGGACTACCACGCGCTCACCCGGCGCTTCCAGTTCGACCGCGATGGTGCGAAGCTCAAAGTGCGCAAGCTCGAGGCCTGCGCGGGCGTCAGCAAGTCGGCTTCACGTCGTCGCAGCGCGATCCCTGCCCGTCGTCCTTGCGACGTGCCGCTCGCGTCCGCGCTCGCTGGGCGGGCACTACCCGCTCCCGCCGCCCATGTTGTCCATGCTGCTGAATGGCTCGCCCGCGTCGTTTCGCAGATCAATCCCGATCAGCACGATGACGGGGTTTGGGGTCTACGACGAGATGTCCCATCGGTACAGTAGGAGCTCGCCGTCGACAAGAAAGGCTGCGGAAGCCACAGGGAGATGTCGGTGCCGCTCGAGTTCGAGGAGGACGGGGACCGCCCGTGGAGATGATGGTATTTGCACGTCCATGCGGACAGTGAGGACGATGAAGCGCTCTCGGGCAATGGGGAGGACTCCACGTCCATCTCGACGCCGGCTACATACCAGCTCGCACCCGCTCGAGGACGATGACCGGCTGGATATCGGTGCATGTATGGAGGGCGAGTAGCACGGGTGAGCGCGGACACGCAGGCGGTGGAGGGGAGCAGTCTGACGATATAACTCGGAGTCTCTGCATGACATGTAGCCAATTTTTGTGCCTTTTTTGTTTAGTGCAGACTGCAGAGCATGTTTGTCTGCCTCAAATATGACTCACATAGGAAGACCGCCCGTGCCCAGTCCTGAGTGCGAGTCCCTGCACTCCCCCCCTAGGACGAACTTGGAACCCGCAAGAGCGCGAAGGACATGAACCGATGACATCATACACATGCCGTGGCTCGGATCTTTCGAGACCGATGGCGGATCTGTCCGCGGCGGAATCTCCCACGGTAGAATCCCTCGACGGGAATCAAGACGGGAATCAACTATACTCTCTGCAGTGAATTCCGTGTAACATATGCCATGCAGCAAATTGTGTCCACCAATATACCTTCAGTTATTTTCTGGACCGAATTCTTTCCTATTTTGCTGGAGTAACATCCCTGGATGGACTTCCCTCCAGCTCACCGTGTACTCTAGTTTGGTGCACAACTTTCGGCAATCCGGCAAGTCGTGTAATGGCATCACCGGTAAAGACTGAGCCGATCCGACTTGACTCCCACTGCGTGGACGTTGGGTACAGGGAGTTCTTCGACCTGCGAGAAAGTACGTCTAGCCTATGTGCCCCTTGACTCCCCGCTGAAGTGAATAAGTTTCGGCCTTCATTTGACTCCGTCACCACGCCATCTAGTACTTCCGTACTTGACCAAAATGGATCTAGCCGCCAGCCCATTAGCCACCCAGGAACTTGTGGATCACTGCATAGGTTTCCTGCACGACTCGGCGCCCGACTTGGCAGCCTGCGCCCTGGTCCGTCGTGCTTGGGTCCGCGAGGCGCAGTCCCACCTGTTCAACAGCATTCGTTTGACACATACAGTGTGTAGAGCCACCACCGAGAAGCGATGTCGCCGATTTCTGGAACTTGTGGGCGAGTCGCCGCACCTTATTCGATTGAGCTCTCGACTCGAAGTGGAGACAAGCTTGATATCTCAGCATTCCCTGTGGAATCTCGCCAATGTTCCTTTTACACACTTACGAGAACTACACGTCTACCATAACTTTGGCCATCTATCACACGAAGTTTTCTCTGGAATACAAAAGCTGTTCAGTCTGTCCACTCTCCAGGCCGTCGCTCTCCAATGCAACATGGATTGCGAGGAGGGAGCTCCCGGAATTTTTAAAGGACTCTGGAACGGATGCTCGCCGAGTGTCAAGCATCTCGGGCTGAGCTGCACCCCCGTCAAGTCTATTGTCAAGGCTCCACCGATCCAACCCTCAACTGCCAGCAGCCGTATAGATCTGGAGTCGCTGCACATTACCTACGCAGGCGATATCTCTGATTGGCTGCAAGACAGTCAATGCCCGTTTGATTTCTCGCATCTGAAGACATTATGTATCTACACCGATACTACGGTCCCTTGCTATAACCCTTTTGTTACAATACTCGGCAACATCCAGTGTCTCGATTTTGCAGCATGTCTTGTGCGTATTTTATTAGTTTCGTCTTCTGCAACCAACACTCATGTATTCCATAGGACTGTCCCACCTTTGACCTCGGCAAATTCACCCAGCTCTCAGTCCTACGTTTATCGATACCCAGGAGCGCCGATCTGCCCATGGCATTGGAGACACTCTCTACGATCCCACCACACGGTCGGATTCAGCGGATCGAACTCTACTCGACTTTCCTCTGGGCGGATGATTATCACCAGCTGGACAAAAACTTGTTTGCACTGCCGGTTCCAACCGTCGAGTTAGACCGTACCTGCAAAATCGGATCCTTTTGGTGTCCGATTACGTCAGACCTCCCTCTCCTCCACTCTAGGCACGCGCTTCGGGTGTCGTCGATCGTTGACTCGTTGTTGGAGAGATGGTAAATTAGGTGCCCCACTCCCCTAGTGCATTCCGTGCGTTCGCAACCAGTTCCACACGAGCTTCATTGTGATTCTCGATATATCTCCCTCGTTGAGGTGCAAATTATGTGTGTGCTGAACCCAAAATTCTCGTGGAACCAACCGATGGCCGTAAATGCGAGCGAGGCATGTCTAGACTGCTTGTTCCATCGCCGAATCCGCTGACCCTCGGCGCGACGGCGGCACAAGAATCATGGGCACGTGAACCTCAAGTCCGTTATTTTTCTACTTAAGAGCCGAGTCCGCGGTCCCAATACCACGTCAGATGTTTGTTTCGTGACATTCCACCAGATTGGTGAACGTAAACAATGATGAATCGTGAGGAGCCTCGGGCGCACCCTGATCAACTGCAATTTTCTGCGTTGCAGAATGCGACTTCGACCATATTTCTTGGGAATTTATGGTGGCTTCTACATTTTCTGTACATGCCTGAATCTTCTGCTGTATGAATTCTGAACCATTCGCCCAATGAAATATCAGTTCAACGGTCTGCCTCCGTTTTTTCCCCCACTGAATCGAATCTCGAACTATTTCCTTTCGTGTCGACGGCATTGCAACAATCATTCGAATTTCATCATGGAAAGAGCCTGCTTGAACCGTCCTACTCATTCGTACACCGTCGCGTACATATGGAGACCACTCCTAGATGCATCCCAATTGAGGATCAAGTCCACCGGCTCTGAGGGACCACCATAAGGACGACCGCATCAACTATGGCCTGTAATTCCTGCTGGTTCAAATCTTGCCGACCGCCATGCAAAGCGAGAGATACCAGTTGCAAGCCTTCCTCGTTTATGATCCGGTACAATTTTCCCAATTGTTGATGGCTGCCATCGGCAATCTAGAGATACGCAGCAGAGTAACGGATAAGTACGCACCCCACCAATGAAAACCTACCGAGATGCCTAGGTCAGGAATGCCCGACATCCTTATTCGTAAGCGGGCAGTGCTGGGCCGGAATGGCGACTGATAGTTGGGGCTACGTATGTGTGAGTTTTGGCAAACATGGCAGACCCTGAGTTACGCACTCATTCAAGTTGTACTGCTCTAGAAGCCATCTTGTGGCTTCGTTTATAGGAGAGTAGAATGCGTCTTCTACACGTTCTTCGAGGGAATAGCCGCCAGTAAAGCGGCGGACGGCACGATAGGTTCCAAGTGATTTCACATCGGCGAGAATTTCTGAGAAATCCTCCATATAGTCGAAGCCGATATGATGGATAGAAATTATGGGTGGCTGAACTGCCAAATTAACTGCAAATAAGAGTTCGATCTCCTTCTCCTTGCTCATTAAGGGTTCGACGGCGTTGTCTGGGTGTTGCGGAATACTTCCTACAACAAACCCAACTATACCACACCATGTCTCCGGATGTAGTTTCGGAACATTTTCACTTACCAAACCCGTGTAATGGATCCTATGGGTCGTTCGCTTGGCGTCTAGGTGAAACTCAGCAAAAGGGTTCGAGCGCTGATCATAAAACTGTGTCGTTGGGTAAGATTGCATCCCCAGTTTGTTGAGGAATCCCACACACCACCCGCGGGAGTGAGGCACGACAACTTTAGTAGCATAGGCGTTTGTGAACGCCTATTGATGGTGCCGAACGCCTATTGATGATGGTATTGAACGCCTATTGATCATCAATGCAAAACTGAATGATGTCATCTGATTTCCTCTTTCGGTCCCGGTGATTCCGGCCCTGTCCTGGACTTCATCGTTCGGTCCCCCCTTTATCGGCATCTCGTAGCTCCCCTCCCCTAGCCCAGACCTCTCATTCATAGACTCCATGAGTGCCAGAGGCCTCATATAAATTATAATTTATGTCAACTTTGGTCCCACTGGGTCCTGCTGCCACTTCCGACCCGATGTAGAAGTGTCATTGATGCGCAACAACAACCTCAATCTGTAGGCACTATGGAGCCACAGCAGGTTGAATTTCAACAAGTGTTAGGTTGATGATCACACTTCAACCTATTATCGGTTGATGATCACACTTCAACCTATTATCGGTTGATGGTAGGTTGATTTCGACTAACCTATATCATAGGATGGATATCAGCCTATGTAATTCAACCTATACATGGTTTACTTTCGCGAGGGCCATGGGGGACACAATCAACCTATCCTCAGTTCAACATATATCGGGTTGATATTCATGCCTCCTACTGGAGAATAGCGCTGTGTAAGAACCTTTGTGTTAAATAACAAGATGTTTCTCACAGTGTTATTAACATGTAAATTACATTTCTCACATTTGGGCTCCCCGGAGGCATGTAATTTATGTGTGAGGAAGGGGGCCTCGGCTAGCACTGGGCCACTGATTTTCGGCTTGTGAAGGTTATTGAAGAGCTTGGAAAATTGTCTTTGTTCATCCTCTGGGACGGTGGGGCTCCTTCGTAATTTCTATGCCCGTTTTCCACTGGATTTCCACGAGAAACCTTGGAAAAAAATTGCTCTAAGCGCGATTACGTCATGTTAAAAAGCCTGTTATTTACATGGCCTTGGTATTTAACGGGAGGGGGGTTTTTAATCTCACATTTCTCACAAGGCGAAATTTGATTCTTACACAGCGCTACTGGAGAAGACTTAAAGACTTACAGTGCTTCTCTCTGTGCCTTGACAGGCAAGCAACTAGCAGAAACATCGAAAACCACTGAACAGGTGATCGTTCGATGGCGCTTTCGTGATGTGCGTCCATTTCGATGTTAACGGTGCTCATGTTAACATCAAAACCGAAGCACATCTTGAGCCATTGATATTTTCACACAGAAATATGTGTGTGGGAGATGTTCCCAAGCCGATATTATGCTCTCAAAATCGGGGACATTATTCATACTCAAAGCCATTCCCCTATTTTCCTCTTCACTTCCAAAGCCAAATGAGGAATTTTCGTTTCGTTAATATTGTGAGCTGAGCTTCGATGGCACACATTCTGAGTTGACAAACAATTCACGGGATATCTGTAGATCCATCCCATCAGGTCAAACCTTGTTCATTTGACAGTCAACTGTTGCTATTCTGAAATCTTTGAAACGCCAAAGTCCAAAAAAGGAATGTCCATATACATGCATCTGAGAGATATTCATTTAATATTAATCATGACCTAGTGAGGTAACTCAGATTGCTGGTAGCTAGATCTGAAATCGATTTCATATTTTTTGGGTACTCCAACTCAATCTTGACATTGAACTAGTCTCCTGGATCCTCCCCCCCTCCCCCTGCCACCTTCATCTGCATCCACATGTCGTACCTTACCCATTTCCTTGATCTCCACTGATTTCAGCGCACCATTTACCTGTGCCATCGTTGCCCCACATTGTGTTGCCAGTGCTGCTGTGATGGTCTCAATCTAGTTTGGTTGTGGCCACAATGGTGATTTTGGAGGCAGGAGAACACAGGAGGGTTCTCGAGAATTGGTATAATTCAGCCAACGTGCACAGATGATATTATAAACATAATAGACTCACAGGAAGGGTCAGAGTACGCCCCTTGAACTTCAGCAGGAGGATCCCTGAGTGACAGGTCTTGGATGACATCATAGACCATCTTGATCTGAGCGAGCTGGGCAGTCTTGAGCACATGTCAATCCATTGAGGCCCATCGAAATCTGCGGCAACAGATGCCAGGCTGAATACTGCCACAGTAACACTCGGTCGGAAATGCCCAATAGCACCACACAGGCCCGTGAATTTAATCCCAGGGATGATATGCAGTAGTCTGTGAATGGTCAGAGGACAGACAGATAGTCTATCGACCTTGTGCTGGAAATATAAACTGTGAAAGAAAAATTAGCCACATGAAACTAACATTGAGGAAGACTTACTCATCATATACTCGCACCCAGTCAATAGATCCCACCTGAATTTCCTCTACTTTGTCATTGCTGATTTTGAATTGCAGACATATGTTCAGGAGTCGGACAACGAGAAAGAAAAACTAGGAAGGGTCCAAAGTGTGTACCAAAGCGCCTTTATAGCACTCAAACATTCGATTCTTGGCTTAGGTTCTTTCTAGCTTGGCCAGATATTGAAACCCATCTGGAGAACTCTTTTTTTTTTTTTTTTTTTGTGGAGCGTTCCAATTTAATGGATACGTCGAGCAACTGATAAAATCAGCCCTCAACACACGCTAAATCTCCGGGGGTTTCACCCATATATAAGAATAAAGATGTCACCTGGGGAAATACTTGATGTACGCTGGTATATGGCAGTGTGGGACTCGCCTCCTCCCCAGTAGCAAACTACTGGTTCCATCCCGGAGGACGGAGAGGAGGGATACCCACTAAAACCCCAGACTGCCAGATCCATGTATCTGGCAGGTTTTCGTTGTCCATTAGAACACCGTTTCATGTATTCAGAACTTTCTTAATGTTTGTTGCCCGACTGCCATATTTTCTGGAGTCCGTGAGGAGAGTATCAATGTGTAGGCGATTGTTAATACAGTATAACCATTTATTATGTACCTCAATCTCTGTGTGATATCTGGTGGGATTGTTGCCACGATTTATGACTCTTTCACATCGGAGTTTCCAGATTTGGTGCGTGGACTCGGTTATCAAAATTTTGAATAGCTGGTTTGCCCCATCATCACGCTTTCCCTTCCGATCCTTGAAGTCGCTGAGCGCGCATCCAAAGATTGTCCCATATCGTATCTCGGGCCACTCTAGGCCCTTCTTCTCCCATAACTCTTGGGCAAGTTTCCATATGACTTGCTGGCCTGGTGCGTTACATTCCAGAAGAATGTGCTCAATAGATTCATTGACATGGCATACCTGGCAAGTCGCCCACTGTTCATGGTTCGGAATGCTCCTCCAGTATTCTCCACACTTATATGCTTGGTGTAGGCACTTACACATGAAATCCCTCGTCGTGCGAGTAGTATCTGGGCTCCTTATCGATAGCCAGATCTGACTATCCATAGGAGTTTGCCTTGCAATATCCTTAACAGTGTGGCACGTGATATCTAACATTACGGTTGTCTTCATCCGCTCAACTTTCAGCTTTTGCACTTTTTATAGCACGCCATCTGGAGAACTCTGCTCTTCATAATCAGGCTAGTCCACCACATGCAAGTCCAAATATTATGCATGATATTCAGGACAGCCCAGCATGGCGTAGCCTAGGGAATTTTGTGTGATTCCCATACAATCTGGTTTGGGCTCTTTACATAGACTGGTTCAATCCTTTCACAAACAAGATTGCTGGTGAGTCTTGATTTGCCCCAAAGAATATATCTGTTGTCTGATGTTCTCAATTCAAAGGCAAGGTTGTTTCTTGTGGGGACAGTCATTCTCTACTGTTTGAATCTTCCCATTGGGATTCGGTTTCTACTGGAGAATATCTTCATCGTCGGCATTATCCTAGGACCTGGTATGCCAGATGTTTGGGCCATCTCACATGTTCTACGGGCTTTTGTTGTGATGATGAATGAGTGGAATACAGGGAAATCTGTGCCCACCCACCGACATCATCAAGGGGTTCTTGTACAACCACGGCTCCGTCCTCTTCTTGCAGATCTAGGAGTGAATCGAAAGATTGCAGGATTTTTATCCCATTCCGTTATCAAACTCTGTGCATTCTGTCTCATCGAAAGTAATGAGCTTGACAGGCTTGACTATGAAGCTTGGACATATCATGATGGGGATACTGTGAAAGCTCAGGGAAATATTTGGCTCTCCAAAGACACAATTGCAGATAGAGATGAAGAATGTAAAAAAACAGGTGTGCGCTGGACACCTATGCATGATCTGTGAAGCACAGTGTACTTGGGTTTATGCATAACACGCTTGAGGGGATGGCTGAACACCCCCTTCGGAAGCTCTGGGGAATTGGTCAACACTCAGCTCTTGTGCAGGACTTGAAGGAACAAGTCCAAGAGGAAACATTCTCAGAGTCAGATGCTTCAGAAGCCTCTGAAGACATAGATGGCCTGGTGGAAGATCAGGAAACTCCTCTGGAAGATCTCATGGATCCTGATAAATATTATAAGGAGACCCAAACCTTGGTGACACCAACACCAGAAAATCCTGGCCAACGATTTGTCAATCCATCAACAAACGAAGACGATGTGGATCCAGAGGATGAAGACTATGCCGAGCATGATTTCAGCGAAACAGGAGCGTTTGATTTCAATGACGGCCAACTGGTGGCCATCAGAAACTGCATGAAAAATGTTCAACTTCCAACTTGGGTTGGCCGTCCTCCAACTAATCTTGGGGAAGTGTCACACCAAAAACTCAAAGCGCAGGAACTTCTGGTCCTCTTCATTGTTATTTTTCCTTTGATTATCCCTGAGTTCTGGTGGAACAATGGAGACATTGCTATGAGTCTCTTGAAAAATTTCTATCATTTCAATGCCTGCACAAATATTATTTCCTCGTTCACAACTTCACTTCATTCAATACTGGACTGGACTGCGCCTACTGTGGCCCCGAATGCCTACTTTGCCAAATCAGCACTTCGCAATGCACAACCCAGACTTCCTGAAATACTGGGGACCCTTACCAGCAGTTAGTGAATTTCCAGGCGAGTGTATGAATGGCGAGTTTGGAAAAGTCAAAACCAACAGACGTATATGTGAGCCTTTATTATTGTAATTCTATTTGGTATTAACTTGACCAAAGATGATATGGACCTCACTATGCTGCGGCAAACAGACCGATGTGGACGGCTGGAGGCAATGCTCCATGACCGAAATTTTGCGACTGACAGTCAATTTGTTGGCACACTTGCTCAAATCCTGCAACCTGATGATTTTGACTTGAAGGATCCTCTCCAACCTTTAACAGGACTCAAGGCTGCTGAAATCTTGAAAAATGGGACAAAAATTTTTCTGGCTATATATGTGATGCTTCTTGATTACTTGCATGCCATTGGACAAGCGCAATGGCGGTCATATGTACAACCAATTGATCTGGATGATGAGCAAGCACTACCGCCAGCTGGTATTGCTCAAAATGATTTCAAGTTTGAAGGTCATACATTTAGTCGCAAGCGATCTCATGAAGGGAATAGCGCAATCCAGTCCAAAAGTCCTACACATCCAGGAACACTTTTGACAGGCTATATTGATGAAATATGGCAAATTCCACTTCAAGGCTGTATCCAGACCTTTCTTGTGGTTCAAAAACACCTGATGATTCCTCAGTGGGTGCAGCAGAATGGGCCTTTTGAATCAATGCCCCATTTTCAGACTACAATTGTGGATGCAACTCTGTCTGGAGAATTTCTTATCATTGAGCCCGAACATATTCTTACACACCTTGCAATTTATAAACGACCCATAGGAACATATGGAATCACTACTAGGAACTTACTAGTTATATGCTGGGCACTGAATCGGGGCCGTCACAGTTGCGAGGCAGCACAGTGTGCATTTTTGTATAATTCTTCAATGTGATTGTTCTTGCTTCTAAAAAATATAATCGGAATTATGTTTCTATAGAAGTTCTTGTATTTCATGTAATTATATTGTCCCTGAGTTTCATGGGAGTCAGACCCATGGATATCGAGATAAAATCGATGGTGCTCAATGTTACCATCGGAACTGATGGTAAAGGGACTATGTGTGTTGTCCTGTGGGATTGATCAAAATAAGAAGAGAGGAAAAAGAGAGATATCTAGAGACCTACTAGTCTGGAGTTAAACGTGCGATTGTGCATATGTGGCCGCCAGAAAGTGCAGCAGTGTGAGTTGGCATGATGATGATTGAAAGGGAGGATGCGTCACACATGGACAAACATGACCAAATGCAATCTGCGCAATTTGCGCAATTTGCGCAATTTGCGCAATCTGCGCAATCTGAACATGCTGACTAATTTTATCGCCCCTTTGGGCAGACTTGGTTCCGAAGTCGAAGTCGCTGGTTAGGATGGTGGATAAAAATGTAGTGAGTAGTTCATAAAATGGGGAGAAACTGGGGTATGATCGCAGTCTCCGCACTTGAACGAGTGGAGGATGCAATGGAGGAAAAAGCTAAAAATTTCTCTGCTTGCACAGTTACCGTCGAGCCAGCAGTGTGAGGAATTTCCACATCCGGCTCTGCCAAACCAGTATTCTCATGAGTGTTTTATCTAATTCTATCCAAGCGCGAAATTAGATATCAAACATCACATCTCAGAGGCATCGAACATTTTGACAGCCCGGCCCTAATGATCACGTGTCACTGGTTTGGCATTCGAACAACATCTGTCGAAATGAATTTCTGAGCCCTGGGGGATGGCTGGCTAAGGTAAAATAACAGAATAGAAATGAATAATACTATGTTTTAAACCTCCAGAATTAAATTCAGCTGTACCAGACCTTCCCTGGAGGAATGCTACACAAAATGCAAATGGTCATCACCTTCAAGCTCGAGGACACGAAAAGCAATGAGGCAAGCCCCGATTTCACATTGCACATTATCCCACACTCCCAGAAAAAAACAGAGACTGTATAGAGAAAATATTTAGTGCAGGTCAAGTTCCGGACTCTGTTGTAAAAATATCCGGGGAGTATCTATGCGGCATCTATGCGTATTTGGTATTGTTTTTGCGCGAGCCGGTCGGCTATCAGCAACACCTTTCTCTTAATCCATGGTGCGTCTATCTATTGATATTGTGTACACCACCATTTGATCATGATTCATGTCTTTTAGTTTTACCCTTTGAATCACTCGCCATTCTCTCGGCTTGCCACCGAGCTTCTTACAGACATCTGGGGACGGCTTCCTCGTAAGTCCCTGGTCGAATGCCTTGTCGTTTGTCGAGAATGGAATGTGATGGCAATTGGCATCCCATCTCTATGGACCCAGATATTATTTGCCAGCACAACCACAGCTCATGATCTCCACATTGCAGAAGAATGGGTCAGGCGATCTGCGACACGGAAAATCACTGCTACCATTGTGATGTCACTATCCTCCGAACCACTGGTTGGTATGGCTAAAATGCTGGAGATTCTTGCACCTGTTGGCTATCGTCTCCAAACTCTTCACATCTATGCACCAGACTCTACGGTCAATGTCATACAGACCTTTATGATGACCACATCACTTCCTGCTCTTGTGTCATCCGTAATTGTGCTTGAAGCTTACTGGCACAACACAATCCGAAATTCTGCACCCTCTAAAACACTTTTGTCTCGTCCCCCGATTTTTTATCCACTAAATCTACCGGTTTTGACTTGCCTTCACGTCGGCAATCTGCCACCTTTCTGGCCAGCTGCGAGTCTCACAGAAGTTGTTCTTGGACCCTATATCTCGACATTTGTCCCATCCTTTCAGCAGCTCAGAGCAGCTCTGGAGAGCTCACCATCCTTGACCCGACTTGGCTTTTACCGCGAGATGCCAGTGTCAGATTTGACCGCGACCGAGCACTCAGGTCTCTCCATTCACCTCCCTTCCCTCACCTCTTTATCACTGCGTCGGGTTCCACCCGGTGCCCTGCGCCAGATTTTCTTGATACTTGTGGCACCGCTTTTCAGAGATCTCACTATCTCTTTGAATGACGGAGACATGTCCGAAGGTGACGATGTCATGGAGCTCATCAGCCAGTTACATTTGCCCGAGTTTGCCTCGACACTGCGCACATTGACTATCCAGAGCTTCTGTCGAGCTGTTGATCCCCATTTTTTCTTCCCATTCCAAAATCTGGAGACTTTGTGTCTTGATTTTTCGGATGGCGCGGTCTCTCCGGAGTTTTGGACAGCCCTTGTGGATCCCACCACGGATGGCCCCAAATATATGCCCCTCCTTCGCAATGTCACACTGGTTGCCATCGAGGCTCTTCATGCGCAAGAACTTATCTTTCTGCGACACTCAGTGCACCAACACAGGCTGCTGAATCTCCAGTTGCTATTGACAGAGTCCGAAGCAGCGCAAGCCCACACTCCAAGGTGGTCAGCTTGGCTTCGCGCAAATGTGGACGAACTACTAATTTCAACGTACGATGAGGCGAACAGATGGAGGCGTCCATTTGAAGTATAGTTTAACAATTATACGCCGAGTATGTAGTCTGTTTGTGAATCAAGACAGTGTTCATCCTTCCAGCGGCTCGAGCACCGGGTGCGACGCTGAAACATGCGGCACGATAACCTGCAGCGTATCCTGCATCTCCTCATCCGATGCAGTACCCGCTTGTAAATAAGCCATCCAAATCTCCTCTACTTCCATCAGGGGTCGGCGAGCATGAACCTTCTTGACTGCAGCGTAAGTGTCCATCGGACTGAGATTCGACAAATAGGCCATATAAATGACCCAGAGGATTGCTCCGCCTACTTCGTCAACCAAATCCATGGTGTCGGCGGCAGTGGCCCTCAATCCCGGCAGTGGTGAAGAGTGGGATGTGCGAAGCGTTCGCAGTATCTCACTTGTGCATTCATAGATGATCGCCTCATGGGAAGCAATACCTGTCCATGCCAATGAAGGGAACTGTGCCCACATGAAGGAACCATGGCGCTTGAGATCCACGGTGGTGGCCAGTGACCGATAGTCTTCCATGACAGCATTCAAGAAGGGACTCTCGACTGGCTGGCCAGAGAGCACCCGGCAGATATCCGGTAAATGGGACTCCAAGTGAAGGTGCAGTTCGGTATCCGAGGGAAAGACAAATGTGCGGAATCGACGACGAGTCCAGTGTGCCAATGCTGCCGGCCACATAACTGGTGCCAACTAATCACGAGTCAGAATTCAGACCGGCCCGCATGTGCTTTCAACAACTACTCACGTGATGAATTGAGAGGTGCTGGATGACGGTCGCTGCCTGTTGCCAACGCTCCAAGCTGCAAGTAAATTGTCCGGATGGTTTGCTATTGTCATCCAAGAAAAGCGACTCGCAGCACCATTCCAATGTGACCGTCTCTGACACAGTGGCAAGGGTTCTGGCGGGAAAGAAAAGCTGTGGAGTCTGCAAGCTACTATCAGGAAGTAGAACGATGCGACCGACTCGCACACTATTGATATTTTAAATCGGAATGTGTAATGATGAGGATGGACAGATTGACTTACGGTGAAGAGACCATTGGAGAACCGGCAACTGTTGGACGAGCAGATGTTGACGACGGTGCAGGCGACGGTAGAGATGATGCAGAATTGGGTGGTGAGACGAGAGAAGTGGCTGCAACTGCCGGACGAACAGATGTTGATGAGAGCGCAGGCGATGCTGGATGCGGAGGAGAGGCGGGAATTAAACCAAGCAGCTTGTGGTTGAGCACACAGGCCCAGAGACCGGTATTTAATCGGTTAGCAATCCGAATGCGATCTTGGGCTGCAGAAACCTCTGTGTAGCCTATGGACCCGGGAGAGACTCCGGCTGCCAGGGTATGCCCGAAGAATATGGTGTAAATGCCGCAATCGACTGCATTCTGTTGTTGAGCCACTTGAGGTACGATCTGGCCGACCGTGAATGTCAGTACAAAATTCGGTCGACGAGCCTAGAATTGAAATTACTGTTAGAATCTCATCGTTGGACCAGACGGTCCATGAAGATGGCAAAGGGGCGCCATAGTGCTGCTTGTACTCAAAGCGCAGAAACTCCAGCAAGCGGTCATGAACCGCACGAGCGCGGGTACCTTTGGCCTGACGGATACTGTCGTAAACGCAGATCTTGTGGACAGCAAAAAAAATGCAAGCGATGAACCAGTGCTTCAAGGCTTTCCAAAAGATCGGCACAATCAGATACTTCTTATTGAACACATTGAACTAAATTTAACATAAGTCTAATCACGGATTTTCCGGCGAAGAAATCCCGACTCACGTCGTCGAACCAGCGTTTCCTGGGACCGAATCTTTGAGCATTGCTTCTCGGTGGTGGAGACATCCCTTCCGTAGCCCGGGCAGCTTTTAGGAGGTCAGTCGCAAAGATCATGTCTGTGAAGTGAAATGGCAGATCCTCTCGGCAGCCCCCTGTTGCAGCCAAGGTGTCTTGGACGAAGAGAGAAAAGTATCCGTCTATGATCCCGTCTGCAACGAGGCCGCCGTTGATGAGCATTTGTAATTGTCGTGACGTCATAGTTGGTTCCCTGTGTCCAAGCGACCACACTGTATTTTCATTGTGGCCGCCGGGACTCGGCAGCAAAGCAGTGTAACTGTTGCTCAGGGATGTAGGCCCATTTTTCTGCACGTCGAAATCAGTCTTTGTGCGCTTATGAATTGCAGGACCAGGCTTACACTTGGGATCACTTCAACGGTTGAAACCTGAGCAAAATATGTATTTAGAAGAACGCATATCCAAGAATCAATTTACCTCTGAGGGAGTCTCCGTGTGCGGTTCAATCTGAGAAACATCCTTCGGGTCGAACGGTTTCTGATAGAGGTGCGAGCTTTAGCAATGAAATAGCAAATAAAAATGGCTATACATTTACTTGGGCTGGTCCCGCTTGTGAAGGCTGTTTTCAACGACCAACGGTGACTCGGAGACTCAAAAATCTCAGAAGAAGAGGAGCTCACGGGCAAGGTTTGGTGTAAAAATAAATGCGAAGTCAGATCCGCACGGGAAATATCCCTGGGCCGTCGTGAAATCTGGAAAAGCGGGTGAGGTGCGCTGTGATAAATGAGAACAAGAGAGATGAACAGACAATCTCTGAATCCAATAGCAGATGCAGGGAGTTTTGGGGCTGAAGCTAGTAAATAACGCCTTCAGAAGCGACGCCTGCAACCCTGACTCATCTCCGATGAAGCTGGCATAAACTGGGCCTATCAACTCTTTGATCTGGGCAGAGTCCATTGCACGCGCCACAGCATTGTCGGGATCGAAACAGAGCAGGATTGCGAATGCCACATATACCGCCCAAAAGCCGCATGTATACATATCGCGCTGCAGGCCAAGGAAGACTGGCAAATAATACGACCATGGAGCCCGTGGAGGCTAGTATTCATCAGCAATAAAAACAGAGCAGCAGCAAGGCACTTGAACATACAGGGTTTACAGGTCGTGGCCGAAGAAAAAATTGATGAACCACTAGCTGGTCTTGGACATCATCTGCAGGGAAAGGACCACCTGGAAGACCAAGGGTATTATACCAGGTGACGTTTGGCATGGCACCTCGCAAATTATGATGGAACGTAGTCCAATGATGGCCTCGCAACTGGAAAAATACGAGATGGCGGACCTCCGAGTTCCTCCGACTGGATACCAAGTCAGCGAGGTTCCCGAGATTGTGCTCCCGCAGCTACAATGTGATTCAGTAAACAATTGCAGCGAAGATGTAAGAAAAAATGGGCATACACTTTCTAAAGAGGGTGGCTGGCTCCAATCCATGCTACGGAGCTGCTCCGAAAAGGGCATATGTGGCGCACCATAAAGGAAGAGCATACCATACTGGCATGCATACCGACTGTGGTTTAGACACGAGGCAAAGATATCCATCTCATCCATACGTAACTCATACTCCGCCGCATGCCAACGTTGGAAGTTGAAAGTGTTCAAAGACAGGTCTTCAGTATTGAGAAATTCGTCGTTGTCATTTGGGGCAGCGTCCACCGATTCATCATCATTGTTGTCAGTCGAGAAGTTGTTGCCAAGGAATCGAGAGGTGCCGACCGCTGCAGAGCCCCCAGTGCCCTCTGTGTCGAGTCGAAAACAGCTGATCATGTATGCAAGACGATATCGGTGTATCAGAGCTTCCCGTCGTGCGCGGAGAAGCCGCGAGGTCGCTGGGAATAAACTGTTGTAGGCCAGTCTCGGAGGCTTTGGTGGCCCGCGCTTCTGGTTGAATCGTGGGCTGAACGAGTAAATGCCAGGTGTCGCATACTTTCGTTTCCTGTTGCGGGAACGCCAAGGATGGAGCGGTTTGATCTTCGGTGCGCGTCCTGACGACGTGATAACTGAACGCGGTTGAGACTCAGACCTGTAGCAGTTGTCATCGAAGTGAACTCACCTCTGAATTCCCCAAAACTAGGCTCGAGGGTCCTTGCTTTCTCAGCGTTATCAGCTGTCGATGCTTTGTTCAGAATGTTATACAGCTCGGTCATGGCCACATGATCGCTTTGAAATTTGCCGCAGATGCGGAGTTTGTCGTTCTTCTTGTGCACCTTTTCGGTCTTCGACTCAACGACTGAACTGAAATGTGAACTAGTACAGCAGACAGAGAAGCACAGGACTCACGTAACCATGCATCAATGGGACCGTTGGAACGCAGCAGCCGGGCCGCCAAGACGTCTACACACACTTTCCCCGTCTGCATATATTGCCGGCAGTTACAGTGCAATGGGTCAAGGGTGACCGTGAACTGTACTGCAAGCCCGTCCCTGAAAATAATTTTATAGGTAGCTACAAAGTTGTTCTGACGTGAGGACTTACGACACTCGTTTCACCCTGTAAGTGCCTGGAAGTCCTGACGCTGGCTGGACTCCATTTGTTTCCCACAGTTTATTGGCGGCTAGATTTAAGTCAAGAAGGGCTTTTGATTGAGGTCGAGATGGTGTCGAAAAGTAGCGGAAATAGGGGAGATGATCATTAAGAATTATCGAGGCCAACCTATCGATTCTGTCGGCCTGTCAGCCGTTGAAAGGTATCTAAGAAAGCGTTGATTTCACCGTTTGTTGTGCTTGTTGTCTAAAAAGATTGTGTTAAACTGTTTGAATGCTGTCTCCGCCCAATTGTTGGTGTTCCATGTCCCATCACGACTCTGATGAGATGGCAATCCGATGTCGGTGAACATTGCTGAGTGAAATGGTTAAGCAATCAGAAATACATGAAAGCTGAGGGAGATTTCGCACGAATCCAAGGGCTTATGAACCAGTTTTCATTGAAGTACGCCTGAACAGTTTCCAGACAACTCAGTCCCAGAGCTTTTGCTCGTTTTGTTTTGGGTTGCGGGGGGGGCTTGGCCTTCTTGGCGCTCGCGACCTTTACCTCCCCTGCACGTGAAGTCAAATTATTGGGGACGTTTGATGGTAGGCACGCGACTGGTGGGCAAAGGCTCAGAGGTTCCAGATGAATGCTTGCGTTGGAAGCGTTGTACGAGATCTGTAAAGATACAGAATATCAAGGGCTCGACATCCGAACATAAGAAGAAGGATCGACAAACCTCGATTGACCGCAGTTGCTTTCCCCCCATATTGCCGCAGTCGTTCCATAATCACCAGACGCAGATGGCGGGACCACACCAGTCTCTGTGCATCCATGGCGTCCTCGTGCTCTCCGTACTGCCAGATTTTGACGACAGATAAATCGTCGCCCGTGATTTCGACCTATACAAGAGGCGATGATGCGCTTCATTGTAAGTAACATCAGGAGTTTTTAAGGGAGAAAGAACGTACATGAAGCTTAACTCCAGAACCGCACTTTTTCCACCGGCTTCTCCTCTCACTGCTGGGCCCAACAGCGTCTTCATCGTTTGATACATCTCCCTCATCCTCACCATCCTCTCCCTCGCCGCCACCATCTTCTCCCTCGCCGCCACTGCCCTGGACCGAATGCCCCTCACCCATCGGAACTTGATCGTGCACACCCGCGCATATGTACTCCCAGCGCCACACAGGACGCGCCTCTCTGACAGCCAGCGCACGGAGCTCCGAGTTTGCAGGCACAGAACTGTCCCACCGGACAAGGAATTTCCGAGCTCGAACATCTTTGGGGCTGTCTCCAGGATGACCGATCCAGCTCAAGACAATGCTGGACGTTTCTGAAGAGGTGTGAGGGTGGTAATCGTTCTTCTACAATCAATTCCTGAGTCGGGAGACGATGGCCTCAGAGGAGTTCACTCACCTGAGCATCAAACCACCGAGGACAATCTTCCGTATTTATCGTATCGAGCAATTTCCAGCCAGCACGATTGAGTGGCGGGAGGACGATAGACAGCTGCTGGGCATCGTCTCGAGCGCTAGGGATACCATATTGTTCATCCGAAAGATGAGCCATGCGAGCATCGAATCCCGAAAGAGGCTCTCCCCAGTCCTCAGGGGGCTCGGGCATCAGGGGAGGAGGTTCTGGAACAAAAATGTTCCGAAGCCGGTCGAGCGTCTTCTTGGCTGCTGCTCGCCCTCGGACAAAGAATGCCTTTGCTGGCCTTCCACGTCCACGCTTGCCAGGAGCAGACATAGTGGAAAGATGGGAAAAGCTGAGTGGCGACCGATCAGAGTCATGATCACTTGAATTTCCAATGCGCACGGACCTTCGGAATACGACTGGAGCTTCAGTGCGCGCATTTGTGGAATGCTGAGGGAACCATATTTTACCTGAAATGTATGCAGTTATGGCAGCATAATATACCTATGAAGCATGTAGATCCGGGCATTTCTGGTCGAGATCCATAAACTCCGGACAGGAATGGAACACACGATGGACCAAATGGTATCTGTAGCCTGACAGAAAAAGATCACTCGCCGGACCAAATGCCTACCTTTATGGGACCCGAATATAGTGGAAAAGAAGCTAAACATATATCTTCGCGTGTGAGGGTCCGGACATACTGCACCAACCCAAGCCTAGTCGTAGTGACACCTATACCAAGTGGCCGGTGGAGATGTCTTGTCTTGCACTCGAAACATCAGTATGGTATGTAATATAAATGTTTCCCGGCGCAAATTAAAGGAATTGGCCCATTTACAAGATGTTCAGGCGTATGAGACTGAGACGACCAGCAAGATGAGTGATTTGGATGTATTTGTCCACTCACTGAGGCAGGAACCCAGGATCCACTCAGGGCACTAAAAAGATAGTGGCACATTGAACTAGAAGAGAAGACACCATCGTAGAGCTAGAGTGGTGGTGTTTGCGATGCGGAAAGCTGTGAAGGATGAGGGCAGCCTGCCGCGACTCGCTAGTGGGCATAGATCAGCTTTCAGAGGCAACGACGGCCTGGATAGATTGGCACTACTTCCTGCATATCATAAGCTCGGAGGCCATGTTTCATGCTTTGAGCCTGCGGTGCATCACTGGGTGGTCGCGGCCTGAGGAATATGACCAGCACCCACATGGACACACCCACAACCAAACATTCACAAATTAAACTCGACAACTTATAAAACTCCGGAAGTTAGATAATAGTCACTGGTCTGCATCAGCCAGATTTTGACTAGTAGCTCTACGGTGTCGCACATTATAGGCCTAAACACCCGTCTTTGCTTAGCCTGCCATCCCCCGCAACATATCCAAAAAAAATCGCATTGAAAAGTTCGGAAATGCATTTGGCAATAGCCACTGATCTGGTTCAGCCAGAATTTTACCAGGAGGTATATAGGACTGCATATTATGAGCCTAGACACTTGCCTGCGCTTAGCCCGCCATCCCCCACAATATATAAAACAAATCTCAGATAGCACAGATGTCACAGTCAAACCGGCGAAGCGGACATATATTTAATGCATGAATAAACAAAATCTATGTTTGCTAGAAAGAGATTTAATCTCCAGTGAGCACTAGCTTCTGATATGCACTGAGTCGGCGCTTTTTGGCTTCACCAGCTCCAGTTGTGTTTCCTCTTCATCTGTGTCATATGCTGTGCCTCGAGCCGCCCATAACCAAGGTTGATTGATGACAACTTCTTTTGCAACCTTGTGTTTTCTTTGTCGGACCTGCCTCGTTTGTGTTTGCCAGGTTTATCAAGGTTTGCAGAGATGTGGTCCAGGCCCCGAAGTTTGCGAGTTTCGTGGAACTTTGGAATTGCTGGATCACCTTTGCACAGTGCAACACTGGATGAAAATGTGTTAGTAAAGGAGCTGGACCACGAAGGTCAGAAGGGTCTCACTAGGGTACACTGCCCACATATACAATGTGGCCATTTCCACAGTACTCTAAAGGACCAATGGAAACACCGATTGTGGAAGTTACAACTTACCCGCTGTAAAGAAAAGCTCCATTACAGTGTAGACACCTATTCCATAGAAAATGGTATTTGCAGCACAAATTGCATCACAGGCACATGTGTGTTTCGGCTTCAAAAGGATTTTAGCAATCCAATCGGCAACCAGAGTCAGATAATCAGTTGGCAAGGTGTAAATATTTGGAGGGATAGAGAAGTCAGTATAGTTCTTGGCCCAAGTCAGCTGGATTAATCATGTCATTCATCGAGAAGGAAAATCAGGAACACAGGAAAGAGAGCACTATCTGAAATAAGAGATCAATGGAAGGAAATGCAAGGTCATATTTCTGAAACACAAGGGCCATGCCAATTTTGAATCCACGAGTCTGGAAATATTTTAGCACTGACACAACACTGGACTGTTGAATCTGACATACTTTTTCGTCCACTTTCATAACAGAGGACTCCCAGCGATCTCTCGGATAGAACTGAACTGATGTATGGGTAAGATATTGAACCTATGAGGCATGTTAGACATGATACACATTTAGCAATTTAATTGAGAACATACCATGAGAAGAATTGAATTGAAGTGGAGAGTCAGGGCACGGGTGTACGTGATTTTTTCGAGCACCAGAGTCTCAAGAAGAGGTGGATTGGGTTTTTCTGAAGTAGGTTTGAAAGTCAGAGGATAGACCGATGTCTGGTGGCTTCTCTGTCCACGCTGAACAGAGGAAGATGGAGTCAAGACACGGGGAAGACCCTCTTTAACTGATGCCGGAGCACCTGCCGGGGCTGCTTCACTATCTGTCGCATCTACAACAATAGACTCCAGTTTGAATGTCTCTCCATTGGCCTTGGCGGTTTCAAAGCCGTTCTGCCCGCTTTTCCCAGACACTGTAGTTTCTCGGCCTTCGGGCATAGTCTGTATGGAGCAGACAGCAGAATTCTAAGAAAAGAGGCCAGATGACAGGTGGCTAAACAAGTAGCACTTGGTCACTGTGAAGAGTGAGGGAGGAAGCCAGGTGCTCAATCCGAACCAGATCATGTGTTGTCATGTGACCGCGATCGTCCTTGGCAAAGCTTGGCGCACCCAATGATTGTCTCAGCAAAGACCGAAAGTGGCCCCGAAGCTATTGTTTGTTAATTTCACTGGAAAGTAGACCACAATGCAGTCAGGCTGCACTGCAACTTGAAAGAATTTGGCCCACAGGTTGAGGAGATCCATAAACTCTGGACAGAAAAGTATTGATGGCAGGACCAAAAACGGTTGATGGGCGGACAACAAATGCTTGATTGCGGATCAGGAAATCAATGTCACAGGGACACTACAATGGCAAGTGTACGGGCTGACCCAGGTCTGTCTCATTCTAATCACCCCGACGCATCACTCACTTACCTGTAGGCTGAGAGTTCTCCAGATGGGTTCTAATATCTGGCCAAGCTAGAAAGAACCTAAGCCAAGAATCGAATGTTTGAGTGCTATAAAGGTGCTTTGGTACACGCTTTGGACCCTTCCTAGTTTTTCTTTCTCTCCACAATTCCTCCCCACATGCATGAGCTTTCTTTGATTTTTTATATGTGCAATATATTGGAATCTCAGAACTTGCCGGATACATGCTATAGCATTTTGGACAGCAGGTCACACGAGCGATTTCAGGCTCCATTCCCTGCTGGTAGATAGTACGAACATCCTGAGGGAGTTTCAAGCCAGATGTATCGAGGTCATAGCCCGCAGATTGAAGTACACCAAAGATAAGTCGTAGCGCTGTGACCAGGATGAAGTGCAAAGCCTTTAAAACCGTGCCTGCAGTTCTACGACTGACACCAGCATGCAGATTAATCCAAGCAAACAGCACAAGGTTTTCACGGGCAATAAAGCTACAGAGACTACATTTCATCGTTTCTCTCTAAGATCAACTTGAATTGCACACCTTTCTCGAAATGTGCAACAGATGGAAGCTGCAAAACTGGTTGATGGTCAGCCTGTGTTGTTTCCGGCTCTATCACATCCGAGTGTGGTCTGGCAGCAGCAGCAAGTTTGGCCCGTCTATCATGAAATTCGTGGGTGGTTTGTGTGGTGGAGCTACAAGTTATTCCAAATTGTTCCTTTCTGTCTCTCCATTCTGTTCATTTACTGCAGGAAGAACAGGTACAGACAGGCATAGGCAGGCATATATCAAGGGGGAGAGGGCGAGAGGGAAGAGCAATGGTTATCTGCTATCTATCTGTCTTAAAGCAACCCCAGGCCGCCCTGATTGATCTAATCAGTCAGCTGCCATCTGCGCTGCCGACAAACTGCCGTGCAACTCCAAGTGCAACTCTGCGAAAGCTCTGTGGAAGCTTCCAGACCAGGTGCCAGCCAGCTGCTGCACACCTTCCACTCAGGCATGGTTTGCCCCCGGTGTTACATGAATATTCTTGTCTGATTTCGGTCTTTCAAGTTTCCTGCTCAAAAACATCCCCTTTTATCTGCTAAGAAAACCCAACCATCTCTGGTATTGAGCATGAGGTACCTTTATGTTTCCGAAGCTATCCAAGAAAGCCCCCGAGAAGAGATGATGAGAAACACGTCTCGGGTGAGTACCAGAAAAGGAAACCTTACATAATAATGCAGGCTACCGGTTATCAGGCGCGGTAACTAAAGGACTACCCAATATTCTGCACGATCCATTTTACTAATATCTCTCTTTTTCTCTCTTCCCTTCTCCCTCACTTTCTTTTTCTATCATTTATTCACTTCTCTTGTTGGCCCTTTATATTTCCCACATGTACCCAAGTAGATCCATCTACCGAGAACTCAACTCTTCCTCACTGGAAATCGGTAACCAATGCATTGTACGAGTCCATCGACAACAGGAATAGAAGCTCTGGGTGATGGCCACCTGCAACTTGGATTACATGCATAATTAGATTTTTGTTTTGAAATTTCCGCCTCCGTGTTGATATGACTGCTGACCGTCCAAGCACAAGCTAAAATCTAGGTAAGCGGCAACATGGCGGAAGGAGGGTGTGTGTGTAAGGTGTTCAAGCAACGCTCAGTGCTTGCTGCTCAAGTGTCAATGAGGGACTATGAGCCTGAGACGACAAGGACTCGAGAGAGCGGAGACGGCAAGGGCAAGGGCCAGAGTCAACAATGGCTATGATGTGGGCCGAGAGTGAGAACAATGAGGACGAGACTCAGATGCAGCATGCATTGTGGGCTTTGGATTGATCATCCTCCAGATTGTCTGCAAGCCTACAAACACACATAGTGGGGATTTAGATGGTCTGGGAAGCATAACATCTATTCACTGGAGAGAAAAATGCTCCAATAGGTGCACTTTTTCTCCATTTATACCCTCAGGTCCAGTTCAGCTTCAAGCAGGTTCAGCACTTTTTCAACATTTCCGAACCCCGAACTGAACCTTGGGTCCGGTTCAGATTTGCCAGCAGTTCAGAACCTGACCGCAGCAATACTAGGGCAGCGGCAGTCACAACCTATCTGTGGTCACAAAATGACCACTCTCCGAGTCCAATCCGAGCAAGAATCCGAGTCTAGTCTTACTTGCACATTCAAAAAATTCAAAACCGGATTTCAAAAATGAGGTTGGGTGAATGTATAAGCAGTGGAAGTGAAGGCATCCAAAAATAGTAGCGGAAGTTAGCCGAACAGCTATATTTGTTGGAATAATTCAGCAAGCTGACACATTGCGTACTCGTTTACCTACGTGGCTGTTTGGAATGCTGGCATGGAGATGCACAGCAATGTTGCGAAACACGTCTCAGCTGGTCTGAAACATCGTACGCTCCATTGTTCAATGTTTCTGTTTATGATTGTATACTGCATTGTTCTCTGAGGTATAAAAGCCCTCGTACATCTTGGAATAAATTATCTTGGTCTCGCTTTCCCCCTTCCTCTTCCCCTCTCGTTGAATACCCCCAATTCTCACAATATTAGTAGCAGAAACTCTGAATGTATTTAGCGGAAATCGTGCTTTCCTGCTACATATATTGAACATTCTTAGGACTTAAAAGTAGTGGGAAATGGCTCAAAGGACTGGTTTAGATAGCGGAAAGTGGAAAAGTTGAAATATATATATAGGGAAATATTAAATGTGCGTTTGGACTGCCATATTTATCCCCCACAAAAGCACTTGAACTGGAATAATAATGTGTTTGAAGTTTGAATAGTCATTCCCATACATTTTAATAGGACAATGAACACCGAAGTGAAGAGGAATAGAGAAAGGGCCAATACTGTAAATACTTGAACCGAGGCAACCATCACGGTCACGAAGGGCCGGTTGCGTTGCCCAAACCTCCTCCGGTCACGGTCACGACGGCGTTGGTTGCCTTGCTCGACACCGTGACATCCGGAATATATATATATATTGGTCCAAAATCCCACTTTGAAAACCACGAAAAATCACTGTACTCCTTCTTCCATTGTTTCTGTTCAGAAGGAGCTGTTCAAACCCCATTTTGAGGCAGAATTAGGGCCAGGTTCAATGTTGTTGGTTGCTGAAATTTGAATGGTCACGGTAAAAATACGGGTGGTTGCGTTGCCCAAACCCGTTGCCCATGTCACGGTGGGTTGGCATCAGCCATTTCACAAATAACTTGTGGCTTGTTTGGCCTTGTGAGCTTGTCGACAAGCTCACAAGGTCTCACAAGGTCAAAAAGTTGAGAAAGTCAAAAAATACCCCTACTGAAATGGGGGGATAAAGCCCAATGCACTCCCCCCCCAAAAAAAAAAATTGGCCAAAATTTTGACCTTGTCAAAATCGGGACATGGCTTGTGACCTTGCGAGCTTGCGAACTTTTTTGGCCTTTTTTGGCCTTGTTTGACCTTGTACAAGGTCACAAGCTGATGTGTCAAAAGTCTGATGGGCCGGTTGCCTCGGTTCAAGTATTTACAGTATTGAAGGAAATACTGCAATATTGACCATTCCTCTATTTTTGCTGAGCAATACTGATCTGTACGATCATAATCCTCCTGAAGTTCAAGGAAATCGGCCCAGTGGTTGTGGAGATACATAAAGTCTGGACCCAAAAGGTTGGACGGCTGGACCAAAAAGATCTGATGGCCGGACCAAAAGGGGTTGATGGCCGGACCAAAAGGGGTTGATGCCAAGACAACAAGGTGATGTCGCGAAGACAGAAAGCTGTTAGTGAGAGGACCAGAAAGTGAGCATGGGTGGGCCGAAAGATGATAACTGATGGACATAATATTGTTGTCAAAATGACAGATATAGTTTGGAAATGGGGCCGTAATACGTATTCTGGGGGACATAAAAGTCACGATCGGGGGACATAAACAGGAACTCGGGTTGACAAGAGGGCCTGTCAGAGGTGACACAAAAGGATACTCCAGGACAGAAAGGTTATGTCACAGGACATTAATGGTACACGCATCATCAATAGGGGCGTGAACGCCTAACGAAAGTGATGCGTGTGCCGCGCCTTGCCGTCCACTGCCGTCCTTCGGCAAGGGCTCGGCTGGTTAGTGTTGGATATCAAACCCGAACTCCGCCTCAACCTCTGGCGCGACACAGGATGGACATACGGACAGCCCGCGCTGCGCCCTTCTCCTTAGGCGCGCATTTATATGGTTCACTATTACTTACTCTGACTCTCTTACTTACTGACTCATATGCGCACTGTTTACTTGTCGTGTTTACTTGTCACCTTTCATTCTTATGACTCTTAGCTATGCAACTCTTTTGTATTTAAACCGTAGTATTACACTGAATGAACTAAGTTCTTCTGCGAACATCCCACTTCTAAGTCACTTCTTCAATAGTTAGGGGTTCGGGTTGGCGGTTCAGGTTAGGTTAGAGGTTCGGGTTAGCGGTTAGCAGTTCCGGTTAGAGGTTAGAGGTTCCAGTTAGTGGTTAGAGTTAGAGTTAGGTGTTAGGGTCCAGGGATATTGTAAATGATGTTGGGAGACTTGTTGTCTGCAGGTGAACCTGCCGAAATCCCGCGATGTGATGGCTCGTCAAATTACCGCATATAGATGACGCCTCAAGAAACAGGTGTTCGGTACCATCAATAGGTGTTCGGCACCATCAATAGGCGTTCACGAACACCTATGCTACTAATCTTGTATGTACTTCGCGGGAGTGTATTCCACAGAAACTGAATGCCCTTTCCAAATTCTTGGAACGAGTTTTGATGCCGAGAGTTTTGAATTACTGTTTTATCAATTATCTTCTGCTGAATTGGTGGCAGAGGTCGGGTGTCCTGGAGAAGATCAGCCGGCTTTCCCAGTCGAACCTGGAGATTAGTGATGGTGACCGTCTTCCTCTTGAAGCCCCTGCGTTCAACATGTGATGCAAACTCAGTCAAGGCCATATAGTAATAACGTGAGAGGGTACGTGTTTCACGCAACTTCAGGATCGGACTCCCGCTGGTCTTGATAATGTGCGGATCCCCCACATGTGAGAGGTTGAAGCAGATTATTCCATTGGCAGTGATTCTATGTTCGAGGATGATAGCAGCATTTCTCTCGAGTTTAATGACATGCAAGGTAATTGTGGGCCCTCCTGCGACAACAAAGCCACCGTCCAGGCTATTTGAAAGGGGCGATGATCGGCGTGGGGTGGGTTGAATTGGGGTTGTGGATTGATTTGGAATGGGGAGTATTGACATAGGCATCATAGATGCGGTCCATGTCCGTGGCAGCTGGGGCGGAGGGCTCACGCCCCAGACGCCGCGACGGGGTGTAAAGGCGTGGCGACCACCCTGAATCGGCATGCGAGAAAGGTCTGGCTCAGTGGGGGTCGAGGTTGGACATTGGATGGGTACAGGGGGGCTGGGAGGGCCTTGCACGAAGTTATATGCGTTCGGAGTAGCAGCCGGAAAGAAGGTGGTTCCGGGTGCATAATGGCATGCACTCTGACGGCGGTTAACACGTTGCCCCACTCCAGGGAGGACGGGTGGTGTAAAGGCGTTTAGTTGAGGCATCGGGGGGAAAGTTGAACTTGTAAAATACTGCTCATTCGTCGCAACTTATATGCCACATTCTTAAAACGGGGTAGAACATGCATGATGAGTAGCGCCATCCCAAATATCTCTGCGTGACTCCTAATTGTTCAGAGTACAACGATCCTTGTGGACCGATTGCGGCATAGTTACTCGTTAGCCGACATATTATCAGCATCAGAGCGGAAACTGAGACGAATCGGGGGCGTATGGGACCATCAAACTGCTGTTGATGACGTAGCTTCATTCTTTCTTTCAGGCTCCTGTTTCTCAGGCATTCCCGATGACTCCGTACGAGACGTGACACCAACATGTTGACAGGGAGAATAGGAGAAGTTGAGGGATGCCACTGTGCGGTTCCCAGTGCCGACATGCACCCAAATTTGGCTAACTCAAGGGGTACGCAGGATGGAAATTTGCCACACAAGGTCGGAAAACTCCTTCCTACCCTATCTTACATAATCAAAGGGTCCATGCACAATCCAAATGCCCTGCATTTTGCGCTCCATTTCATCAGTGTACTGCTCATACAAGTTCCAAAGGAGAATAAAGATTTCACTTACATATTATACACCACTTTCATATGAAGTACCGTCATGGGCAAAAAATCTGTTGTTTAGCTGCAATCAATGACATCATGATCTGCCACACATCAATGATCTAGCGCCGAGCTGCCTTGCCAGCCGTAAGGCATATCGACCCCATGTTGAACCTTCGGCATCCTTTGTGCAAGGATTTTGGCAGGAGATTTATCCCCAAAAAAACTCGTTTTTTCTCCCCTATCTGAAACTCATTTTTGGAGGTTTCTGAACATTTGTGGAATAAGGTTTCCGGGACCTATGACGTCGTGTCTCGGCATCTTCCGGTGAGTGCTGACTCGACTCCTGGATGTGGCACACCTCCTATTTCATCCAATCAGAGGTGCTTGTTTGTGACTCTGAGGACCAATGTGATGTGGGGATGACGCAGCAGTGTATGGATCTGCAATGCGGGTCAACAAAGGAACGAGGATCTCGGTTGTGTTCAGGGGTGAGTGCGGTCAGGAGATTTCGCCGCAGCAAACCCGAAATTTTTGGGATCCTTCCCAACAACTTGAATATGGTTGTAATACAAGTAGAAATAGTCAAGACATAGTTGAAAGGTTTTTAAGAGGTCCATCTATTAAAATATGCTGTAGTATGGCCCAAATTCTGGGATGTTTACTGTGCTTTGCATCTGTGAAACATGAAATTTTTGCGTGCCCTCACATGGCTGATGTAATGCCTGATGTGACTTTCTGTCATGTAATTGCAACCCACTGTGTTATTGATTTACTGCCTCGCACAGTCCTCATGTGAAGCTACTTATATCCTTTGTGCGCTGCGGTCACCACAGCTCTTCCGTGCCCATCCAATGCCCTCAGAAATCTCTTCCAATCTCAAAGAACTCATTGTCAACTGGCACCTGGAGGATGTTTACACCATGGAGCAGATCACCGACCTTGCCAATGTCTCCATTGGCCTTGTCTCAAAAACTATCAGCACGTATGGTAGTATGGGGCAGTCAAAACCCCATTTAGCTGACGAACTGGTCACCCCAAGACCATCGATGATGGAGACCTCCGCTTTTTTGCGTAGATTGTGTGTGTAAATCCATTGCTGTGCCTCAATGAGCTCCAGTTGAAGCTTGTGTCAGTGTGGAATGTACATTTATCCATCTCCTTCGTCAGCCGCGCACTCGTACACTTGCAGCTGACTCGACAGAACATCATGAAGGCAGCAGTGGAGCGAGATGAACAGCTTCAGACTATTTGGGAGGCTGACATGGCATGGTTTATGGATCCTGACGTCTTCATAGCCCTTGACAAGAGCACTGTGGACAACAGAACAGTGCAGTGGCCACAAGGGAGATCCCTCATCAACACTCCTTGTGTCCAATGCGCTACATTTATACGAGGGACCCATTGCTCGGTCCTGCTGGCATTGACTACAGAAGGTATTATTGCGCTTGACATATTTGAGGGCTCTGTAACCAAAGATCCATTTCTCACCTTCCTCAGAACCCAAGTTGTGTGTAGATTCTTCTGTTTTTGAATGCAATGAACTGATTTCACAAGGATTGAAGGCCCCAATCCTCAATCCCTACCCAAGGAAGTGCACTGTCGTCATCCTCGACAACTGTGCAATCCATCACAACAAAGACATCCGAGCTTTGATTGAAGGCGAATGTGGTACGAAACGAACCGCACTGGAAGCATTGACTAGCTATTAACCTTCTCAACCAGGTGCTTTGTTGATGTATCTCCCTCTGTACTCCCCTGACTTCAACCCTATTGAGGAGGCATTCTCCACCATCAAGGCATCATTGAGGCATAATGAAGCACTTTTCACTGGTCCTGAAAAGCTTCCATTGTTGATTGCGAAAGTGTTATATCCATGCTTTCCCGGTCCTTGACTTTCCAGTCCATGTCCGGTACCGGAGCCTGGAACCGGACAGAATATCTTCGGATCCATTGCGGATCATCGGGTTTTTACGCAATGAAGGATTACTGAGCGTTTCCCGTTTATCCGTCTTTATAATCCATGCTCTTATTGTCAATTTCTCTGACGTCACTTCTCCATCCTCTTTGGGACTCGTATTATTGTTATGTCCGACAGGTCACCTGACTCGCACCTTTTTAGGAATACAATTAGGACTTGACTATATAAACCCCTAACATAGGCCATGTACTTCAGTTTGATAATCAATGTTGCTTTGCTCTTCGCTTTGCACTGGGTTGTCCTCCGGTTAATTCCCCGGTCTTCCTTCCTCCGCCGGCCTCGGTAGTACGCACATCCTACTATCCTGTGCACGTGGTGCTTGCGTTATCTCCCCATATACTTTCCGGAAGTTCCGATCCTCTGGTTCCGGAGTCTCTCATCTTGTCCTTCCCTCGGCTCGGTATATAACAGAAAGCTGATGCTGAAGTGACAGCGGAGGATGCAATTGAGTGGTTCCATGACTGCGGATATGTGTAATTTGGGTGCAATATTGAATATTATTGTCTCAAGAGTATTGTATGAAGGAACTAAGGAAACTATAAAGGGGTGCATGCATGAATTAGCGAAGGAGCCACATTGGAGAAGAGTGAAATTGGCATTCGAAGCCTAGCATTGTATACTGCGACAAGCCCTCTTTGCTTCCATCTTGCCCGACCACTCTTGGGTGAACTTCTTCAACTGGTGTACCTCCCCCTCAGCAAGACCTGTCAGCTCTTTGAGTCGCTCGAACAAAACAGAAGCTTCATAAGAACATCCGGTGTGTAATGTCCATCACAAAGCTGGGCCTTCATGTCAGAAATCAAGGTCTCTGGAATTGTTTTAGCACGGCAGAATGCCTACATGAAAACATCCAAATCGTCATGAACAGCAGGCAGTGGGGATGAAGCACATTGAGGACTCTGTGCAGTGACAGCAGAATTGGGTTTTGACATGCTACCAGCCATGTTTTGGGCCATCATTGCCATGATGGGCACCATCGTCATCAAAAGCAGATTCATCATGTCAGACGATGACGTGGATGGAGCCTTGGGATCGACAAGACCTGACACACACACACATTGGAAGGGCAGCAATTTGTCAGCAATATGCCACATCACAGTGAATGCATAATTAGTGTAAACATACCATGTTAGGTCCAGGTTAGGGGTTCAGGTTAGTGGTTCGGGTTCGGGTTGGTTAGTGTTCAGGCTGGTTAGTGTTCAGGTTAGTGGTTCGGGTTCAGTTAGGGTTGGTTAGGGTTCGGGTTAGGGCCCGGTTAGGGTAAGGGTACAGGTATATTATTTAATGTTAGTTTGGAATTTTGTGTTGACTTGGAGTGTTCAGAGGGAAGTCAATTAGATAAGTTCGATCATGTTACACAAGTGTGGCACATTGCTGACAAATGTGTCGCCTTTGATATTTATGTGCTGCCCTTCCAATGTGTGTGTGTCGGGTCTTGTACATCCTCATGGAGCCTGCTGTGCTGAATATGGACCCGTGCGACCGCGAGGCTTTGACATTGACACAGAAGTGCTAAGGTAGGGCTCACTCATAAGCAACCCACCCCACGTGACTTCCTAATCAGGCTTGGTCCCTTTCCCACACCTTTTCGCTCAAATTCCGGCACATTGGCACACAATATCCCAATTTTAAATACCAACAACTCTTTACATGGTCTCTAGTGATGCAGCAAAAAAAAGTGGCTGATATCCTTACATTATTGATGAGTTGAAAGCAGATTACTACGAAAATTTCGGTATTTGGCTTTCAGCATTCTCAATATTTCACCAAAAATTATGAAGAGCCAGATTATATGACTTAGGAGGTATTATAACAGATCTTCGTATTTGTTTTGTGCCCGAGGACACCGCCGTGGTCCTAAATTGTGCATCTATGGCCATCAGAGGCCCATCAGTCCGATTAGGAAGTCACGTGGGGTGGGTTGCTTATGAGTGAGCCCTACCTTACCTCCTGTCCAAACGTCAAGAAGCAGCTTGAGTGGAGGATCCCCCGCCTCACATTTTCTGGACACCTGACACAGATACATGAGTAGTTGTGGCGGTTTGGGCAGCATCGGAACTCATGACAGCTTGACCCCAAACACTTAGTCTGAAACGGTTCATCTC
Source organism: Mycena sp. CBHHK59/15 (assembly GCA_029204085.1). Lineage (NCBI taxonomy): Eukaryota > Fungi > Basidiomycota > Agaricomycetes > Agaricales > Mycenaceae > Mycena > Mycena sp. CBHHK59/15. The sequence goes on along the minus strand of JARGXW010000266.1, from coordinate 51,021 downwards.
AAGATGCTGGAGGTTGCCGTTGATGAAGCACACTCCATGATCTGTGCAGGAATGTGCGGCTTTGATCTGATCGATGGTGTTCCCGAGTGCAAGTTGAGCTGGCATGCAGTTGTTAGTGTGTGGAACCTGCCAGGAAGTTAGGGAGGCACGACAACTTTGGTAGCATAGGTGTTCATGAATGCCTATTGATGGCATTGAATGCCTATTGATGGCACCAAATGCCTATTGGGCCACAGTTGTACACCTATTATTTATTTGAATGCCTACCACAATGCTCGCTGCTTGCCATCATTACCGAAAGACCATGGTGATTGTGTCACACTTGGGGTGCCAGTGCATCTCAGAGAGGATTCCCCCCCACCTCTTCCTGCATAGATTTGAGATGCAGCAAATACATATCATTTGTTGTTATTTTTGAAAGACTCACTAAGTCCTACATACATCGCTCCAACAGTGCAACACCACATAAGTGGAAGTAATAATAAAAAACACTTCCTGCCATTCCTTGGCAGCTGTCGCCCATAGATGAGACGAGGCGGGGGTGATAGGGCAGAGATGTAGCTTTGCCGTCTCTGCATGTATGTTCCAGATCCCCTTAACATGGCATGGGCATGTTCAGAGGAGGCCAGAAAGAAACAGTATTAGTTGACAAGTCAGGGAGACTAGGTGGGTGCGCAGCGCACCTGTTGCTGTGTCTTGCCTGTGCACACTGGCTGCAGCGAATGCTGGCCAAAACACCTTCTCCCTTCTCTAGTGTTCTATCTTAGTTTTTTCTTTTGTACCATCCTGTATTCTGTTTCTCCCTTTCGATTTAGCTTATGTGTAAGATTAGGGATGGTCACGGGTACGGGTCAACCCGGCGGGTTTCCGGGTCGGGTCGGCCCGGGTACGGGTACGGGTTCCAAATTTAGTAGACCCGAAACCCTTCGGGTACACCGCGGGTCTGCGAAAATCGAATTTATTATGGAATTCAACTGATTGCAAGGCAGTTAGACATGGCTAACGACTATCAAAGGTACTCCCAAGCTTTTGTTAAGCACCAGATGCATCTAAAATCTCAATCAGTGAACATATTTCATGTTTTGAAGGTGTTAAACCTTCCCGGCAAGCTTCGGCAGCCATGATCCGATCAATTCGGACAACCCGTGGACAACCCGTAGACCCGCGGTTTTGGGTCCGGGTTTTCCGGGTCCGGGTCCGGGTCGACTGTTTCATACCCGAACCCGTACCCGTGACCATCCCTATACAGTAAGATGTTATTCTATTTTACCTCCATTTTCTCCTCTCCCACCACAGAAATCAGCTGGCATGAATATATATCTGAGGGTTTTATTTTGTAGCATCAATGTTGCTTTACTCTACTAGCTTGCATAAATAAGACTACTGAGCAGAAATGACATCAAATTGGGCTTGAAATTAATGCAGCAGATGTGTAAATTGTGACTTAATTTAGAACATGCCCATTGTCAACCTGACCTTTCTTAACGCTCTTTGTAACTTAAATTCACAAAGGAAATGATTGGAATGGACCTTTACAGTGTGCCGGGAGCCGCATATGGTATTTTATTTTGGAAAAAAAAAATGGCGCGGCCAAGGTTTTATGCAAACACTGTAATACACATTCCCTTTTTTTTTTCGGGAAATTAAACTAAAAAAATGACTTGAATAGACAATGAAGTTGAATGAACTTGTACTGAACTCGGATCTCAGTCTGTACTATGTATCGTGCTGACTAACACGTGCTGGGAAAGTGACGTGATGTGGGTATTTACTTAGACTCTAAGTCAATGTACGTGAGCCTACTTTTGACTTTGTACTTTACTTGATAGCCTGAATTTTGATAGGATTTTGAGAGCGCCGAACCATGTATCATGCTGACTAACACGTGCTGGGAAAGTGACGTGATGTGGGTATATACTTAGAGCGAGCATTATCTTATCTTATTTGTAAGCACTTCCCTTTTTGGGAAGGTGATAGTGGGGGAGGGCAAGGGGGGTTCCACAACTTCCAGCAATCCTTAGCAGTCACCACTAGCCGACGCGTATATCTCCGGCCCAATGAAGATCACGTAAATCTATTTTTGCTTAGCAGGACCTTGCGCGACCTTCAAGTAGGCGGGCCTTCTGGGACACAGAGTCCAACTGTTTCCTCACCATGCGCCTGAACTTCCGGTTCGGCCCGCGTGGAGCTTCTGCCCAACCCGACTGTCCCGAAGCTTGCGTCGGCTTCGTTGCGGAAAATTCCGACAGATCACCCTGTTACAATGTACGCGAGCCTACTTTTGACTTTGTACTTTACTTGATAGCCTGAATTTTGATAGGATTTTGAGAGCGCCGAGGCTATTTGCTTCATTTGTGACCACCCTTGGCTGGCTCATTCTCAAGGTCCCGACGAGGTTTCTACCCGAAATTCCCGGTTTTCCCACGGCGTTACAGCCAATGGACGGTGTGCAGCCTTTTTTTCTGTGAGTAAGCTTTAGTTTATTGCACTAGTATTGCTCTGACCTTGATCCTAGCTCGAGCCCGCATGGAATATGCACATGACTTGTGTCTGTGGGTCTCTGTGCTCGGCCCATGGTGTTATTTCGGGTTCAAGGTGAACCGTGTGAAATTTAGTTCGTCGGCGACTCTCATTTTCCTTTGCAGCTCAGAGACATCGAGGGCCCTGGCCGTTCCACAGCAGGGTGTCCTTTCAGCTGCCTCCACTGTATCAAATGATTTGGTTCAACATCGTCCGGTCACTGCCTTTTCCAATGTTGCACGTCCTACCACTGCCTCGGTTCAGACTCAGCGCCAATCAACCACCGCTTCTGTTCCTGCTGCTGTCCAAGAACAGCGCCGTTCGTCTATCCAGCGGACCTTACACCCGAACCAGTCGTCCAGCAGCTCGACCAGTGCTTCGAACTCTTCGGATGTAACGAGTCCGAGGAGGTGCAAGTCCGGTAACCCTCGCCCGTACTCCACCTCTGCTGCGCCGTTGGCGTCGTTGAGTGATTTTAGCGCTGATCCGGTTGAGTCGTCAGTCACACTTACAGTTGGGATTCTACCCAAAGTGGTGTGTTTCAACCTTGATATCTGTGTCTTTGCTGACTGATGGTTCGTAAGACTGACACTTCTGATCATGTGGATGCCCTTGATCTCTCGCCCCGATACTTTTGAAAGACTGCCGCGGACATCAAACGAGTTCAGAATGCTCTCCAACGCGCCAATCTTGTATTCACTGTTGAAGTTGCTCTCGCCAGTCCCATTTTTGACACCATAGACACGGCTTTCGAGAACCACTGCCAGCAGAACAACATTCACTAAGGCAGAGGGCGTGGAACCTCAGCACCCTTACATAAGCTGTCACAAGTCACAAAGTTACACCCAACGACCAGCATTATAACTCCATGCCCTGAGCACATATGTCAGATTTTCTTCAACCAAGTGTTATTTATGACCTAGGGGAAGAGCTTGGTTGAACTGGATTTGCCGAAATACCAGTTGATGGAAAGTTATAAAGACCCATATATTTTTGCGTGATTTTTTTTTCTGATTGTTTCTACATGCTTTCCCCCTCAATTGGCGCATTTTTGGTCAAATTGTCCCCAAAATTTGACCAGCACAGCCACCACACAGCCACATCGGCACGACCGGCACCTAGATTTGGCACTGTTGTGTCGAGTGAGCCAAAGGTCAACTGTCTTGGAAATGGTCCGGCATGACCTCTACAGTGCCCTGGGTTATGGAAACAGTCTTAATAGGTGGCCCAAGACTCGAAGATGTCCTCTCCACCCTAAATATATGAAAAATCATGAAAACTTTCTTCCAGACCAAGGATTTGACCGTGGGAAAGCATTTGTCAGCTGATTACATAAGGGTGCCGAGGTTCCACGCCCTCTGCCTTACGTTATTGCTGCTCCCCCTGAAGCTGTCAAAACCCCAAACACAGTGTCCTGGGTTCTCCTCGGTCCCCAAGGAGGGTGAGCAGCTGTCAGTTCTATTCTTTTGCATTGAAGTACTGATGCTTTTATATTTTAAGGGGAAAGTCTCGGACATGGATCGAGGATCCCAAATCCTTGACTCGATTCAAGTTTACTCTCCAGGCTCTCCACAATGTTCCCTTCAGCTTCACTCCGAACAATTTTTGCGATGGCCCTTTCATTTTTGTAGGCAAGGAACATTTCTTATTCCTCGAAAATTGTGTTCTCATTACCATCTCAGTTCCGAGATCCTCGAATCTTCGCACACCCATCAACTGTTTGTTCCATCCACCCAATCGTCGGCCCGAACATGTACTTATCCACCGGTGCTTCGCTCATCGCAATCAGTGCCTCCCTCAGTGCCGATCCGGAACCCATGTGTGGGCCATTGTGCACACAGCTTACCGATGCTCCGCAGCCCTTGGTTCCTCGCCCCAATTCTCCAGATGCCTTTGTTGTTTCGGATAGCGATGAAGATGAGGTAAGTATGGATGATTTTCAACGCTTGATCTGTTGACATTTTGTGTCTATATAGCTGTTCTCAGTAAGATCTGTCATTCCACTCAGTATTCCCTGATTGAACATCATTTTAGCCGACTCCTACGCTTTTAGTTGAAGACGGTGGAGGTGAGTCAATTAATGTGGGGGCCATTAGCCCAGTCCAAGCCGATTCCACGGTACGCACCGACAGATTTTCAACTTTCAATAACTCACTCTAGTCGCAGATTGTTACTCGGCCCGCGGCTCGTCAACAGTGGCAGGAGGTAAGATGTTTAATCACCCCATTACTGCTCTACTGTAGCAATCTGCAGACTGTATGACTGAAACGTAATGCATGACGGTCGCACCGTTTCGTTTCAGTTTCGCTGGGGTGTAACGGGCAACGGCGCCGCCGTCTAACACTCAATACCGTTACTTCCAATTCAGTCCGACATCGGAATCATCGTGCGAGTCGAAATCGGCGGCAGATTCGTCCTCCCCATCGGTCGTGAGAACCTGCGCAAGATGTGTCACGCTGCAGCGATTTGCAATCTCGGTTGCGAGCGCAGTGTCCTCACGAAGGCATTCTCGCAGTGCTTTTTCGGACTATTACTGTAAGTAGATTCACGAAAAGTTCCCTCAGTTGAAAGTTATAAGGCCCGAAAAGATTTTGCGTGACTTTTTTTCTGAGTGTTTATAAGTGTTTTTCCATGCCAATGGCGCACTTTCGGGAAAATTACTCACAAAATTTGGCCAGCACAGCCACCTCGGCAGCCCTCGGCAGCTCGCTTAGCAGAATTGTGTTACCAAACATCAAGCCCGGCAACCTCCGTCACCGTCTAGGAGAAGATGAAGAAAACATTGGAGCATTCGGAGATGCTCTGTGGTTCATTACATGCCCACAGGGTGTGACCAGACCCCTGGCAGGCAGAAGAAGTATAAAATTTTTCTTCGAAACCTAGGATTTGGCCGTGGGAAAGTATTTTATTGCTGAACCTTTAGGTTTGGCTACCCTGGGGAACTTGGATTTCGGCCAATTTTGCTACATGTACAAACAAGCATTACTCATGCAAAATTGGTCATCATGAAAATGAAAAGAAAATTGAGCAAAAGTTATTCTGTTAGGAATATTCAAATCTCCAGCTCTCAGATCTTTTTACCATATTTAAATGCGCATTACCGTCCCATTAATCGGTGTTATATGGCAAATGCAAATATTTCTGGAGCAAGTTACAATTTTTGTGATTAGTCATTCCTGCTGCCAAATGGCCCGATTTGTCATTTCTGCTTTATGTATTAGCCCGAAATGGTTGCGGTTTGATTTTGTGTGAGCGAACAATACTGTCTGAGGCATCTCAGGAACAACTTTTGTTGAAAGACAAGTTTCAGAGCCAGAAAGCTTGGCAAAACTGTTATTTATCCAGTAGAATATTGCAGAAGATCAATAATAATATTGCTCGGGCATCTTGGTTATTCTCGTTCAACTTGAAGCATTCCACCTCACGAACAATGCCAGGTTTGAGCCAATGGAGAATCTCAGTGTCGTATTTGTTCTTGATTTTAAAAAAGTGCCTGTATTCCTGTCAGCCAAAGCCCTCTTGTTGGCCTTGATACCATAGGCCCTGTTGTGATTTCCTTTTCCAGTTTTAGATCTATACTTATACTACTTGGGTCAGAAGATCAGAAAGAATGAGAAGATAAATGATTGCAGAGAATGAAAACTCATCTTTGAGTTGCCGCTGCTAGAGGAGACAGCTAGACTGGTATTGTCCCTGATTGACGTCTGCATAAATTTCAACTCAAGAAAGGTCCAGTCTCAAGACATTCATTTCTGTTCAATTCAGCAAGGAAATTGGGCGCAGATGCAAAACATAACCTTCAGCAATATTAATAGGCAGCTGGCACCATTAATGAAGAGAAGATGATTCAAAGAGATACACCAAGGTGTCTGAGAAATATTATTGACAAGTCAATTTATTCTACTAGTTACACTGCATACATTGTCTCTAGATTGAGTGGGATATGATGAAATTTGGGCCTAGGTTTCATTCTTTCTGGCCCAAGATTCTCTGATGCATCTGTGGTAGAATAAAAGTCTTCTCAATGAACCGTTACAGGAAATGACATGTCAGATATTTCCTGACCAAGTCCAAGCTGCCTGGGGGAAATGCTGCAAAGTCAGCCACATTTTTTTTGCAAACTTATTATGTCGTGTATAATTATCATTCTACCTACTATATCTGACTAGGAAGCTGGGCACACTAGGAAGCTGGGCACTTGCCAAATACAATGACCACTAGTATCGGATGGTGAGGATTTGGACTTGTGGGAGGGAGTACGACCCCTGAGGACCATCCACGTCAAATTTTGAGGCCGAATGATGCGTTGTTCGAAAGCTGTGCTTGGTTTGATCGCGGGCCGGAGGGTGAGAATATCATTTCCTTAACGCCGAGCGGCCATCTCAGCTGTTTCTCCACCAATCCCTGGCCAATTGACGAGTTCTTGGGCTCGTTCTGATTGTCACATGTCGCGCACTAGTATCCTACATCAATTGCTTCCAAAAAGTGCTCTTTCCTTGCTCAACCTTCATGAATAAACAATATGTGCCTTCAAATATCTCACCGCCGCGACGTGTATAACAAACGGCCCTTTGACCCTATGGGTCTAGACCTTCACTTGATTCATTATGATGTATAAAGCTTCAATTTCGGAGGTACACCGCTATTATATCTGTTTTATACCTCTCTCAACGTTGACCATGCACCAAATCACCCCATTTTCTCAAGTACCAATGTCTAAATGCCGGGTTCTCGACAGTTCGACTCAGAAGTGCAACGACGGGTCCTAATATCTTGGTCGAGTTATTATGAAGCTCTGTGAAGCTTATTTTGGGCAAGTACGCCCTCTCACTGTTGCGCTGCCGTCGTTTGATCAGTAGTTTGGATCCCGTTGCATGCACCTGGCATTGGGAGCACTCAGTTGTAGCATTTTTCTAGGTCCAACGTGCCCTTTTACCATCTAAAATATTGTAGTTGGATCTCCTGAACATCATAGAGCAGCATAATGGTATTAAATGAGCCGACAACAATGGATTTGCGTGGGTGCCCAGCTTCCCCATAATTGCCTGTTCGGGAGTTTCGTCCGAACTAAATTCACTGTGTTCTCAAAACGTCCCCAAATGTGTCCCAAATACGCTTAAATTGTTCCCAGGATGCGCGCCTACAATCTAGGACTTTCAGACATTCACAAACATTCTTGAGGGAGTTGTGAACAGGTCAAAACCCCTAAGGTGCCCAGGTTCCCAGCGCCATATAGTAAAGGTTCAGCTCCTGCCTCGTAGAGGCCCAATCCCATGTCATAAGCAGATTACAGGGAACCCACGCCCTCTATCTTAGCATCAGAGTTTATTACTTCAGCTTGGGCGGCAGAATGGAAGTTGATGATGATGATGAAATCCCGTTTATGTATAGTGATTGCCGATCACCACGAGGCAATGGTTGGTTGCCATGGAGCCAGGAGATTTTGACGGTCTCTTCGTACTTACCACCAACGTACCCGCATCTCCGCGTCTCTGTCGATACTTGGCCAACGCTGTCCGCCATCCTGCCATCCTTTCTTGAGCTGCATCTGACCGTAACTCATAGGCTCAATCCATGTCCGTCAGCGACCTGCAGGCGCGGATTGGAAAAATTGTCGCCGAAATCGATCTGCAGAAGAAATTGTTGAAAAAGCTAGAGCAGGGTAGATCTCTTCTCCAGCGTGAGCTCAACGCCATCCGCGATCCACTGGCTCGTCTCCCCCTCGAAATTTCCTCCGATGTCTTTTTACGTTGCCTCCCTCTCCGCCAGGAACCGGGTGGCCACCACATCCCTATGCTCCTCTTGAACGTCTGCAAGACGTGGACCGATATCGCACTATCCACCCCGGCTCTGTGGACTACGCTTCACGTGGCTCGTCGGAGCGCCGAAGCTCTCGACAAAGTGTTAGAAACCTGGCTCCGACGCGCTGGGACTCGCCCCTTGTCCGTCTCACTTCCTGGAATCATCCCTGAAGGTGCCCGTGACATCATTTGGCAACACAGACAACGCCTCAAACATCTCGACGTCTGTTACGACGACGGCGATGAAGACTCTGATACAAATGGTGACCTGGATCTCTGCGACCTTTTGGAATCCACCAGTTTGCGGTCACTGCCGTGGCTTGAATCGTTGACGATTCAGCGCTCTGATTGGAACAAAGGGTGGGAATATCCCGGTGTGGACATTCTAGACCTTCTGCGCCAGGCACCCAACCTTGTCGAGTGTAAACTTGACAACGTCGAGTGCGAGGATGGCACCGACACCCAGGAGCACCTTGTACTTCCCACCCTTCGTCGGTTGATGTTCCTAAAATGCAGAGGGAACTTGCTAGATTGCCTTTCAATCCCTGGACTGGAAAAACTCTCACTTTCGATGTCCGATGAATCGGCGGATGATATCGATATTTTATCATTCTTGAAGCGATTGTCACCGCCACTAAAAGAGCTGGCGGTGGATGATACGTACGGTCTGGACGAATTCACCAGCCTACATGAATATCTTCATCTTCTTCCGACCCTCACGCATTTAGAATTGTGTTTGCCAGAGGCCTCCCTGGTGGCACAATTATTCGACGGGTTGACGGAGAAATCACCAGGCATACTCCCTAATCTCCGCAGCTTGACCCTTCACTCCTCCGATTCATCCTCTGGTGGGGATGCTTTGTGGGAGACTTTACTTCTGGCGCTGCTGTCCCGCCGCACTCAAATCCAAATCATTCACGTCGACTTCGAAAAGGCTATTCCCCCTAGCGAAAACATCCTTGCTTCATTCAGTGAGTTGGTAGCGATTGGGATGGCAATATACCTTGGGACTGCCGAGCAGAATTTCATACGGGCGCAGTCATCCATGCCGTGCGTTTCTGCTTATTCGGGTTGATCGCTGCTGACACTCCGCCAATAGTCTAGATACCTGAGGCGTATGCGTCCGCGACATGGACGGCCCCCACTTTACCCGAGGCGGCAAGATATCTGGGCCGTTGAACCTTTAGGTTTGGCTACCCAGGGGAACTTGGATTTTGTTCTCTTTTGCTACATGTACAAACAAAGATTTAGTCACGCACCGTTGGTCATTGCAGAAATAAAATCCAGAGAAAATGGGGCAAGACGTAGAGATAAATCACAGTGCCAATATAGGCTTTTCAACTTGATATCCACTTGATTTCTTGTGTACGAGCGCATTTCATCTGCTGAAACCAATGAAATTCTCAAATTCACTTTTCCGTTATTAGTCATTTCTGCTTTATGTTCGGAACGGTATCCGCTGACAGTGACATCCGGATCCCCGAGTTCAATTGATAAAGCGGGTAAGGCCGACAAGCGGCACGCCCCGCTACCAGACAGAATCTGCAAATGAGGCACAAATAGAATAAGACAGGGCTTCGGACTCGGAGCTGGTCTAGTCTCAAAGTTTACGAATACATTTGTCCTTCGCTGAGTAGAAAGGTCTGGCCATATTTGCCATATTAATATGGCTTCAAGTTAAATGTCGGGTGGGCAAAGGACAAAAAAAAGTGGCGACCCTTCGGACCATTCGCTTCGGCTAACGCGTGGCTTCGGGGGGCGGGCTTCATTAATTTCGGTGAATCTCGGTCGTACATTACACAGGCAGTGTGTGCTTTGGCCTAGGGCCTGATCCCAAAGGAAAGCAACCATTGACTTCGCAGATTTCACAAACTGTCGACTTTTACAAGCTAGCACGGAATTGTAAATCTAGGTGCTGCTGGAAATGACAGCATGGACTGACACGAGAAAATCCATTACAAACTAGCGCAGCAGCTTGAAAGACAAGTCCAAGTTTCGATGCATCTCAAACAATACTCATACATTGTAGTTTGGAATGCAGACCAGCCTACTTCCCGCAAACGGACGTCGTCGATGGCTCAAGTGTCAGAGCAAGCCAAGAAGGCCCGAGATACAAAGTCTGCAGGCAAGTTTTCCCTCGTTCCACTGGAATCCAGTTCTAATAGCCCTTCAATAGCTGAGAGCGATGCCCAAGACCATCCAGAGCTCCAAGTCGTAGTTTCCAAGTCCAAGGCGTCAAAAAGAAGTAAGTCCATCGCTTATGACTAAGTGTCTGCTATTCTTGACGAGTGATCGTGACAGAGTACCCCGCACCCACCATCAACATCGACTCAGACGAGTCGGAGCCCAAGTCGGTCAAGAAGTCCAGTACGTCTTCTATCTTACATTCAATCTTTCAATTGATGCCCCCAGTCCATATCGACTTTGCTAATCCCCCGTTGTATCCAGTCAACAAAATCAAGGCGGTTACTCAAAAAGTCAAGAAGCCCGTTGCCGCGAAAGCCCCGAAGGCAGTTGCGTTCGGTAAGCCCTTTGCTTTGACAGCTACAGTGCATCTCTGATGACTTCTTTCCTTAGCCAAGTCCACCGCAAAGACCGTCACCCCTCGGGCGGCGCCTGTGAAGCCCACCACTGTCCATGGTGGGATTCGAACACACACCATTTGAGTACACAATTCATAAGCAGTGAAGTAAGATCCAACTGAGCTATGGGACCATTACCAAATGGGTGCACAAATGCATTGAAGAACATAAAACAGGCAAAGGTTACTCTTTCAAAGTAAGTACAAGTAAGGCAGAGGGCAGCACCCTTACATAAGCTGTCAGAAGTCACAAAGTTACACCCAACGACCAGCGTTATAACTCCATGCCCTGAGCACATATGTCAGATTTTCTTCAACCAAGTGTTACCTAGGGGAAGAGCTTGGTTGAACTGGATTTGCCGAAATACCAGTTGATGGAAAGTTATAAAGACCCATATATTTTTGCGTGACTTTTTTTTCTGATTGGTTCTACATGCTTTCCCCCTCAATTGGCGCATTTTTGGTCAAATTGTCCCCAAAATTTGACCAGCACAGCCACCACACAGCCACATCGGCACGACCGGCACCCAGATTTGGCACTGTTGTGTCGAGTGAGCCGAAGGTCAACTGTCTTGGAAATGGTCCGGCATGACCTCTACAGTGCCCTGGGTTATGGAAACAGTCTTAATAGGTGACCCAAGACTCGAAGATGTCCTCTCCACCCTAAATATATGAAAAAATCATAAAACCTTTCTTCCAGACCAAGGATTTGACCGTGGGAAAGCATTTGTCAGCTGATTACATAAGGGTGCCAAGGTTCCACGCCCTCTGCCTTACTACAACTTCAACGGAGACGGTGTTGATGGCGCTTACGTAACACGTCAAATACCCGTGAAGATGGCACTTTCCTTCGGCCTTCGGTAGAGGTCTATCTAGGCATCCTTTGGTCAAACTTTGGGTGAGGAAATCCCTTAGAAACACATTATGAAGGGAATGTTAGAAGTAGATTTTCCATTTTGTGCCTCAAAAATATTTCAATTTTTCCCGCTAATTTGTATGAGTGTTTGGAGAGCCAAAATAAAAAATGTGCCTCTAAAATTCCCCGAGGATTAACGAGACGTGGGTGAACCATTTTAGTTTGCACTGAACCGGTTCAATGTGGAAGTCGCTATGGACGGCCGAAGAAGTGCCCGCCAAAACGGCAGTGTCACACATCAAACACGTCAGATCACACATCTGTCTCGCGTCTTGCTGCTTCCTGATCCTTCACATGCCCGCTGTACGCACGGCGAAGGATCAGAAACGATGGAATCCCAAGAAGAGGACGTTGAGGTCAATCGGCCCGACCTCATCATTGGAACCAAACACACGCAAGCGTGTCAATCAATTTTTGTCGACGCGTCCACGACAGCCAAACGACAGCAGAAGACAAGCAGAAGATCAGAAGCATGGCGTCAAACGGAGTACGCGGTTCCAGACGCGTCGAAATCAGCGCTGACACACCCAGCAGGCACCCGACGACACCCTGCCCCCGGCAATTTTCTCAAATGCCCGACATGCAAGTACTGGATTGACGTCGGCACAGGAGGGATGGGGAATCTCGAAAAACAGCACAAGGACACGCCAAAGTGTCTCAGAAACAAGGAGAAGGGCGAAGCGGCCGCCAAAAAACCACCCCACCGCCGAAGAAAAAGGCCATCCACGCCTCGCTTTCCAATTTTTTCTTCAAGCCAAAAGAGCTGGTCGTGAACCTCTCTAGGACGGCTGGCACCAAACATGTGTACAAAGCATAGCCACAATATCCTGAAATCATTTGGAAAATCTGTCCTGTTCTCCTTCACCTTGAGAAAAAATGTTTTAATGCCCTAAGTCTCTTCCCAGATGGTCGAAAACTGTTGAGTACAGTTTCTGCATTTTCATTCAACGCATGGTCAGCAATAGTGCCAGAAGACTATGATCCAGGCCGTATTTGCTGCAACAACTTTTTGAATCAGCATCTCAATGCCCAGAACTTTTTAGGTGAGCTTTGATGCATTATTAAAGGAGCTCCTAGTCCTAGATTCATTTTATTTCACGTGAGGAAGAGCCCCTCACACTTTTCTCTTGAATTTCAGGACATTGTGGCTATGCTTTGTGCACATGTTTGGTGCCAGCCGTCCTAGAGAGGTTCACCCCCCAACTTGAGTCACATTTGTGACATTTCCGTCACACAGATTTTCCTGATTTTTTCTCCGTCCCGCCTGATAGGATCTAGCTTTAAAACTACTACTCTGTCTGTGAACCTCGGCAGGTCGGCTGGGTAGGAGACTGCCAAAACGGTACAGAAGCTCATGCAGCATGCTGGAATGTACAGGAATCCATTGACTCATCCGATAAGCTTTATTACATGGAAGGCTCGAACCACGGAAGGACACCGATTCAGAATACTTTGAAAAATCAACATGTGGCACTATCTAACAATATTAATGGTGAAAACCCAAACACATCGAGAAGCCCTTCGTTACTGCTCTCAACTCATCAACTGGCCGTCGAAATTCCGGGCTCACGCATATCAGCCCGTACGGTGGGAAAGGCTTTGAATTCTGCAAAGAGAAGGTTGAAACCTGGGCACAACTATCCCCATTGCCCGCATTGTGTGCAAATATCATTACGATATACCATGCCACTGATGTAGGGTCGTTACATGAGTAGTAGTGGCCGGCAAGCGGCAGGGCACAAATAGAATGTGGAGTTTAGAAAAAATCGAATTGGTACAGGTAGTAGACTGGTACAAGATAAGAGGCAGAGATAGAAAATTCACCGCCTTGACATCCGGGTTGTGAGGTACCGTGTTTTATGTATTGCCTGTGTTCAAACTGACGTGCCTCAGTGATGCGAACCACAGCCTTCAAATTATCATGCAAAGCTTATGTTGTCCCCGATAGACTTACGCGGGTATTTAAGTCTCCTGTTTTCCATATTGTCTGGCAATATCCTCTCCTCCCTTTTCGCCATGGACAGCGGACTGGTCACTATGTTCACTGAGGACATGGTATCCACTGAACCCACTGTCCACTGAACCCACTGTCTGTGGTCGTGGCAAGTGCAAAGCAATCATCGCTCGCGGCGAGGAGCGGCACTGTTTCAGGATCAGGGAGCTGAGCAGACACAACCCGATCAATGTCTTCAGCATTTTTCAGCTGAGCTTCAGGGGTGAGGAAAATCAAGATATGTATGTGGGGGAGTCCGCGCTTCTGAAACTTGATAGTGTAGACCACACCTGCACATTTGCCAAAATCCCCTTGCTTGATAGCCTTGAGTAGGATCCTGACTTTTTCTCGGAATGCTCGTGCAACCAAATCTGGTCGATCAGCTGGCTGCTGGCCAGGAAGCAGAGCATCTTTGATTTCTGGCCAGTTGGGGTCTTCACTTGGTTAATCCCGCTCCGTTATGTGTTACATGCTGGAAAAACTGAAACGAAACAGTGTGTCCGATACGCGTTACGTTTCACCCATACACATTGGTACAGTAAGCTGACATTACTTCAGCCATCACCCTTGCTCAGGTGTACATCAATCGCGCTAGCCCCGATTTTTTTGAGCTTCTACATGACACATTTCACGAGATCAAGATCGAGGCGACCGGTAAGGACCTGCAATTCCAACACTTCGTCCAAATGGCAACCTGCTTGTGATGAATGCGGAAATGGAGGCTGCCCATGCCCTGGGTGTGGCATGTTCCATCCTCAAGACCAATCAACCTCATTCAGCGGGATTATGATGTTTGATCCGGCAATTTTTGCGACGTATTTCATCAAAATTTGTGGTGGGAACCCAAAAAGACAAGGCATCGGAGGAAGGGTATAGCATGCTTTGTTTGAAGCTCAATAATACAACGGAGGCGGAGCAAAACTTGATTATGAGACATAGTAATGCGACCATGAGTCCGTAACAAGTTTCACTGGATGTGCATGTCGCGTGGCTGGGAACTGTGATCTGGAGCTGCCAGGTGGTCGCATATCAATCACAATAAAATCCTAAAAAATTGGTGTGAACTTTGTGAAATCGAGCCACTGTACAGTGCATCAAAGTATGTACCTGAATTCTGATGGTCCCCGAATCAAAGGAGCCGACACTAACGTCGGGCTTGCAGTGAACCTCTCCCTTCCAGTCTAGGCTTGCCTCGGAGTCCGTCGGGTTGCTCCACGGACCGGGTGGAGTGGAAACGAACTCGGCATCCCCGATGATGACGTTGCGGTGAAATACGCGGTCGCGTATGTCAAAGACAATCTGGCGTATGATATTTCCCCCGATGTACATCTTGTCCGTGTCGCTGTTCGGAAGGAATTCGCGGAGGGAAGAAACGTGCCCATAGATCTGAGGTGTTGCGTAAATAGCACCACAAGAAGCCCCTTTATGGATCCCCTGGAGCAAAAGTCGCAAAAGTTGAAAAAAAAAAATACCACGAGAGATTTTGCGTTTTCGGTCCGGCCCGACCATAGCCGGTGGCTGTGCTCCGCCATCAATTTGGCTCGTCGCCCCGTCCTCAAAAATCGCAGCTCCAGCTGGTGCGTTTCACTTCTTCCGTGACTCAGGATTTACTTGTCTATTCTAAACCTAGGGATTTCTTGCCCAAGTTCCACCCCCAGATGAATCCTATTGAATATTTCAGGGCTTGGGTCAAGTGATGGTTCCAGGAGTGTTCCAATGGAACCTGGCAAAAAGCCAAGGACCTCGTCGATGAGAGGCTTTGCCTCTGTCCCCTCCCAACCATCCGTCGCTTTTATCGATGTGCAGATCGCTACGCAAGCATTTATCGACTGGGTGTGACCGGACCGATTGCCGAGTTTGCCGTCAAGAAATTCTGCTCACACCGTGGAGTGCGTGCAACAGAACTGGCTGAGTCAAGAGCAGAATGGAAGGCCAAGGCAGAGGCGATATCTCGAGGGGTAGTCCCACCCGTCTGGGCCAAGGGAAAGGGCTAGGGCGAGCAGACGGCTCAATAGGTACACTTAATTCGAAAAAATTTGCTCCAGATTTTGCGTTTTTTTTTCCCACGCTCTATAGCCTCCCGTTTTTTTTAAAACGAAATTTTTACCTACAAACTATACCTACTTTCCTGCCTAATATCGAGTCTCGAAGTGTCCGGGTCAAAATTGCAGCTTGTCATGAAGTTCTGACTGCAATCATAAGGCGAGTGGAAAAAGAAGAATGAGGCCATTTTTGGAGACATAATCAGAAGCAGGACAGTGAGAGAAGAAGCCCGTGGAAGAGGCTGACAGCGAGCGCTGAATATGCCGGCGCTCTGTTTCGATCAGCGAGAGGCTGAGAGTAAAAGCAGGTGGCCTGACAGCGAGCGCTCGATTTCATTTCAATGAGGTCAGTGACGCCTACAGAAGTCTACAGGCTGACAGCGAGCGGTCAATTTACACACGGTTTTTAGCTCGTTCATGAAACAGACGACCAAGCAGACGACGAGTATCGACGAGAAGAATGGGCTCATGTCCCATGTCTGTGGAGACCCATGTCTATATAAGGACATGGGTCTGCACCCGTGTTTGATCCGTATCCGGACCGGTCAGCACGTGTCCCAAGCGTGACGCCAAGACGTGTCGCGTTACTGTGGGCGATGGACTTTTGATGGCCCGCTGACTCAGCGTACAGCCACCTCAAATCGCGCCGCTCCTTATTTCCTACTTCTTTTATGTTGCCTGGCTGCATTTAATGCGCAAGATCGATCCATTTAAGTTCCAATATTGTTTCATTGTATAAGACATATAGAAAGTACTAATAATTAATTTTATATGGGTAATAACCATGTTAGATTCGCTGCATTTCTGAATGTCCTGAAAGATTGCGCAAAGTCTTGCCCCCCAGGATCAAGCCTTCTTTCTCAAGGAACACATCGACTCATTGAGCCTTTACCTCGCCCAAAGGTCGGCTGATCGCGCTTTTGTTGCGCCGGATTCTCGGTGCACCCAAGCGGATAAGGAGAATGCGGATGATTGGGATGATAAACCGAGGAAAATTACCTAGGATTCGGTAGAACTGGGAAGACTGAGAAGCCTTCTTGCTGTATGTAATTTCCCACCCTGAACTGTCCCGAGTCTGACAAGTCGGGTAGCAAGACGCGTTTCAAAATATGAACCAGTTATTGATGGTCAAGTCAAGCCTTTCAAAATCTAATGGCAGTAGGGTCACGCATTTCAAAATGTGAACCGTACAACGCGTTCAAGGCGGAGAAGGCGGCAGAATGCCGCGCCAGTACATTCCACTTAACTCCCTTTCACACCCTCTGATCGCCGTCTAGATGGAGAGACCAAGAATGTCACCGCGCTGCACGATGAGTACCACGAAGAGTACATGCAGCTCACCGACGAGGAAAAGGCGGCCCTCATCGAACGCCACACCGAGGCTGGTTTCCGAGAGCCAAAGATTCGGCGCGACACCCCCAAGGCCAAGATCGCGGATGTCTCGAATACCGTGAGGAATATGCAGCTGCTGGTAAGTCTTCCCCAGCGCGCTTCTACTTGTACTAACTCCTCACCAGTTGCACGGGCTTAACCAACGCGTCGTAGGCATCGAAGCGTTCTTCTGCGTCGTGCGGAACAGTAGCGCATTCCACATCGAGCCCCATTGGTACTTCACGTCGAAGGAGCTCGAGGAGTACATGGAGATAGCGACGCGCAAGAGGTGGAACACGGCGGAGGTAGGCGCAGGGCTGGAGGCGTTCGCCATCGCGGGATGCGATGTGGTCGGTACGTACCGCTTGAGTTTCTTTGGATACACCTTACTGATGTACAGGCTCGTAGGCCTTCACCGCACGTCGAAGCAAAAGGCGGACTATCTCAAGATGACGGCGCGAGACCTGGTGCGGGAGAAACTCGGTGCGTCGCAGTTACTACGCTGGAGAACAATACTGACGAGATCTACAGTCAAGATAACTGGAGACAGGCACGCCAAGATGGCGTATACAAACTACGAGGAGGACGTAGTCCATCGCTACGGGGTAATCCTCGTAGGATGGACATTCCCCTCGTTAGTGAGCCCCAGCGACCTCAGCACGTCGCTTCCGCCCCTCCAGAAGCTCGTCGACGCTCTCAAGGATGACACGTGCAAGTTCGAGAGGCTGGGCCCCGAGGCCCTCGCCGCCCGTATTGCCGCATTCAAGGCCGACGTGGCTGCCGGGCGCGTCGCGGCGAAGTCGCGCGAGCAGCGCTCCGACGCTGGTACGAAGCGCGCCCGCCCCACCGACAACGACGACAACGACGATGTGGATCCCGGCCCCACTGCAGAGGCGCCGGCGCGCCCTCCCGCAAAGAAGCGCTGCACAAAGAAGACCGCCGCGCCGGCAGCAGCGGGCGAAGACGACGAGGAAGAACGATGCGCACCACGCGAGGTCCTCCCCCCATCGCAGCCCGTGCGCTCACGCAAGAAGCCCGCCGCCAAATCCAAGCCCGCCGCCGCCAAGAAGTCGACCTCGGCAAGGGGGAAGACGGCGAAGGCTCCGCGCGACGACCCGACAACCCGCGCAGCCCTGAGGAGGATCAAGAGCCGCTCCGTCATAGACGACGACGCCGCCCATGGCACGGAAGACCAGGCGGGCGTAACGGGATCTGGGAGTGCTGAGGCGAGCGCCGGGGCCTCCGGGAGCAGGGAGGCGAGCGCTGGGGCGTCCGGGGGCGCAGTGCACCCAGGGAACTAGTCGAGCATCGTATACCTAGCCGCCATCTCTTTTTTTTTGTATTTTTTACTTCATTTAATCACGTATCTCGCGCTTTGACCGGTCCGGAACGGGAATGATTGTATTGTGAAGTAATATAGATGTACATGAGAGCTCAATAAGCTATTGGTTAAAGGGAGCGTGCTTGGAATGAGGGACACGACCAGCGCGCCGCTGGCGGCGCGATTGATGGGCGTGATGGCGGGAGTGATGGGGCGCACTGACGAGCGCACAGCCTGGGCACGACGCTTGGAGGTGTGCCGAGACACCCAGTATGTGCTGCTGACGCGGGGTGAACCGGCGTGCAAGGGGAGACAGGGGCGGGAGGTGAGGCGGGATTGATGGTGATGGCCGCGGGTGATGGCAAGGCCAAGACCATCGGGAAGCGGCAGAGCGGCAAAGCGACGGCCACTGTTCGTCGGTATCGATGTCGGGCTGCCGTCGTAGCGGGACACTGCGGCAGGCAGAGAGGAGGGCGGGGAGGGCATTGGCGGCAGTGTTCTCCTTAAGGGTTAACCCTTAATTTAAATTAAGGGTTAATTGGCCCTTAAGATAAGGGCTTAACATCAGCGATGGAGGGTCCTAACACTTAATTAAGGCTTAATGATCCAATTACATAATCTCATCAGCAAATTTTCCGCCCTCTCAGACTTTCGCCTTCTCGATGCCTCCGCACAAGGGCCCACTTTGGGATTTCTTCTGGACTGGGGAAAAGCAGAACCAACACCATTTCAAGGCACACTGCCTCGGATGCATCTCTTCCAAAAGGCCCACAGTAATCGACGTCGACGATATTGGGAATGGCGCGGGCCCGGGGCCAGTCGCTCTGGAGGCCGAGACATGGTTCCATGCTGGTGCGTCAAGCCACGCAAATCTCTGCTTATTACGTCTTACGTCTTTCCAGCTGTCAGTCAAACGCCGTCCGTCCTCGGCGTTAAGGCTTCAATGATTGCCCACCTGATCACCTGTCCCCATGCTTCGGCGAGTGCGAAAAAGGTTGCAAAGCAGGAAAAGGGCGGGAAATCCACGGCATCGACTTCAAAAACCAGTACCGCGGATGCATCGTCCTCTGATGACGGCGCGCCAGCAAAAAAGAAGCGCAAGGTTTTCAAGAATGTCGAGAGAAATATGAGGCAGTCTGAACTGAAGGTTTTTCGAGGGATCGACATCCCGTTCAGCGACGCGCAGGCTGAGATGATACGTACCCAATTCCTCCGGGCAACGATCTCCGCCAATTTACCGTTCCGCTGGACCCTTGACCCGGAAATTATCAAGCTGTTTTTAATGTTCCGTTCCACCGCTACAGACGTGATGCCGAGTGACAAGGTCGTCTCTGGCCGGTTGCTGGATGAGGAAACAGCAAAGGTGGATAAACAGGTGGTGAAGGCCTTGAATGGGAAATATGTGACCGTCTCGTGAACACGCCATCTTCTCTAACTCTGCAATGTATTGATATAAATATTCCAACAGGTCGGACGGCTGGAAGGACAAGTATTCTGTGACCGGGGTAGACGCCTCCGTCGATGGAAAGGTATGATCCCCGCCTCCTACAGCGATCGCGTACTCAGCCAAATGGTAGTCATATTTAATCGATGTCATTCACACTCGCGGGAAGAAGAAAGACGGCGAGTCGATGTGCGAGTCATTTTGCCAGCAAATTGACAAGGCCGAACGAGACTACGGGTGCATTGTAGTCTGTTACGTATCTGACAACGACGGCGGGAGTCAGAACGGTCGTAAGCGACTTATAGCTGCCCGGCCGTGGCTCATCGGACCGCCTTGTTGCGCTCACCAGGCGAGTTTTTTAAAAAAGTCTCTTGCGGCCGACTAAGGCATGTCTTCCAGGGCCAGCTCATTCTCGCTGATTATTTCAAAGAGAATAAAAAAGCGGCTGCGACGGCAGAGGACACAACTGCTGTGATTGGTTGGGTCAACGGCCACGAGCGCGTCCGCGATATCTTTGATATTGCGCAGGAGCAGAAGAACGGTACCGCTGTTGCGTACCTGGTAGCAAATCTCACTCGCTGGACGACTCACTCCCTCGCTTTTTTCCGGCTCCTGCGGCTCACGGGCCCCATGCGCCAGGCTTCAATCCTTCAACGCGACGAGATTATTGCGGCCCAAGTTGGCGCCGAAAAAAACAAGAAGAAGGTCAAGAAATTGGCGGACGAGGCCAAAAAGTTCTGTGACTTACTCGATGACCCTACATTCTGGAAGGACCTCCAGACCGTTGCGGAGGATATCGAGCCGATCTGTTATATTACTAACATCAACCAGGGTGAAAAAACGCGGGCCGATCAGGTTTTGCTGGGATTTGCCGGTGTTTATCTTCATTTCAAAAGGCATTCGGATCCTTCTGTCGCCGCTGGCATGGCTCGGCGCCTCGAGAAGCGATGGGCTGCGATGGATCAAGACTTATTTATTATGTGTATGGTCTTGAACCCGTACGAGCGCCTTTCCCGCTTCGGGGATCAGGCTGGAGTATCCATCTTCACGTTGAGAACTGTTCTCATGCAGGTGAACTTGTTCCTGATCTCTCTTCCAATGAACGAGTTCTGATTTACATTTCAGCTTTACTGTCGTGTTAAATCACGTCCAGTCGCGGGTCCGCTCACGCCGGAACAGCAGGCTGACCTTGAAACTGAAAAACGGGCAAGGGAATCCGCTGTGTCCCAAGCCTTCCTCAAATATATGAGTGTCGTCGGTATCTTTTCAGAGTTTGAAGAAAACCGCGAGGAGTTCCGGAACTTGCATGTACGGCCTGTTCTCACCCGACTTCCTGTTGCTGATCGTTTATTTGGCAGGGCGGCGATCCAATTTTGGTCTGGGAACAATTAAGAACAGACTCTCAAGTCCACGACCTTGCTGACTTCGCGATCTTGATCCTCGGCATCCTCGTGAATACAGGAGGCAATGAGCGTGACTTTTCGGACTTCAAGATCAAGAGGACTCGTCTTCGCAATCGTCTGACCTTCAAGAAAACCGGCCAGATGTCCAAGGTCACCTCTGTTCACCGTGTGGTTTCGAGTCCTGTCTTAAACTTCTATCCAGGTTGGTGCTGCGATTCGCAGGGAGCATGTCGCCGCCGGCTTTGTTGATCCCCGTGAAAAGCGGAAAAATCATGACGATGGCCACGTCGCCAACCTTATTGCCGTGCCACAGTATGCTGATATTTTAGAGCACGACGAAGCATCGGATGAAGACGAGGAGGAGCATATCAGTTCCCGGCTCGTCAACTCTCGCAGTGCATGGCGCAAGCTTCACGCTTCCTGGATGGTCATGGCGAGACAGGAGGAAATGGCCGCTGAATCAGCCGGCGGTACCCCCACACCCGACGGCGATGTCCCTGCACCCCCACCCCCGGGGCGCTCATCAAAATGGCTCCCATGTTCTTTGGCTAAGCTGTTTGGTGGGCAAATTCCGCAGCCACCAACACGGGCGCCACGCAGGGCTTTCACGCGCGAGGAGCTGTTGATGGAGCTCTTGGCTGCGGAGCATTCGGACGAAGAACCCGATGACGGGGAACTCGAAGGTTCGGGCGATGATTATGAAGGTGATTAAATATTGCCAGAGCTGTGGCGGCTAAAATGGCGCCCCAAAAAATGCCCTTAAGGCCTTAATATACCCTTAATATGAACCCCTTATTAACCCTTAAGGCCTTAACGAAGAAAAGTGCCCTTATTAACCCCTTAAGGGAGAATACTGATTGGCGGGGTTGATGGGGCGGGTGACGACGTGTGACGAAGGTGACACGGTGATGAGCCGCATCACCCACATCGCCGGAAGTCCCCGGCAACCCAATCGAGACGTGTCCAGAACGGGACACATCCCAATTGGGACGCCAGCGCTGGTGGGGCCCAAGTCACCAAAGGGAAGACTTAAAGGCCGGTACTACGGGCGGGTAAGACGCTGACCTGATTTCCATACCGACTGGATGGCCGGCAACGATGCCATCACGCCATCTGATCGGTTACTATATTAGGGTAGGGTAGGTGCATGCATGAGCTATACCGCAGCGAGCAGTGGTGGCGAGACCATCAGGAATGGCTATACACTCTCGGTTATTTGTTGCGCCCACGCTATCACCCAGGGTGGACTGCCCCTTCGGGCAGAGAGGAAGAATTGAAAAGACCGGTATGCACCGCATTCCTGCAGTCCTCTTCCGCAACTTTGACATGCTCCAGGGCTGGGTCATGGATGTGGTACGCGCATGTGACGGCGTCGCCGTTGCGCTCAAGCGCGTTCCATACGCGACGGCGTCGGAGGAAGAACGCTTCATGCGCCGCCTTACCTCAGACCCACTGGTATCCCACCCGGACAATCCGTGCCCCCCGCTCTATCAAGTCTTGGGCTTACCGGATGACGTCCTGGCTCTAAAAACACTTATTTGGATGGCGGAGGGCACATCGTCCCAGTGTTGGCAATTAAGGGTTATGGACCCGCCCTGGGCACCTTTAAGAGTTAATAAGCCTTAAGCCTTAATCTTAAGGGCAACCCTTATGCCCTTGATTTCCTTTTTAGGAAATATTTTCTTACGGTCTAGTTCGTGGCCAAAAAGCCTCGTTCGAGACGTAGAATGAAGCAACATGTAATTTTAAGGTACATAAACATCGTCGTCATCACACTCGATCGCGCCGTCATCAGGACGAGCATCCTCCTCTGCATCCGCCAGTGCCGCCATGAGGTCGGCCTCGTGGTCGATCTCTTCCTCTGTAAACTTCCTGACAGGCTTTGCCGCACCACCGAAAAGAACCTTCAACGTCATCTTGACCCATTTCCGGGTCTTGGGAGGTGGCAGACGAGAGGTGGAAGCCGTGGGGGGAGTGTCCGAGTTGTCATCTGGCTCCTCGGTCTCTTCAAGACTTCAAGTTCCGCCGCTCTTGTCTCCGCAATCCATTTCGCTAACTCGGTCCTCCAGCCAGCTACTGATGACACAAGGGCACGTCCACGCTCGCCTTCTTCCTCGTTATCCTGGTCTTCAAGTAGATCTCGGTAGCGAGGAACAGCTAACAACTTCTCGACAGATTTATGGTTCTTGCGCTTTTCGCGATGCGCCGGCATGAAGCCTTCCGCCAAATGGTCCGCCTTAATGCCGGCATTAATCTGAGGAATTTATGAGTTAACTGATCAATAGAATGCATCGAAACATGCCTTTGTCATCTTCTCGAGCTTCACCAACCCTAATCTACTGCGACGTGCCGATTCCATGTGGCCAACATCGGATAAAACTCGTTCGCAGCCCCGTCACAGTCTGTCTGAATGGGGGTACACTCCTTTTTGTACGTACAACGAAAGGCCGAAACGCACGGCAGGGAATGGATTGACCTTGACTTCTCATCGTCGATTCATCTCATGCCACTGGGACTACAATGCAACCCGCGCTCGCACTTGGTTTGCACCCCGGGCTTCTCGGCGATGTCGCGACTCACTGAGCTGGGTCCTATTACTTGGCTCGCGGCTCCCTGACTCCTCGATCTTGGCGGACTCTCTTGGTCTTGCGCTCCTACACTGAACGCAGTGCCATGCTTTGGTCTTGCTTGCGTCGGCATCAGCGGCATCACGTCACGCTTGTTTTGCGCCGCCATGTCCTTGGTCTCTCCGCCAGTTTTTTCACCCGACTTGGAGCAGGAAGTTTTCGAAATCTGTGCTCGTTCTTGGCCCGTGTCGATTCCCAAGCTCATGCTGGTTGTATAGCGCATCAAAGAGTGGTATGAGGCGAGAATCATGCGTGAAAATCGTCTAAAATAATCCTCACAATCTAGGGTCGAGCCTTTGCTTTATCGCATCATGGCCGTGTGGCCCTCTAGTTCCTCAAGATGCACTCGCACCACTTAATTCGGGATATTCTTGTCTTCTCGCGCCCGAAACACAGAACTTCGACGGTAAGCAAATTGGTAGACAGTAGAAGAGAGGTAAGAGCTTGTGGAACTCAACTGTGGGCAGGTAGTGCTGTAGTCGTAGTATCTGTGGCTTGTTCTTCAGTGGTTCACGACGGCCCTAGATTAGTTATAGCTTGTCTGATGAGGCGATTGTCATTGAATCTTTTGCAGCATCAATGATCCACATATTGTAGACTCCAGTATTCGGATGTAGCAGTTGCAATATCAGGGACTGCGCAAGCAAATGGAGGCTTGGATGCAGCTGACATTCAATTCTTCACCCAAGATTTTTTCCCTATGGCGGCCAGTTTGGTTGAACTGTTTTACGGCGGGGCCGGAAGTTCCAGCAAGTGTTGCAGGAATCCGGGTGCAAAGGTAAACTATCGCATTTGAAGAGGTACTCAGGTAGAGCCAGATAATAATGGATCGGCCATGGAGATTGAGCAATGGGGGGCTGAGGATTTCAGTTTGAACTTGTGATAAGCAAAATTACGAATCCCGGATCGGCAAATATCGGCAGAAAGCTCGGTTACGGGGAAGCCGAACTTTTTGGCTGAAGGGAGCAGTGATTACGCAAAAACTGCTGACGAAAATGTGATGCAGGGCCAAAATCGAAAAATAGGGCTCTCTAAGACCCAGTAACTTACGTTACCGGGAATTAAACCCAGTAGCGAAGATCGAGTTAAGCTCGGAACTGCAGTTCGTGCCATTGGCCTTACTGGTTTGACACCCATGAGGCTTCTTAACGGTGAGTGCGAGGTTGGTATTTGTGGTTCGTCTGGTCTTATAAATTTCAGCACCATCAACATCCATCGTCTACGATGGACATCAAGTTGCAGAACAGAGTCCAGCATTCACCGACACTCGGAAGGTTCGTGACTTTATCAGCGCGGAGAAGAGAAAGGAACACCCACAAGGATTGGGATGGGATGGTATTCGAGCCCTCAAAATGTTAAACATGAACTGATTCTTCCCAGGCGTACTCTATCACATGACAAAGGAAATCAAGCTTGTGAAATCCGAACAGTATATTCACACGGTCATGAATAAGAACGGTTGGAAGCTCGTAGTCACCCTGCACCCTCAGATTGTCATGCACATTCACCGAATCCTGTATCTGGTTATCGACTACACCTTCAAACGGATCGAAGGTTCAATGGACGAATGGGAGGTAGTTGGGTTTCTGGATCGAGCCCAACGCCGTCAGTTTATAGCTCCGGCATGTCTGGGAACTTGCTTATCTATTTAACAGGGGTCACATTCGGAAGCCTATACTGCGACACTAAAAAAACAGAGGCATTCGAACAGCTCTTTACTGAGCTCTTTGCAACGGTCAAAACATCACGGGTGAAACCTTCAAACTCGCACCGTTTTTTCCAGAGGCGAAGTGCCGCATAATCATGCTGGATGGTGAGGTGGCCCAGGGGTTGGGCCTCGGCGACTTCCTTGTGAAATACAACGACCCGAATATTAGCGGAATTTACACTCGCAATCCTCTCAAGCTGCTTTCTTCATGCCTCAAAACTTGCACCAACCATTTTGAACGGTACGAGCTGCGGGTTGACCGTGCATATCCTGCAACTGACCTCGATTCAGCCACATTGATGATTTGCCCGTCGAGATCTCGAAAGCCATAATTCAGAAACTCAAATCGATCATGTGGCTCACAACACAAGAAGAAATCGACGAGTGGGAGGTACATCTGGATCACCGTGATGAAGGCTCTGCAAACACAGGCAAACAAACACGTTGCGCTCACCTTTTCGTTTCTTCTGCTCGCCTCCACGCGCCATCAGCCTGGAGCGGCCATGGTACGCGACGACGGATCGCATCGCTTCTATGGGGTCAAACGAAAGCGCTCTAAAGGCCAGAAGGACCAACTTCTTGCCGTTAACGCTTCTCGGTCCTCCCTTCCCATGCCTTCGGAAGCCTCGGATGCCGGAAAAGAGAACGCGCATATTGACCACGATGCCCTTAAAGCGGCGAAAGAACGCGGAGATAGCTATCAGAAGAAGCTCTACAACGGTCTAAAGAGGCTGAAAAGGTCTCACCAAGCCAATGCGGATCAGGCAGCGGTCTTAGCGGAAACTCGGCTGGAAAACGGGCAGCTTCGCGCCGAGGTGACACAGTTGACATCGGAGGTGGCGGATCTACAGGCCGAGTCGTCGATACTTCGCGCCGAAGTCGGGTCCCAAAAATCTGCTCGGAGCCAGACCAGCAAGAAATTACACGCACAGGCGGAACGACTTCGGTGCTTCCCCTCCCGTGTCAAGACAGCTGTTAGCAAAGCTATGGCTAAAGCACAGGAGGAGATTTCCCAGCTTTTCTCCTTTACCCTGAAGGAGAAAGGTGTTGTTCCCGACTCAACGAGAGACATGATCAATGATCTGGTGGCTCTCGATGGCGTCCGCCCGAATAAAGTGATCGGCGTACTCAAGCGTATCGCGGGGAAGCTAGGAATTGAGGTTCACGGGGATGCGTCGGATCGAACTGTCCGACGGATTGTGAAGGAAGGCGGAGTAGCTTCGCAGATGTAGTTTGTCGAGGCTGTCGGAAAGTCAACAGGTGTGAATATTATTCTGATTCATGTTCAATTCTAACGCCGTGGCAATTTCTTGACAGGGGTTACCTGTAGCAGTGACGGAACCACACACAAGAATATCAATCTCGAGTCGCACCGAGCTACCGTCATTGATCAAAATAACGAGAAGCAGACTTTCTTCCTCGGAATCGGCATGGCGATAAATCATACCAGCGAGAAACAGCTCGAGGGCTGGGAGGAACTAATTGAGGCCGCATATCAGATCTACAAAACTTCTCCTCGCTGCCAGACAGCCGACGACGCTCGCGATTTTTGGCTGAAAGTCACTGGCTGGCATTCCGATCATGCCAAGGACCAGAAGAAATTATTTCGTCTGGTGGCTGCCATGAAAACTCGGTTGGAGCGCGAGCGTAGGGGTGAGCGCACAATCGCCCAGATGGCCCCCGCGCAGTGGGCAGAAATTCTCTTTAAAGCGTCTCAGGCGGCCGTGACGGCAGCGGGCGGTATTACAGCATGGGAACAGCTCGACGAATCGGAACGTCTGTATCGTCATGACGCAGCATTCACCGAGTTTATCCGTGAAATCGGACAGGCGGAGTTCGACAAATTGAGCCCCGAGGAACAGCAGAATGTCGATCTTTTTATCTGGGGCGGCTGCTGCATGCACAAAAGTATGAATGTCTTCAAAGGTTAGCATCATTTTCATTCGTGCCTCATTGCAAAAATAAAAATACATATGTAGGTGGTGTTTTGGCAATACAGCAGTGGTGGGTCGAGAATGGCCTACCTGGGCCGCTCAAAACGCAGCTGCGGCTACTCTTGGCGCAGGGACTGATGCAGCGACGCGCGCAGAAGATCGTACCGTTGGAGGTGCCATTAAAGTTGCGGGTCTTGCAGGTGCTATTTTCCGTCACAAGGACCGTAAGCGAGGGCAGCAAGATACGCTCCGCTATTTCTGGGACCACGAAACCGGTCTCAACATCTGCTTCCCTGACACCAGCAACACTCGCTTTCAGTCGCACGCCGGCGCGTGTGAAATTATCGTCCTCCATATGGAGCTGCTGCTCCAATTCCTCCTCTATGTCCGTGGCACAGACGTTCGAGTTGTTGGAGTGGTCGAGTCCAACGGGAATAAGTGTGGTATGTTGTAGATTGACCGAAGAACACCTAACTACATTATAGGCTATATATACTGACAGGCAACTACGTAAAGGGGCTGTATCTAATGAGTGTTAATGAAAGAACGAGTCAGGTGGTTAAAGAACGTGGTTCGGGAATAATCGGACGAAAATAGGTGTAAAAGAAGAGCGTACCGTTACATCCGCCCTTCAGGCCGACGTCAACGGCGGTCTTAACCGTCAGTCTCCATACCGTCAGTTCCATCAAAGCCAACGGCGCCACCAGTGCCACTGCCCGAGCCGCTCGCCTCGACGAGACCAGCCACGCGCGCCTTCTTGCGCGCCGCCGCGTCCCCAAGCGCCTTGCGCTTCTTCGCGAACACCTCCTTGGCATCCTTCGAGTGAACGTCGGGCTCAGCCTTGGAGCCCTTCGCAGCTTTCTTGTTGTACCAGTAGTTGTCGCGGTTGAGCGACTGCTCGCGCAGACGCTCGGCGGTCTCGTGGTAAGCGGCGGTGACCATGACCTCGTCGCCAGTGAGATAGCGGCGGCGGTCGCTATTCAAGTCCTTGTCGGTGACGTAAAACGAAGCGGCGTCGGCAAGGGTCATCTTCTCGTTGAAGATGATCGTGCCGTCATCCACAATGGCCCAGCCATATCCGGAGTCGTCGTGGGCGTTCATCGCCCACGCGAAGTCGTTGTAATACCCAGGGACGAAGTCGGGCAGGCCATCGCGAGTCACTATGAAGCTACCCCAGGAGGAATTTCAACAAGTCATAGGTCGATTAATGCACTTCAACCTATAATAGATTGAAGGTAGGTTGATTTACTTCACCCTACTGTATAGGATGATTTTGAGTACATCATTTTCAACCTATGCTTGTATGAAATTCACCAGAGCTGCGCGCGACACAGAATCAACCTATGACGAAATCAACCTATGCCAGGCTGAAATTGGACGTCGCACTCGTAAGAACCTGAACTTGGCGCTAAGTACTCCAATACGAATCAAAGTAGTCAATTGAACTCGTGCAGCAGCTAATCTAATCACCATCTTCTCCCAGCCAACGTGCCCGCGCCAACCCACCACTGCGATCGATAATTGCCCACTCATCCGCAATATCCTTCACACGGCCAACAAGTGCTTGAACACTTGTTATGTCAACGACATCCAGCTGGCCCTGCCGAGTATAGAAGTGGATGTCAACGCCTTCGAGTTCTGGATCATCTGGTTGCATAACATAAGTGCGTATGGCAGCAAGGATGTAAGTTGTCGGCCCGTCTATTTCCAACGCGTGACACGCTGCGGGGAAATGGACTCTGTAGATATGCGTTAATTGACCGTAGAATGTGCGAAGTTCAAATCGTGTTGGAGCGTTCTTATGATGAGAGTTTTTGTCGACGAGCATCTCGTACTTGCGTATGAATTAGCACCGAATATACCGGATATGGTGGCCACATACCCGAACGTGTGTCGCGTCCCGAGAATCCTCGGCCGTACTTCCCAATGAGCAGGATCGCATGGTATCCCCTTCATCTGAATCGATCCGCCGAACTTTACCCCATTCTTCAATAACGGCTGATTTGAGAGCAGTGTTGACCTGTGTCATCTTTGCACCAGATCGCGTTACAAGTGCGGCGGCAATGGTCTTGATTTGATTAGGCTGTGGCCGAACTTGGGACTTAGGTGGAAGAAGAATGCAAGATGGATCTGCAAGATTCAATACTCGACCACTCGATGACACAATGAAAACATACAGAGAGGATCAGAAAATGACCAGCGATTTTGGAAGGTGGATCACGGAGAGACAGTTCCTTGGCGACGTTGTAAACTGTCTTGATCTGAGTGAGTTGCGCATTCTCTACTATGAAACGATCCATCGAGGCCCATGGAAACCGACGGCTTCTGATCCCTGGCTGGATACTTCCGCAGAATCGTTCCATAGGGAATGCCCAGTAGCACCAGACAGGACCGGTGAATTTGATCCCGGGAGCTATATGCAGAAGGCCATGGACGGTGAGAGGACATGTTGATAGTCTCTCTGGGTCATGCTGATAATACATGCTGCAAAAAAGCGATCAGTATAATTCAATAGAAGAAGGAAGAACATACTCTTCGTAGACGTGTACCCAGTTAATGAATCCGACTCTGATCTCCTCAATCTCTTCGTCAGTGATCTCGAACTGGAGGCAAAGGTTCAAAAGTCGGACGAGTTCGATGAAATGATGGTAGTACTTCTCGTCATCAAATTGACGACGAAGAAGTACAGGGCCCAGATATAATGCCCAGAACGACCACATTTCTGCGGAAACATTAGGGCGATCCTTTGCAATGTTCGGAACTCGACTGCCGTATGCGGAAGGAATTGTATCAGCGGCCGATGCTGTCCGCGATGCAATCGCCTCCCATACAGCTTTCTCTAGCTCATACCGCTAACGGCCAGTGTCGAGTCCCTTGAATTCTCCAGTCCACAGAAGAATCAGGTTCTTGATCAGATTCTCCCAGATGAGATGCATGAAGTCGTACGGGAAAGATCGGGGGAAAGAGAGAGAACCGAGATAGGAAAGAAGGGGAACTCCCTTGACTCCGTACTTTTTGGCCAGGCGCTCCGATTCCGCTGTTGTGTTCGCGGCCTCAACCTCCTTACCCTGTGCAATAAGTTCGGACTGGGTGCGCATCGGGAGGTTACCTGCGTCGTATACCTGGACAGCGTTAGCATTGCTGGACACATCAGGATGACATGATCGATCCAAGGGTAAGGTGGAGAGCGTGGGAACCCAGCACCTTTATGTAAGCCGTGACAAAGCGTGACGTGACGTTCCAAATCTCGGGTCGGAGAAAAAAATTGAATAAATCAGTGCAAAAAAATGGATTTCATAGGGGAAAAAAAACTACATATGTACAGACTCTTTCATCAATGTTACTGCATCATAAGGCAGCATCCTATGGCTCTTGTATGTCTTCTGTAGATAACCTAAATCCTTCCCAGTACAGCCAAGATAGTAAGCTGAGACAAATTGGGCTGCTCTATTGGAAAACCGAAGAATAAACAATTGAGGAACTTCATCCAGACATCTTTTGACATTTGCTTCCATCTCCTCAATATTCTTGGTGCTGGGGGACTTTCGATACTTAAATTTTGCTGTTCATCTGCATTATTTTCCTGCAGTTCTGTGCATTCCACATCAGGAAGTTCATCTCCAAGCAAAAGATCCCATGAGCTAAGAGTGTCATCTAGAGAGGCTACATCCAATTCTGAGGAGGTTTGAGCTGGGGAGTCCAATTCCGAAGAGATCTGAGCCAGGTCATCTGGAATAGGGGTACTAGTCTGTGATCTCTTCAGAGTGAGAGCTGCTGTGGCCTTGGAAAGGTTGTCCTGCCTAGCTTTCTTGCTTTTACTGGTTTGGGGCATGGTGCAGATGGAGGGGAGAGGAGAGGGCCAAAAATGCGACTTGAACGAGGCTGCAATTGAGGCTCGGGTGAGGCGCCGGGATGTCCGGACCGATCATGTGATTGATTCCCGCTACCTTTAGGTAAGGGTTCTTATGTAGTGCATCTTTGTGGCACTTTTTGGCGGAGCATCACATTTTTGTCATTTCTTTCGTGTAAGCACCTTTCTCCCCTGCCAAAATGTCTCGGCCAACTCTCGGCTTGCACAAGGGCAATGATTCGCGAGGTGAGTCTCATAATCTGGCTTATTCTGCTTCTAGAATGTTCTCCGAAAGGGCTTTTGCTGGCGATGTGACGTGGCAAGACGTGGCAGCGCCTTTCTTCCTCCCATGACTTCGACTGCGACCTTCCGCAACATCCCTCTGTCCACTACCTTCGACCGAGGCAGAGAAAGGTCCTCCTTATCTCTCGAGTGGCTCTTGGACTCTGGCTCTCCTGCAGTCCGTTCTGTTGCCTCCGGGATCCTGACTCTTCCCTACTCCGATGGCGTCTTCTCTGTCCATATGGATCTCTCTATCCAGTCTTCTCTGCCCGCTGATCTGGTTCTTGGCCTGGACTGGTTACAATACTCCCGTGAATCTATCCCTGAAGCCTGTTTCCATCTTTCCTCTGGCCCTGTGGATCTTCGACGCGCTCCGATTGGTAGGCTGGCCTCCCTTTTTCTGTTCCTTCTTTCCTTCAAGTAGTTCTAGCATACCCGACTCCTTCCCAGTCCAATCCTGGTCCGACAGCCATTGACGGCGAATCTATCGACATTGATGACACTGAGCGGGCTTTTGAGGCCGGTGCGGGTTTCTTTCCTCGTTTGTCTTTTAGTCTCTCACCTGCCATTCAGATACACAACCAGACTGTGTCTGTATGGACCAGTCTCTCTGCTGTTGTGCATCGTCTTCTACTACCCCAATGAATAACATGTCTCTTGATCACTTGAATATAATCCGCGATATTTTCCTTGGTCATCATACCACGCGCTCGCGCACGTCCGTATTCCATGCCGATTCACCTGCCATCCAACATGCTCTTGCATTGCATGGCATCCATCACCATGATATGCCGCTTATTGACTGCCGCCATGCACTGATCCACCACATAATCACTGGTGCTTGTTTTGATAATCCAACCAACACAGGGGACGTACCTGCTTCATTTACTCGGCCTGAATTTGGGACTTGCCGAGCAATATCCCAAGGATATTTGTCAGCGGCTGACGTCTCCCAAGCGGCATTGAATGTAATTCTAGATGCCGATCGGACGCAAATGTCAACGGAAAACTATTGCCATGTTGCAGCCGCAATGAATATCACCGCTTCAGGGACACGAAATCTCCGTTTTAAGCTTCGTGCAGCCATCCGTCAGCACCTGCTTACCGTTACTGCCGCAGATTCAGACAATCGCTCCTCTGCGTCTGTCGCAGATTTCTTTAACTCCTTTGAGAGCCATCGAAAGTCTGTGCTCGTTTCTATTGCCGCCTTTCATCGCATACAACTTCCGAACAAAGCCACCAGCGAGCAGATAAAAACTAAAATTACAGAACACATCATATCCGGTCAATGTGCACAATTTGCAAGCAGCCGTTCCTCTTCTGTCCCTCCTGATGTATCACTGCCCGACTGTGCCAACATCTTGGATGAATGGCGTGTGAACGCGATCCATCCTGACCTCCAAGTCCATATTCTAACTGTGCTCAACGGCAGCAACCTGACTTTAAACCCATTGCGACGTCTACTCTCTGTACTAAAAATTGAGTTCACTAACTCAGAATCCCTTCGTGAACTAAGGAACAAACTAAAGAGCCACATAAGTATTTTGCGAAAAGGGAAAAGAATTGACAGACAAAACGAGCAACGTGCCGAGGATAGTCGACGTGAAAAAGCAGCGGCGCGCGCTTACTACGATCAAGAAATTCGCAAAATCATCGCCTCTTGGCCGCAGCTTGTTCCGCAGTCTTTGAAAGACAAGCTTATCAATTTCTTCCGGGATCAAACATCTTCTGAAGCTCTTGCTAGCTTTACATGTGCGTCGTGTGGTGAATCGGCTCCTCTTCGCTCTCACTGCTCATTAGCCCTCCATGAATTCGATAGCAGTATTCTCAAGAGACCTGATCTGAACCCGAGTGAAGAGTTTGTGCTGGACAAGTATAAGTGGCTCCACCCGGCCTGTGCTGCACCGCCGATGCCGTACGACGATGGTCCTCTGAGAGATCTCCTCGTGGATCCGGAAGGCATTTCATTTGCATCTGACGGCGGTCCTCCCACACTCTCGCTTTGCTCTGGCTGCCATTCTTCTCTCAAAAATAAAAGGCTGCCCCCGTTATCTCTTGCAAACAGAAATTTCCTCGGACCTGTACCCGAAGAACTCCGGAATCTCACCGTGATCGAGGAGGCGATGATTGCGCGGTGTCGTTCAAAGTGCTGGATCATCCAATTGAAGGAAGAGAACCAAGATCTCGTACTCGCATCAACACAGCGCGGAGTCAAAGGGCACATTATTATCTACCCTCAGCAGCCATCACAAGTTGCGGATGTTCTGCCACCTCCAGTGGAAGAAATTGTGTCGCCGGTCTGCGTTCTTTTCGTCGGCTCATCTCCACCAACGACAGAATGGCTACGTGAGCATGCAAAGCCCTTAGCGGTGAATGCCAAACGTGTCCGTGCAGCGCTTCAGTGGCTTAAACTTCACAACCCTCTGTACAAAGATATTCAATTGAACGAAACTTGCCTCCGGCAACTTGAAGCAAATCCTATCCTACCTTTTTCAATTGAGCATATTCGTCCCAATGCTGCTAATGAGGCAGTCACGTCGCGTTATGACTCTACACCAAGACCGAACAATACCACTCAACCAGCACCTACTGAAACTGCTGCAACTATTCCTTTCCACAACGTTGTGATCGCAGATGTTGACTGTCTCGCTTCCACTACGAGCTCCGTGCGGCTGCTCTCCGTCATGTCAAGAAAAAGGGTGGAGGTTATATTCAGATTCCACATGACCGAGACCCAGCAAACGAATTCAAAAAAGACAGTCTCCTGTTCCCCATGATTTATCCCACCCTATTCCCCTACGGCATCGGAGGACCTGAAGATGTCAAACGCCCGCAGCTCTGTCTTTAAAGCGACATGTCAAACACCTGCTCAACTTGACTGATCGGCGATTCCAAGAACATCCCTCCTTCCTATTTACAGCGTTTAATATTCTGCAGCGTCGAGAAATGCTCTTGCACACATCTCTGAAGGTCAAAAAATCGAATTTTCAATCAGTCGCGTCTCAATTTGCTTCGGTGTCTCCGGAAGTCGTTGAAACAGTATCCCAGCGCGTCGCAAACGGAGATGCAGCCGCTCCCAAAAATGATGATGAACGCAAAGTTTTCAACCTTCTGAAACAAGTTAATGCAGTAGCTGCAGCTGTACCGGGCTCATCTGCGGCTCGGGTTGCCATGCGGAATGAAATTCGGGGACTCATGATCGAGAAGGGACTCCCAAGCTTTTATATAACTATCAACCCAGCGGATGTGTACAATCCCATTGTCAAGTTTTTGGCCGGCTCAGAAATTGATGTTGATTCTATGCTCCCCAGTGACATACCGAACTACTGGGATCAATCAGTGCTCATAGCTAAAAACCCAATCATCGCTGCGCGCTTCTTCAATATATACATGAAAGCATTCATTTCTGCTCTCCTTGGTTACGATCCAGATAAAAAAAATCTTGAAGGCGGGATTCTTGGTGTCGTGAAAGCATATTACGGTTGTGTTGAAGCACAGGGACGCGGCACTCTTCACTGCCATATGGTAGTCTGGTTGGAAGGCGGTCTCAATCCAGATGAAATCAAAAAACGCGCCTTGAGTTCTGATGCGTCGGATATTGACTTTTCGAAGCGTCTTTTGGCTTTCCTGGATGATACAATCTCAAATGCAATTCCAACCGAGCCCCAGCCAGGAGTAAGTGTTCCATCGGATAAATTTCATCCCTGTTCTGTTCGCGGGATAGATCTCCGAGATGTTTCTGGCCTGGACAGGATTGATGATCACGCCGCCGAACGGACTGCCCAGAGAGAACAGGACATGCACAACCTGGTTGAGAAATGCCAGAGCCATGATCATTCACGCACATGCTTTAAATATTGGCGTGGGCCCCCAGAGCCGAAGAGCTGCCGATTTGATCTGGATGAAAGTAATTTTCGAGCCGAAAGCTCATTTGACCCGGAAACTGGAGAACTCTGCCTAAGATGCCTCGACGGGCTTGTAAATAATTTCAATGCTACAATCCTGGAAGCAATGCGTTGCAATATGGACATTAAATTCATTGGTTCAGGAGCATCAGCAAAGGGCATCCTGTATTATATCACAGACTATATTACGAAGTCACAATTGAAAACACATGTCGCATTCTCGATGTTGGAGTTGGCAGTTAAGAAGTTGGGAGACGTCAATCCTTTCGAGACCGATTTGACCGTCCGAGCGAAGAAGATGCTTCAAAAGTGCGCGTATGCAATGATTTCTCAACAAGAGCTCTCTGGACAACAAGTGGCATCGTACCTGATGGACTTCGAAGACCATTTCACCAGCCATTCGTACCGGAACTTGTACTGGACCTCATTCGAGGCATTCATCAATAAAGAACTGCCTAGTCCCGAGTGTTATCCTTTGAAAATCTCAAAAATAGGTTCCACTCGGGGTCAGTCAGCTGATGATGAACCGGAGCCAGCAAATGCCGAACGCAATGAAGATACTGAGACGAACTCAGACGACGAAGAGGATGATGAGGATGCCTCACCTTTTCTGAATGACCTAGCCGAACCTGATGGCCCTATAGTGACAGCCGATGATGATAATCAAGAGATGTGAGTCTCGGTGGACGAAACAGGACAGTTGGTACCTACAGGAAGTCAATTGGCTGACTATCAGAAGCGCGGCGAAGCCCTAGGCAACACATGCGTGTGGGACTTCATTGCCAGTGTTGACAAAATCAAAAAGACCTCAGACCGCTGTAAAACCAGTCGCAGTCCCAAAGATGCAGACGAAGTCGATGATCTGATAGACGCCGCTCATGTCACTGACAACGCGATAGACGATGAAGTAGTCGAGGATGAGCCTGAGGATTTAACATGTTCCGTGTTGGACGATGACAGCTACAGGAGACCAAGAGTTCCGCTTCAGCCCGGCCATGAGCAAGCTAAAACACATATTCTGCGAGTACGCGCACCTGATGATCGTCTTGTACCCGTCCCCATCGGCCCCGGAATTCCCCGACGGGATAAGGAAGAGTTGCGAGAAAAGTATTGCAGACTGATGTTGATATTCTTCAAGCCATGGAGACATGCACGCGATCTCAAAGAATCATTCTCTTCATGGGAGAAAGCATTCCTGGAGTTCGTGAAAACCTGTTCACAATCAACGCTGTATAAAATGGACAACATGCAGATTCTTCACGAATGTCGAGACAGCCGCGACGATCACTTTGCAGAGCGCCGTAATCGCGTAAGGCGGGCTGTGAACTCTGAGGGCCGCCGTCAGCGGCGCCATACCGCAGACGACTTCGCTGGTGAAGATGTGACCGAAGAAATGATTTTAGACCACTTAGAGGCGCTCCCTCGATTCAAACTTGCCACCCCAGCATCGACCCAAACTCACCGCTGCAGCATTGATTCAACTTACAGCTCTTTGCGGAACTTGGGGCGCGGCCGATTTTTTTTTTCCTTTTTGAGCTGTTTTTGATCATTTCAGCCAGAACAACTGTTCTGACCTCAATTCTCAGCGTACGTTTCTGAAAACTATATGAGTAGAATCACATGACAATTCCGCAGGGTATGATGTCCTCAGAATCTTTCCATACCGCCGGTAGTAATTATAATATATTATTTTGCATGTTTTGCGGAGATCATCTCTTGTGTCGTGATTTGAAGGTTGTGTGGGATGTTGTATGGCTCTAAAAACACTTATTTGGATGGTGGAGGGCACATAGTTCTCGTAATTGAGGTATGGCACCCGGAGCGCGTGAACAGTGGACTTGAAGCTGTGAAATATTCCTACAGTCTAGGCCTTATATATCTGTGTGCTCTATCCTCCAGCGAGTGAACCAATTGTCAATATTCTGACTTTGAAGTGTTTTCGAGAGATTACACGCCTCAGATCAGCTCTGTGCATCCCCGTCCGGCGACGCGACACGTTCCAATGTGATCACAAGCGCGGTCACGTGCCCAGAATCGTTGTGATCGAGTTGTCTCGCGGTGCTGTACAGGGAGACGGATTTTCTCTTCCTCGTCAACACTCGATAACCCACTACCGCACAAATATCGAGGATTTTGGTGCACCCGGGGGGTGTGCTCTTCAATCACCGAGTCGCGTCACATCACTGCTGTCAAGAAGCCCTGGCGCCGCTCAAGTCGCTATGATGCGCTTTCGCAGATGCTACTAACCAACCAACGTCTCGATAAGCTGGCAGCTGCACGCGCCGACTTTGTGGAGCGTGGAATGCTCCCTCCAAATTTTGTGCCTGTTCCTGACAAACAAAACGACGACCAGGATGCCGAAGAAACGGATGAGGCGCGAGTTGATGGTAATGTTGTTCTTGCACGCTGAAGAGGTAAGAAATATTCGCGACGCTTGTTAACAAAGATTGTTGTGTCTGACTGTTTTGTAAAGAACACTCGTACCCTCGATCTACGGCTGATCTCGTGGATCATATCAAAGTCCCCAACTTTCCCCACCTTCTCACCAGCTTCCTCGAAGACCAGCTGTCGTCCGATAAATATCCTTATGACGATGATGTCTCGGAAGACGACTTCGACATCTCCCAATACCCCATATCAGTTTATCATTCAGCTATTGCAACATTCTATGCACCCAGTGATCCCTCGGGTATCCGGGGCATGCGTCGGGAACGGATTCGTTCTACTCCAAAGTGGAGGAAACATGGTCCTCGGCGGGACTGTGCCTTCGTTGTCGAGAATCAGATGGAGCGCGGGTTTCGGGGCATGAGTGTTGTACGCGTTCGCCTTTCTTTTCATTTACTCACGATGGTGTCGATTATCCGTGCGCGCTGGTCGACTGGTTCAAAAAGGTGGGCCGGTCGCCTGATCCTGAAACTGGGATGTGGATTGTTGAGCCCGAGATGAAGGGGCGATCACGGCTTACGACCATCGTCCATCTTGACACCCTCCTTCGCGGAGCTCATCTGATTCCCGTGTACGGCAGTGATTATATACCAGTTGGTTTTCGTTATACTTACTCCTTGGATGCCTTTAAATCTTTTCATGTAAACAAATATATAGACCACCACACCAATGAAATTGCCTTTTAAATTGCCCCTTCGCTTTCTCTAATTGGTACATCGAGTTCAATACAGTAGCTCCTTGTATATGCTGGTCAAGGAAAAAATCCACAAGGCCTGGGCTGGAGTGAGAAATGTGTTCCTGACTCGAGGGCCCACGAGTGGGTTTAAACTGGGTCAGAATATTCACACACAACAGACATTCTGGCACACATTCTGGCAGAATTCTGGGGGTGCTGGCGTAATGGCGCCAGTGATGCCAGATGCACCAGGAGCGCCAGACCCTGCCAGGTCGCGCCAGGGGAAAAACATTTTCCTGATGTGATGATCCCCAAGCTTCGCATCAAAATACGGGCAGCTGTCCTTCGTGCCAAAGCGTCGGATTCCAAGGCTGAGGCTGGATATGCTCACACTTATTTTGACAACACTGGGCTCGATATCCTTGCGCTTTCAACATTTCCAAGCGATGCCAGTGCGGCCGCCGAAGCAGCCGAAGAATCTGACAGCCTCATTACATTACTGGGCCTAGCGCCGTCACAGCTACATTCAAATGGTGTTCCCAAGCTGCCAACACTTCCTGGTATCAGCTCGTGGTATGATGGAGCTGAGGACGACAAATCGATGTCGACAGCATCTCCGAGGCCCAGATTTTGCAGGACCTCATCGACGAGGCGGCGGACGACACCATTGCCCGCTCTCGGAAGCAAGCTAATGAACTGCTTAATCTTACCTCCGCAGCACTGGCTCTCTCGGCTGACGATATGATCAAGATGTGACAGTACTTTATTGGAGAAATGGACAGCCCCGCAATCAATATTGGCCACACGTAATGAGGGGAACTTGGAGCAATGATGCGATAATGTTGTGGTTTGCCAAGTCATCCTTATGCTGAAGACAGTAATCAAAAACTTGGCCGGTGGTCTGTTCAATGTGAGACAAAACAATGGACGATTGGAGAGATTTTCCTTGTTTGGAAAATTTACTGCAATTTGCTGGACCCGATCAAATAAAAATATCAGGATAGGCAAGCGGGCTAAAACAATCACTCGTGTGAGCGTGAATCAGACGATATGTGTAAGAGGCACCAACCCTTCTCATCTGAAAGCCATTCAATGGCCCTTAAGCTTGGGGAGGGCGGTTGAATTTGGGTTGAGTAGATATTCGCCAGGTTAGCCGAACACCGATGGGTGATATCTGCGCCATAGACACTACCAGAGAAACACTTTGTCCCCCAGGTGAGCACCAGATTGGCCCAGCTCTGCCTCAAACTATATGCCACAGCTGTAGGCAGCGGGCTAACAACGTAGCTGATCAAAAGTGGGGAAGATATATGTATGGACAGCCAACCTTGAGGGCACCCGGGTCCGCTCCCTTGCGACTTTCTTGAGATTCCTTTTCCGCAGACGATGCCCCCTCTGGGAGAAATGGCTTCGGGTAATCATGGATCGTTGGGAGGGGGGTGCGTTTGTCGCATTTGGCGCATACTTTATGTACTTAGGGGAAGACCGGATGCTGTTGGTCGTCGGAGATCGGATATCCGAGTCTTCGGGAAAATATGAAACAACTAATAAAATAATGTACGCCCTCGGTGATTGCAAGGCCCGGTTGTGGGGCCCTGTGGGTTCCAAAATGGAAGCGCCGGCGATTGCCGCCGGAACCTAGTCTATTAAGTTAAGTTATAAGATACCCTGAGGGGGCTCCAACAGTCGCAGGCTCGTGCGAGGGCGAAAGAGAAGACGAGCCGAAAGGCTCCCACACAAGAGCAGAAGCGGAGGGACAGCAAAGGAGTGTTACATGTCAACGACCACGGCATGAAATAGCGCGAAATAACGGAACGCGCGAAAGCAAGGGGGGGAAAGCGAATCGAGACAACAGGAAAGTGAATGTCCGTAAACTGCCGCAAGGACAGGTACAGCAGCTCAATTGGGACGTGAGAAATTTTGAAATTTTGGCCTGGTCAAAATACAAATGGGCTTGTTATTCCGCAGACAGCGCAAAAATCGAAATACCGTCGGCTCCAGCAGAAATTGAGTGAGCGAGTGGGTCAATAACGGCTTCTAGCGCTCAAGAATGAGAATGGAAGCAGGCTGGTGAGAGCGGAAGCCTACAGGCTGACATCGAGCGCCTAATTCCGTAACAGTGTAAGTTATGTAGGAGGTATTTGAAACAGTCTGACAGCGGGCGCTCAACGGTGAGAGGGCCACGTGGACAGAAGGCGGAGAGGTATGGTGGCGGACGGAACTTCATGACAAACCGGAGTTCCCACCGAATTGCTTCTAGATTGCAGATTCAGCATCAAAATGGTCTACTTTATGTAGTGGTAAAATTTTTGTTTCAGAGGAAACGGAGGTGGGCTGAGCGTGGGAAACAAAACGCGAAATCTTCGGCCAGAAAACGACAAAAATTAGAGTCAAAACAGGGAAGTCATATACTTTCAAGAAGACCACACCCTTCCTTGCTCAAGCAGTCACTTCTTCAAGTATGCCCACTATCTTGATAGTGGGTCCTAAAGCGCCCTAATCTGGGAGAAGCCAGTGGCAATTGCCGAAACCCGTTATCTAATCCTGGTCGCCGACGGCAACCCATGGTCACCGGCAGCCAACGATGGCCATCACTGACCGGGTATATAACTCACATTCCCATTACTTTCAGGGTGTGTCCTCCACGCCATACTGCACAGAAAATTGAAATGGCAGGCTATATTGACTATTCTAGTGCACCGAGAACTAGATAATACAAACTAGATAATACATGTATGTATGACATATCCAAGAATTAGGTCAACCGGAGCACTATTACCAAATCTATAGCTGTCCTAGCCTGTATCAACCGCAATCTTACTTGTGCTTTTTCCTCGCTCTAAGCCTAACCGCTTAACTACATCCGCGCACCCGAAAAACCAACAGGAACGGACAACTGTCCTATATAGTCAATTGCAGTAAAATATCTGCCTTCATGAATCCAATTCCACAGGGACATGCGGGGGTTATCAGATTTGTGTGGCCAAAGCATTCAATTTTTGCCTAGGGCTTCGACCCGTCC
This sequence comes from Mycena sp. CBHHK59/15, assembly GCA_029204085.1. Classification (NCBI taxonomy): domain Eukaryota; kingdom Fungi; phylum Basidiomycota; class Agaricomycetes; order Agaricales; family Mycenaceae; genus Mycena; species Mycena sp. CBHHK59/15. The sequence continues at coordinate 9,180 of JARGXW010000266.1, read as the reverse complement.
GTCGCTGCGACGGGTTGCCGGCCCGTCGCGACGCGCCGGGACCTGTCCGTCGAACGATTGGCCAGGACTTAGGGACGGCCGGGTGCCTGACGGGTCAACCCGTCGACGGGGCACCCGTACCCGTCCGTTGCCGGGGTGACGGGTTAGGCTACGTCTTGCCGAAAGCGCGTGAAACTGAGTCGGATTCATCCGTGTGGTAGTAATCTTCTGTGGATATACTTACATTACTAGTTCGTCACAATGGCTCCGCGGCAGCCCATCTAATTTTTGCCACCTCCATAAGAGAAGCAACCTCGAGCTCGTCTAATCCGCCATCTGCGTCTGGTCCAAGATTCCAGCACACCCTCCCTCCCATCCCTTCCACCTTCTTCTCAATTTCCCACAATTCCGCACCGGCCTTGTAAACCTCCTTCGTCTGCGTCCTATCCCGCCCCCAACTGTTCCCCACAGTACACAGACAGTACGAACGAACTTGCTAATGGTAAAGTAAAAACAAACCCCCCCCCACCCAACAACGCCGCGCCGGCACCGCACCTCTGCCATGCGTGAATCCTGCCTTCAAAGTGCAGTGTGCCGGATGTATCTGGAGGTGTGCAAGTCCTCCACCGTATCCATGCACGCTCCGAACCGCAACTTGCGCAAGATATGAATGGGACGCAATTGCCCATCCTCTCATGCATCTCAAAGGGCGCCGAATGGAAACTAAAACCTGCTGTTGAACACGCTCCGCCAGTTGCCATTGCGATCACCGCGGGAACCGTAAAAATTCACTTACCGTGCCGTCTTGCTGTATACATCCACTCGCTCGTTTCTACCAGCTTATCTCCATTCTAACCTATGCGCTGCCCATCCCTCGACGCTGTTCCAGAGCTTTCAGCCGAAATCCACGTAGCTAGGACGTGACAGATTGGCTTGAAAATGAAGTCACCACCTGCACGACGCAATGTGAATCCCCAGCAACTCAGTACTCCATCCGGATCCCCACCCCTCCAGCTGCAAGCACATGTTCGACACGTCGGCGGGGCGGTTTGCGTGGTGGTGGTGGTGGTGGTGGTGGTAAAATAAAGAGCGGGGACGCGAGACGCGATCATTCAGGCTGTGCGTGCCAAGTGCATTTCTAAACAGGCAAGTGTCGCCTCTGGTTCAAAGGCGGCACATTGATCTGAATGTGCCGCTTCTGATGGGAATGTGCCTCTTCTTGAATGTATGTGCCGGCCGGGTCTTGTATATCCTCCGAGTATATGGGGTAGTTAGCTGGCGCTTTCGCCGTGCCTAGGGGCGTGGGAAATTTTATTTAAGCCCTTAAAAATGCCCTTAAATTTAAGCCCTACCCTTAATTAAGGCCTTAAGCATCCTCAAACCTCGATTTAAGGCCTTAAAGGCGAACACTGGAAGCATGGCGTCAAACGGAGTACGCGGTTCCAGACGCGTCGAAATCAGCGCTGACACACCCAGCAGGCACCCGACGACACCCCGCCCCCCGGCAATTTTCTCAAATGCCCGACATGCAAGTACTGGATTGACGTCGGCACAGGAGGGATGGGGAATCTCGAAAAACGGCACAAGGACACGCCAAAGTGTCTCAGAAACAAGGAGAAGGGCGAAGCGGCCGCCAAAAAACCACCCCCACCGCCGAAGAAAAAGGCCATCCACGCCTCGCTTTCCAATTTTTTCTTCAAGCCAAAAGAGCTAGTCCCATCGAAGGTTCCTGCTTTGCCGAATCTACAGGGTACCACCATCACCCCCGTTCCCTCTGCTGCTATTTCTGAACATCCAGCGGCTCTTGATGCTTCTGACGACTTGATGTCTGACCTGGCCGTGCCGCTGGTGATCTGCGAAGAGGCTCAGGATCTCCTTCGCCAACTAAAGGCAAAAATGGAGCTGATCCCATCCCATACCCCTCTTGCCGCCGCCGATCATCCCCTTTCATGCTTTGGTCTCGATCCTGAGTATAACCCGGAGGTGCTGCAGCGCGCTCGCGAGAGGGGTGGGCTCCATCTGGAGCCGATGATGAAGAAGGCATTTGGCTGGGGCGAACTAAATCCAGAATTATCGTCGCAGTATGTTCGTCGAGGTTTGAATGGCCTGGATGGCTTGCATCGCTTCCTGCATTACTTTGTGGATCACCGCGGCCTCCAGGCCAATTGCATTCGTGTTTATATCCAAGTTCTGCTAAAAGCGATACAGTTACGGTGAGCGCTGGATTCAAACCAATTTAACCGAACGGCTTACCCTGAATCCCAGCTTCCCCGCGGGTGTGGACTCGGCGGGGCCCCGAGACAGCGCGAAAATTGTCCGTGACAGCGAGATAACGCGTCTTCCGTCAATGAACACGGATCGGTATGCACCCCTGGTGGAAGAATTAACCCCGTACGTTGGAATGCAGATTGCTTTCCCTATCGGAAAATCCCACCACACCGACTACCCCTTCGCGCTGCATCGGCAGTACACACTGTCTTGGGATTATTATTCCCGAGGCGAGCTCTTTTTCATCCAATCTCAGAAGTGCACGCGCGCACTTTGCGCCATCGGGCAGCTGTGCAGGCCATGCACAGATCTCCTGTTCGACGGCGTGCTCAAGGGTATTTTCCAGCGCATCAAATCTGGTATCCCAGAGAACACACCCTTCACGTTCATGCCCATTAGCGTCCTTATAGATTTGTTGCGGAGCAAGTCTCACCAGTGTCGCAGCTCGAAGCTGACGAGACTCAACGATCTTCGGGCGCTTTCCAGTAAAATGGGGCAGCTTGACGAGCATAAACAGTTCGTCATGGCCGTAGCCAGCGGCAAGGTCGAGCGAGTCGCCCAACTCGTCCGCGCCTGTCTCAATAATCACGTCGGCATCCGAGGTCTTGTCGAGCGCTACCAACGGGCATGCGAGGTCGTTTACAATCCCAAGGGCTTCGACGAAGACGACATGATGCTTGGGCTGCTCATCTTGCGGCTCGGCGGTGCACGTCTCGCTGGGATTGTTCATCGGGCGAAGGGTCTCCCCGGAATTTCTACACTGCGCAGCAACACCATTATCCGACCCCTCCGCGCATCGCCGGGAATGCCGACGCCGAAAGAAATCGAGGCCAACATAGACGCGTGCGCTGAGGGCGAGCCAGAGTCAACGGGTCCCCCCGTCATCGTTCACCGCATTCTTATGTTCGACGAAATTGCCGTCGAACAACGGCCACAATGGGACGACAAGACCAACAAGATTATCGGCGCCTGCAGGGAATGTTCGCATCGCGTCTCCCTCGAGCTTAATACCGCAGCCGATCTCAAGGTATTCTTCCAGTCCCTTGATGACGGCGATTTTCATTTGGCCACCGAGGTGAGTTTATGACTTTTCAACAACGTTCTAAATTCTTAACCAATATCTAGGCCACTGTTGCCGCATTCGGTGCACTTTCGAAGGATCCTCGCATTTACAGCCCTCGTCCGTGCTGCATTTCGGGCACCGACAAGCACGAAACCGGTGCCGAGCATGCCAAATTAATTCAGAAATTGCTCGACGCCGGGAATAATAAGCGCTCCCGCGGCAATATCACCTATCGCACAATCTGTGTTGCATCGGACGGGGAGGCCAAACGTGGTTCCGCCCTTGTGTACCAAACCATGACCCACGACCTCAGCCCCGAATCGCCCATTTACCTCCATCTTTCATCCCTCGAACTCATGAATTTTCTCGTGGGAGAGGATGATCTTACCTGCGACAAGGACTATAGACATGTGGTGAAGACGCTGCGTAATCTCTTGATGCGGCTGAAGGGCATTCGGATTCTCGGTTGTGTAATCACTCCTGCCATTCTCAAACAACATCTGCGAGCCAACGGGCATTCCGAGCAGCAAGTCCATTCCTACCTGAACCCGAATGACAGACAGGATGTTTACACGGGGTACCAACTGTTGCGGGCGCTTTGGTCTCTCCCAGCAGCCAGCGCGGTTGCCGATCCTATTTTTGCATCGGCGCGCGATGCCCTTCGCATGTTCGGTCAACTCGGGTACCACCTCCTTATGCCGTACATCTACATCGAGCTGGACCTGCACCAGCAGCTCGTTCATCTCAGCACTGCGGCTCACCTCCTGTTTCTCCTTTACCGCGACGACAATGCCGGGACTTCCTTCCCGTCCGGAATCTTGAGAACGTCGGGAAGACCGTCTACTTGAAGGCGGCACAAAGAAGGTAACCGAGCCTGCGGATCAATGCCGGTCAACGCCAAGTAGTAATCTCAGCTGTGACGACTGGTGAGTGCCATGGATGGCCAATGACTTTTACATCCTCGTCTTTGCACGTTCACATTTGCCCAGGCTGTCACTGTGATCTCACGATGATTTCATCATTGCAAATCACAAGGATTGGCAGTGAGGCGCAGTGAGGACTACAGAGCTGTGCTAGGATTGCCTAGGATCCGCAGTGATTCCCGATGATGGACGAGGATGAGTGAGGACAGCCGATGTTCGGCTGTGATGCCTGATGATCGGTAAAGTCGTTTTATTTTTGTCCGATGGCGGCCGTCATACAACACACTCTATTTGAGGAATCGGCTTTGGGTCGGCTATTGTTGTTTGGCGAATGGATGCCGTCACCGGTGATACGTTTTCTTTCTTTCCCCCCATCTCCTCGCGTGAAAGCTTCGCGCAGCCATCGGTTTCGCAGGATGGCCGAGCTCGCGGCACTATTGGCGCGCCTTCCAGATGCAACCTTGGCCTGGTTCCGGGATGAGGCACGTAAACTATCTTTGAGTAGGGCGCCACTCACGACGCTTTGTAGTAATTTCCGAAAAATTTTAGGACCAACAACCCAGGATTCTTTGCGGGCACTGGCTGGATTGAGCTCGATGACCTCAAGGCATGGATACGATACGGCGATGATCTGATGCATCTTCTCGAGGAGCTGAGCGTCATCAACATGCGGGTTATTCTCACCCAACATATTATAATTATAGTCATCCTGACGTCGGGTTTACATAGGCCCCCATTTTTGCCCGACCTTCCTTCCGCCATCCTGGAACCACAGCCATTCTATGGCGACCACATTCTTTTTGAATCCGTCTTTCAACCCTGAATGCGCAAAAGATCTTTGTTGGCTCTGGAGTGGATCTTCTCCTATCTTGTCTTTGGGGATCTCGGCGTCGTCGCTTCTAGATGTACTATGCACATGGCTGTCGCCGTCACCTAGCCCTTCCCTATGAACTTGTCCTGGGCCGTGATTGACCGTTCCTGTGCCGCGAGACTCTCCCGGATACCTCCTTCGATCATTCTTCAGGCGTCGTTCACCTCGGACCAGACCTCGCACAGGTAGTCGGTCAACGTCTTGAAGCTCAAGTTGCTAATTTTCTTTTCTCAGGCTCATTACAAATGCCTCCCAGACTTGTCCCATGGATGTCGACGCCGAGCCTGTTGCTCAAGTGGAAGGCGTGCCCTCGGAGCGTGAGCATCGCTCCTTTATACCTCAGTTCTCTCCGGTTCACTCGTCTAAAATAGCTTCTCTCTGGGTGTGCGACTGCGATGAACTATCAGCTGGTTGTTGTCAAGCCACCTCTTTCTCTGTCCGACACACTGAATCTACGGCTTTAATGACTGCTTTGAATATTCCCCGTGACGTCTGCCTCCAACATCACACTACGTAATCTCGCATTTCCGTTTTCCATGCTGATTTACAAACAATACACTGAGTCTTGATTACATGACATACTAAATCCCACATTTATTGAATGCAGACGACTTTTTATCCACCATACTGTGACCGGAGCTTGCACTGACCACACCGTCGACGCATCTATGCAGCTTTCCCTTTCCCAGAAATTTAGCTCACCCGCGTACATGTCCAAAAGCGTTTCGAATATCATTCTTACTGCCCAGCACAAACAAATATCCACGAAAAGCCTCTCCCATGTAGTTTCTGTGTTGAATCTGCATGTTTCAGGTGTTCGAAATGTGTACTTTACAGCTCTTTGCGGAACTTAGGGCGCGGCCGATTTTTTTTTCCTTTTTGAGCTGTTTTTGATCATTTCAGCCAGAACAGCTGTTCTGACCTCAATTCCCAGCGTACGTTTCTGAAAACTATATGAGCAGAATCACACGACAATTCCGCAGGGCATGACGTCCTCAGAATCTTTCCATACCGCCGGTAGTATTTATAATATATTATTTTGTGTGTTTTGCGCAGATCATCTCTAGTGTCGTGATTTGAAGGTTGTGTGGGATGTTGTATGGCTCTAAAAGCAATTGTTTGGATTGCGGAGGGCACACCATCCTCGTAATTGAGGCATGGCACCCGGAGCGCGTGAATAGTGGACTTGAACAAGCAGAATATAGGTACAGCTCAGGCTCTGTGTATTTGTGTGATCTATGATTGAATGAGCTAAGAAAATACCCATTATCATTCTATTGAGTGTCCTGGAGGATTCCCACGGCTCGGATTTGCTCTTGTACTTCCTGTACAGCACCGCGAGACAACTCGATCACAACGATTCCGGGCACGTGACCGCGCTTGTGATCACATTGGGACATGTCGCGTCGCCGGACGGGGATGCACAGAGTTGATCTGAGGCGTGTAATCTCTTGAAAACACTTCAAAGTCAGAATATTGACAATTGGTTCACTCGCTGGAGGATAGAGCACACAGATATATAAGGCCTAGACTGTAGGAATATTTCACAGCTTCAAGTCCACTGTTCACGCGCTCCGGGTGCCATACCTCAATTAAGAGGACGATGTGCCCTCCACCATCCAAATAAGTGTTTTTAGAGCCATACAACATCCCACACAACCTTCAAATCACGACACAAGAGATGATCTCCGCAAAACATGCAAAATAATATATTATAATTACTACCGGCGGTATGGAAAGATTCTGAGGACATCATGCCCTGCGGAATTGTCATGTGATTCTGCTCATATAGTTTTCAGAAACGTACGCCGAGAATTGAAGTCAGAACAGCTGTTCTGGCTGAAATGATCAAAAACAGCTCAAAAAGGAAAAAAAATCGGCCGCGCCCTAAGTTCCGCAAAGAGCTGTAAGCTCAATGAGGACTGTCTTCAGCATTTCGAAAAAAAACTGTTCTGCCGTTGAATGTTGAACCCAGTCAAGCCGACGCTGCGAACGACACAGTCACGTCAAGGGACGACTCTAACTAGGCACCGGATCCTTCTACAAGACCCGACACCTTTATCTCGTTTCAAAATATTATGATAGCTGATGTCAATTGCCATGCCTCATCGAACGAACTCAGAGCCGCAGCTCTCCGTCATTTCAAGAAGAGAGGAGGCCGTTATATTCAAATTTTGCATGATCGTGAGCCAACCAATGAATTTAAGAAAGACAGTCTACTATTTCCCTCGCACCCTCTTCCCGTATGGATTTGCCGTTCCCAATGACTCTAAGCGACCAGCGCCTGTGTCCTTGAAGCACCACACTAAGCATCTGTTAAACTTGGCTGATTCATCGTTCCAAGTGCATCTGTCCTCCCTGTTTACAACATTTAAGATATTGCAGCGCCATGAAATGCCCTTGCACACTGGTTTACAGCTCTTTGCGGAACTTTGGGCGCGGCCGATTTTTTTTTTCCTTTTTGAGCTGTTTTTGATCATTTCAGCCAGAACAGCTGTTCTGACCTCAATTCTCGGCGTACGTTTCTGAACACTATATGAGCAGAATCACACGACAATTCCGCAGGGCATGACGTCCTCAGAATCTTTCCATACCGCCGGTAGTAATTATAATATATTATTTTGCATGTTTTGCGGAGATCATCTCTTGTGTCGTGATTTGAAGGTTGTGTGGGATGTTGTATAGCTCTAGAAACAATTATTTGTATGGCGGAGGGCACACAGTCCTCGTAATTGAGGCATGGCACCCGGAGCACGTGAACAGTGGACTTGAACAAGCAGAATATAGGTACAGCTCAGGCTCTGTGTATTTGTGTGATCTATGATTGAATGAGCTGAGAAACTACCCATTATCATTCTATTGGGTGTCCTGGAGGAGTCCCACGGCTCGGACTTTCTCTTGTACTCCCTGTACAGCACCGCGAGACAACTCGATCACAACGATTCCGGGCACGTGACCGCGCTTGTGATCACATTGGGACGTGTCACGTCGCCGGACGGGGATGCACAGAGCTGATCTGAGGTGTGTAATCTCTCGAAAACACTTCAAAGTCAGAATATTGACAATTGGTTCACTCGCTGGAGGATAGAGCACACAGATATATAAGGCCTAGACTGTAGGAATATTTCACAGCTTCAAGTCCACTTTTCACGCGCTCCGGGTGCGATACCTCAATTACAAGGACGATGTGCCCTCCGCCATTCAAATAAGTGTTTTTAGAGCCATGCAACATCTCACACAACCTTCAAATCACGACACAAGTGATGATCTCCGCAAAACACGCAAAATAATATATCATAATTACTACCGGCGGTATGGAAAGATTCTGAGGACGTCATGCCCTGAGGAATTGTCGTGTGATTCTGCTCATATAGTTTTCAGAAACATATGCTGAGAATTGAGGTCAGAACAGCTGTTCTGGCTGAAATGATCAAAAACAGCTCAAAAAGGAAAAAAAATCGGCCGCGCCCTAAGTTCCGCAAAGAGCTGTAAAGGTGAAACGAAATCATTTTGAATCGTTCGCTTTCCAATATGCTCAATTCTTTGCATCCGTATGGGGTACTAGTCAAGCAATTTCGGAACGTTGTAGCCCTATTGAACAACATCACTGCTGTATCAGTCCTTGGGTAGCGGGCCGTGCCGCTTGTCGGCCTTACCAGCTTTATGTTTCGTCCGAAGTGTATATTTATATTCCTGCGGAACCAAAGCTGTCTTCTCCGTCGATCCTCTCAATCATGCCAATTACAGGTGTTGGTCGGAAGAGCAATGCCGTCGGCCGGTCAACTACCGCAGGGCCGTTGAAACAAGGAAAGAAGAAGACTGGCGACGAGATGGAACTCGAAGGTCTTGATATTGATGTGCCCGAAGGTACGGGCGTCCGTTCAGTTGGTCTCGTGCTTATCAGTTCCTCGACAAGTTTTCCCTGATCACCTCCACAATGATGACGAGAGGGCGAAGCTTGGCGAGGGCCCTTCGGAAAACGACGAGGAGATGAATGAGGTTGCTACGTCCGGAGACCCGACCCAGACCAACTCGGACTGCGCGTCCCTTACATATATTATGTATATAGGTACATC
>JARGXW010000265.1:0-187851 GCA_029204085.1 Mycena sp. CBHHK59/15 | reverse complement strand
GTTCCGAGAATTCAAGTACTAAGTGCCACCGGCCCGGATGGCCTAAGTCTCAGCCAATCAAATTCAAGATGTTTGTGTTGTCAGCGGGCGCCTGTTTCAGCCCGCTGTTGCCGCAACAAGCGCTGTCTCGTCGCTTCTCGATTTCTGCGCTCTCTGGTGCTCTCTATTTCTGTACTTGTATGGAAGGCACCGCTTTTCTATCGCACTCGCTCCCGCCCGCTTAGTTCGCCGTCTGAGCTTCAAAACCAGGTACAATATGAAGTAAATAAATTGCTCTGAAACTACTAGCGTGAACACGATCAGCTTCCGCGGGTCTGCGCTGCATTCTCCCGTTGCAAAGTGCGTTCCTCCCTCTCGCGTGCCCGGTTCTTCTTCAAAGGGGGATGCCCGCATATACACCACTTTTTGCCGCCCGAACCCCGACAGTTGTGCCGCTTCGGACAAACAGCCTCCACACACAGGGCACAGCGTCTCGTTACTTTTGCCTTCTGAGTTGCAGGACCTGGTGTAGGTGTGGAGGCACCAGGCAGCAATGTCTGTTGCACGACGACAGGCCGGATGAATTGAGGTGCAGCCAACTGCGCAGGCTGTGGGGCCGGCTGTGGAGTAAATTGCACAGAGGGCAACATTGACTCCGCAGTCTCGTTTACCTCATCGCTCTGCATGGACGACTCGCCAGATTCCAATTCAGGGATCTGGGAGTCACCAACATCTTCTCCATCTTCTTCCTCGGCCATCGGATTGAAAGAAGTTGGAACATTGTCGCCTGCGACAGATAAAATCAGCGCAGATTTTGGAAGAAAAGAAGACGAGTCAAACCTGCAATAGAGAGGTCCACTTCGCCGTCGGGAACAGCTTCGGGTAACGGAATCGCAGGTAGAGCATTAGTATAATTATCGTCCGAATTGAGAATGTCGAGAAGCGGCTTCCGCGCAGTGAAATTGATACCGGTGGACAGTGTGGAACGTTCCGATTTCCAGAGAATGGTCTTTTTATGGTGCGCTTCAAGTTGTTGAGGTAGTTTGTAGTAAATTCGGAGGTTGGAGTCGGTTACTGAGCGTGATTGGGCGTCCACGAGTTCGTTCCAAAATTGTGCAAGCTTGAGGAAGTCGATGTTCTTCCAGTGCTCGTGGGGTGGATAAACCTTGGCACCCTTTCTGAATTTTGCGTGGTTAATATGTGCCTTGAAAGTGATGTATTCCTGGTGCGTATGCACTGGAACCACCGCCGCAAGAGTCCGCTGACGAAGTTGGAGGTAGCGGTACCGGTTTATGGACTTGGTACAGAGGCGCGTCATGACATGCACTGGTGTATCACGATGGTGAGGTAGACCAGTGATGTGTGGGCGAGGAAGTGTAGTGATTTTGAGATTTTCAGCAAGTGATTTGGCGATAGGGAGGATGCCAATGGTTTCGGAAGTGGCGATCCGAGTCGGGAGCACACGGGGAAGAGGGAAGGAGGGCTTGCAGCCGACTTCAATAGCAAGTTCGACGATCTCGTCCCTGATCCAAAGTGCATAATGGCCGCGATACTTTTTGCCCGTGCGGTTATGAAACCCGACCTGGCAAGCGTCAGAAGACTGAACAGGATCGAAAAAAATGAACAGAATACCCTCATGTTTCGACGCAAAATCCAATTAAAAGAAAATGCACTCTGCCAATTTCTGGAGAAGCTCGCAGGGAGCCAAAAATGCGACGAACGACCATATGGAATCCACCCTCGAGCGAGTTCGTTCCTCGCACGGTGCGGTAGACGTTGAGCCCATCACGGTCCTTTCCCATTAGATAGTAAAGGGGGATACCAGGAGGATCCGAGAGGTACCCCTCTCGCGCGGTTTGAAGGAGATGTTGGACCATTTCTTTGGCTTCATCTGAGAAGAAGGGGCCGTTGCTTTTCTTCGTTGAGCACTGGATGTCCTGGTATGCGTTGAACAATTTATCGAGTCGGCCCAATAGCACGGTGCGTTCCGGAATATAGCGGCGGATACGGCGGTTAAGAGTCGAAGACTTTGCGCGCTTGTAATACTCCCAGTCACCTCCGTTCTTCCTCGATGACAGCTCGGACAGCACATTCGTCCGAATGATCCCGGACAAAGATGGCCTCCGCTGAAGTCGTGGGCAAATGCTTTGAATGCCGAATGTTTTTTTGACAAGAGGCGGAGCAGTCGGTCCATGTAATGGAACGCGTCATCGAGAACACGACTGGGAAGCTTCTCCGACTGCTGCATGAGGGTAAAGGTACGCTCGATGCCTTCCATCAGTGCAGCCACGGAAGTATCCTATAATATATAATGAATCTGGATCGAAAATAACACCATGTTGCGCACCTCGTTGACGCTGTCATCAAAGAATGTATTGTTGAAAAGCTGCTATCAATTCCAGGCATCTCGTTGTCCTGGTTAAACTGTTAAAAATGTAACACCTGGAAGCAGTGTTAAATACCGGATTGCCCTCGAACTCGGTGTTTCATCAAGTCAAAGTCAAAATCATCGTCATCTTGGTCCTGAATCCTCGCATGCGAATGTATCCTCCATGTCCTTCTCGGTCAAATTTTCGAACTCGATGGAAGGAGAAATTGAAGGGGTAAACTCTGGGATATGTTGGAGTTGTCGGGCGGAGCGGGCACAGAAAATACACGGGAACAATGCGAGCCGCACTGGAGCGGTTTCGCCGCGAGAATAAGCTGTGAGGTGCTTACAACCGCTTGTCCGCCATGCGCAAAGATCCATTCGAGTGTTTGATTGTGCAATTTGTGAGTGAGCCTGGAACTAGAACCTACGGGACGCCGTAAGAAATATAACACAAGGAGTTGAAGAGAACCAACCTTCGAAATCTCAATGAGAGAACGTGACGCGCTCACATTATTCGCTTTGTGAGTCCGTGCTCATCCATAATCGCGTCGAGGTAGCCCGGATGGTGACCAACAATTGAGCCTTCCGCCACCGGCTTGCAAGCCTGGATGAGTGTTACACGCTGCCCGTGAGTCACCGATTGGGTGGGCTGTAACGGTAACCCGAGAGAATCAAGATGACTGAGCGCAAGATAAATTTGCCACTGGCAGTCGATCTCCCGAAACAGCAAGGTATTTTGCTCCGCGGGCGTTAAGGACCAAGGATACGAAAGATGGTAGGGAAATGAAAAGGACTTTCGAAGAACTAGACCCGAAAGTGCAGAAAGTGAAACTGATGGATCATCGACCACCGCTTTCAATTTGGCATATTTTCCCAAGTCGAGTATGGGCGCATTTTTTGCCTTTGCGAGTGTCGCGATTTCGGGGAGTGAGAATGCATCCGAAATTATCTGGAGGTTCTCGCGTATCGAATGTCCGATCTTGATAATTGTGGGGTTGGTGAGAATTGCCGCAAAGAAGGAAGAATCTCGCTCCGCGAAGTCAGAGCTGCAACCTACATATCGAATCAATCAATGTACTTGAATAGAGTATGTATGTAAATCTATACCTCGAAGACGACAATCTTATCCTGCGTCCGGAGTTGGATAATCTCCAGACGAGGCGGCCCGTCTTTCGTTGTTGTGTCTTGATTGCAAGCGCGACCAAAGAAAGCGGTGTGGTTGGAGTAACAATATCCACGAGAATATCATTTGCTTCGTCCTCAATCTCCATTGAATCAGAGACGATGGTGGTTGGGATTCCAGAACTTGGTTCAAAGGTGGAAGGTCTGTCCACTCGGTAATCGGCTCAACGTCCTTGATCAACGAGCTGTTGATAGACTCGTGAAAGGACCGCTCCACTGAAAAACATCAGACTTTTCACCACGGAAGAATGAACTGCTCACGTTGTGGTGAATCTGTGTAAAATATCTCGGTTGGCGGATGGTTCGCATTCTTTAACCCTTCCTGAATTCTCTCGAACAATTCTTTAACAAATGCCAACGACTTGGTTTGAGTTAAGGAGTGCGCTCGGACCTCTTCGAACTCGTTAAGCAGAGTATATGCAGCGATGAAGATCTGTTCCCCCTTCAAGTCCCCCATGTACTTGAGGAGCTAAAATAAAATGAGGGTCAGGCCGTCATTTACGATATTTGTAAGTTGACACTAACCTGGAATGTATGGTCCCTGCCGCCACGGTCAATGGCAATGATGCAATAAATCGTTCGATGAAGATGCGATACGCAGAAACATTATCTGTGAAGAGTGCCTTCAGATAAGGGACAGACGGTGGAGACCCTGCATATCCTTGTGGGTCATCAAATGCAGAAAATGACTGAACGTTGGTCCGGCCATAGAAATCTGCGGCAGAAAGGTACATCAGCTCCCCGTCTGCATGATATCGGTGCTGGATCTCGGAAACTAGTTCAGAAAACGGAGCAGGACCGAAGCGTGCGGCAAATGTATTTGACATTTGCGCCATCATGAGCTTTGAAATGGCACCGCGTGCGGATATATATGCTGCATAAATGTGAGCGACTCGATAGATGTATTTTGGAAAGACAGATACCTGGGAATGCCACCTGTACAAACCGCGGAAGCTGCGCAATAATATGGGGATCGGTACCCTGGTGGTTGGTTCCACATCCCGGTGAATCTTTCCGTCGGTCATCGCAAATAAACCGATTTGTGAGAAGGAAAAAATCAGCTGGCATTGAACGAACTCGGCGAGCGATAGGATTGTCATTGAAGCCTTGGCGAAAAAAATAATTAAAACAGGTGTGCGACTGGAACATGGGACAGACCTTTGCGAGATAAAGGCTTACCACAAGTACACTTGAAGCGTTCAGGATGGCCGGGAAGGAAGTTCGGCAACCACACAAATTTTTGCGGTGATATACGGCAGTTGGATCAAGGCCGCGGCCAAGGGCGAAGACAGGATGCGGGGCCTATCATAAAAATCACCCCGTTGATAACAGAGGGGTTGTCCATGAGCTTTAATTTCATCAGTGAGTCTCTTCTTCGCGTCGCTCAATTGCTTTGAGATTGCGGACTCTTGATCGCAAAATGCAGCCTCCTCTGTATCTAGATTTTCCTCGCCATTCTCCGGGGGATCTTCTATGAGACTTTCGTCGATGATGCAATCTCCTGCAGCAATATCCGCATGCTCATCGTTTTCGTCGATGTACGCCAGCTCTTCATTGAGCTGTGCAAGATCACCTACGGAAATCGGTGGTGGACGGGTGACTGTTTGTGTGTAAATTGATACTCATGCATCACATTAAAATTGAATTGAAATACCAGGAATCGTCGAAGCGGATATGGGTGCTGCCTGAGCACGCGAAGGCCCGAGAGCGGACCAAGTTGATCTCCCAGCTGAGGCAGAAGCAGTGGCGGGGTTGCCTCGAGGAACAGCAGCATGGGTGTTACGAGGAAGAAAAAATGGGGCAATGGGCCGCCGAGAGCCACTGGTATGGGAGGTGGATGCCCGAGCGCGTTCCTGTAGCAGCGGCGTAGGTGAACGGCCGAGAATTTGCAATTTTGCTTCATTAGGAGGTCTTCCCGCTCCCTCCCGAGCACCACCGTGAGTTCCTTTTGGTTTTTTAGGATCCTTTGGCTTCTTGGGGTTCCTGGGTGGACCAGTTTTGCGGTGACTTCGAGGTGCCATGAAAGCTCAGAGAGATACGCGTCGCGTTTCAAAATCACGCGTGACTTATGCCATAAGACGTGGTTACGGACCGATTCGCGGACGGATCACAACTGCGATCAGTCGCATCAATCACGGGATGTGGCTTAAGTACTTACGCCTCCCCTGACACCTTTCATGAGCCCGAAACGGCTTATGTACTATGTCTGGGGAGAGAACGTGAAATTCAAGTTTTTCAAGTTGCAAAAAAAGCGAAAAATGAGAGAAAAAGGGAGGGAGTATCAGAAAATCAAAGAGCTCACCTGACCGCGAAATCGGAGTCCCAACCGTCCCGTAGTCTGCCCTAGACAAATCACAAAACTTGAATTAACTTGAATCTCGGCTCCGCGTGGATTGTTCCGAGAATTCAAGTACTAAGTGCCACCGGCCCGGATGGCCTAAGTCTCAGCCAATCAAATTCAAGATGTTTGTGTTGTCAGCGGGCGCCTGTTTCAGCCCGCTGTTGCCGCAACAAGCGCTGTCTCGTCGCTTCTCGATTTCTGCGCTCTCTGGTGCTCTCTATTTCTGTACTTGTATGGAAGGCACCGCTTTTCTATCGCACTCGCTCCCGCCCGCTTAGTTCGCCGTCTGAGCTTCAAAACCAGGTACAATATGAAGTAAATAAATTGCTCTGAAACTACTAGCGTGAACACGATCAGCTTCCGCGGGTCTGCGCTGCATTCTCCCGTTGCAAAGTGCGTTCCTCCCTCTCGCGTGCCCGGTTCTTCTTCAAAGGGGGATGCCCGCATATACACCACTTTTTGCCGCCCGAACCCCGACAGTTGTGCCGCTTCGGACAAACAGCCTCCACACACAGGGCACAGCGTCTCGTTACTTTTGCCTTCTGAGTTGCAGGACCTGGTGTAGGTGTGGAGGCACCAGGCAGCAATGTCTGTTGCACGACGACAGGCCGGATGAATTGAGGTGCAGCCAACTGCGCAGGCTGTGGGGCCGGCTGTGGAGTAAATTGCACAGAGGGCAACATTGACTCCGCAGTCTCGTTTACCTCATCGCTCTGCATGGACGACTCGCCAGATTCCAATTCAGGGATCTGGGAGTCACCAACATCTTCTCCATCTTCTTCCTCGGCCATCGGATTGAAAGAAGTTGGAACATTGTCGCCTGCGACAGATAAAATCAGCGCAGATTTTGGAAGAAAAGAAGACGAGTCAAACCTGCAATAGAGAGGTCCACTTCGCCGTCGGGAACAGCTTCGGGTAACGGAATCGCAGGTAGAGCATTAGTATAATTATCGTCCGAATTGAGAATGTCGAGAAGCGGCTTCCGCGCAGTGAAATTGATACCGGTGGACAGTGTGGAACGTTCCGATTTCCAGAGAATGGTCTTTTTATGGTGCGCTTCAAGTTGTTGAGGTAGTTTGTAGTAAATTCGGAGGTTGGAGTCGGTTACTGAGCGTGATTGGGCGTCCACGAGTTCGTTCCAAAATTGTGCAAGCTTGAGGAAGTCGATGTTCTTCCAGTGCTCGTGGGGTGGATAAACCTTGGCACCCTTTCTGAATTTTGCGTGGTTAATATGTGCCTTGAAAGTGATGTATTCCTGGTGCGTATGCACTGGAACCACCGCCGCAAGAGTCCGCTGACGAAGTTGGAGGTAGCGGTACCGGTTTATGGACTTGGTACAGAGGCGCGTCATGACATGCACTGGTGTATCACGATGGTGAGGTAGACCAGTGATGTGTGGGCGAGGAAGTGTAGTGATTTTGAGATTTTCAGCAAGTGATTTGGCGATAGGGAGGATGCCAATGGTTTCGGAAGTGGCGATCCGAGTCGGGAGCACACGGGAAGAGGGAAGGAGGGCTTGCAGCCGACTTCAATAGCAAGTTCGACGATCTCGTCCCTGATCCAAAGTGCATAATGGCCGCATACTTTTTGCCCGTGCGGTTATGAAACCCGACCTGGCAAGCGTCAGAAGACTGAACAGGATCGAAAAAATGAACAGAATACCCTCATGTTTCGACGCAAAATCCAGTTAATTAAAATGCACTCTGCCAATTCTGGAGAAGCTCGCAGGGAGCCAAAAATGCGACGAACGACCATATGGAATCCACCCTCGAGCGAGTTCGTTCCTCGCACGGTGCGGTAGACGTTGAGCCCATCACGGTCCTTTCCCATTAGATAGTAAAGGGGGATACCAGGAGGATCCGAGAGGTACCCCTCTCGCGCGGTTTGAAGGAGATGTTGGACCATTGCTTTGGCTTCATCTGAGAAGAAGGGGCCGTTGCTTTTCTTCGTTGAGCACTGGATGTCCTGGTATGCGTTGAACAATTTATCGAGTCGGCCCAATAGCACGGTGCGTTCCGGAATATAGCGGCGGATACGGCGGTTAAGAGTCGAAGACTTTGCGCGCTTGTAATACTCCCAGTCACCTCCGTTCTTCTCGATGACAGCTCGGACAGCACATTCGTCCGAATGATCCCGGACAAAGATGGCCTCGCTGAAGTCGTGGGCAAATGCTTTGAATGCCGAATGTTTTTTTGACAAGAGGCGGAGCAGTCGGTCCATGTAATGGAACGCGTCATCGAGAACACGACTGGGAAGCTTCTCCGACTGCTGCATGAGGGTAAAGGTACGCTCGATGCCTTCCATCAGTGCAGCCACGGAAGTATCCTATAATATATAATGAATCTGGATCGAAAATAACACCATGTTGCGCACCTCGTTGACGCTGTCATCAAAGAATGTATTGTTGAAAAAGCTGCTATCAATTCCAGGCATCTCGTTGTCCTGGTTAAACTGTTAAAAATGTAACACCTGGAAGCAGTGTTAAATACCGGATTGCCCTCGAACTCGGTGTCTTCATCAAAGTCAAAGTCAAAATCATCGTCATCTTGGTCTGAATCCTCGCATGCGAATGTATCCTCCATGTCCTTCTCGGTCAAATTTTCGAACTCGATGGAAGGAGAAATTGAAGGGGTAAACTCTGGGATATGTTGGGAGTTGTCGGGCGGAGCGGGCACAGAAAATACACGGGAAACAATGCGAGCCGGCACTGGAGCGGTTTCGCCGCGAGAAATAAGCTGTGAGGTGCTTACAACCGCTTGTCCGCCATGCGCAAAGATCCATTCGAGTGTTTGATTGTGCAATTTGTGAAGTGAGCCTGGAACTAGAACCTACGGGACGCCGTAAGAAATATCAACACAAGGAGTTGAAGAGAACCAACCTTCGAAATCTCAATGAGAGAACGTGACGCGCTCACATTAATTCGCTTTGTGAGTCCGTGCTCATCCATAATCGCGTCGAGGTAGCCCGGATGGTGACCAACAATTGAGCCTTCCGCCACCGGCTTGCAAGCCTGGATGAGTGTTACACGCTGCCCGTGAGTCACCGATTGGGTGGGCTGTAACGGTAACCCGAGAGAATCAAGATGACTGAGCGCAAGATAAATTTGCCACTGGCAGTCGATCTCCCGAAACAGCAAGGTATTTTGCTCCGCGGGCGTTAAGGACCAAGGATACGAAAGATGGTAGGGAAATGAAAAGGACTTTCGAAGAACTAGACCCGAAAGTGCAGAAAGTGAAACTGATGGATCATCGACCACCGCTTTCAATTTGGCATATTTTCCCAAGTCGAGTATGGGCGCATTTTTTGCCTTTGCGAGTGTCGCGATTTCGGGGAGTGAGAATGCATCCGAAATTATCTGGAGGTTCTCGCGTATCGAATGTCCGATCTTGATAATTGTGGGGTTGGTGAGAATTGCCCGCAAAGAAGGAAGAATCTCGCTCCGCGAAGTCAGAGCTGCAACCTACATATCGAATCAATCAATGTACTTGAATAGAGTATGTATGTAAATCTATACCTCGAAGACGACAATCTTATCCTGCGTCCGGAGTTGGATAATCTCCAGACGAGGCGGCCCGTCTTTACGTTGTTGTGTCTTGATTGCAAGCGCGACCAAAGAAAGCGGTGTGGTTGGAGTAACAATATCCACGAGAATATCATTTGCTTCGTCCTCAATCTCCATTGAATCAGAGACGATGGTGGTTGGGATTCCAGAACTTGGTTCAAAGGTGGGAAGGTCTGTCCACTCGGTAATCGGCTCAACGTCCTTGATCAACGAGCTGTTGATAGACTCGTGAAAGGACCGCTCCACTGAAAAACATCAGACTTTTCACCACGGAAGAATGAACTGCTCACGTTGTGGTGAATCTGTGTAAAATATCTCGGTTGGCGGATGGTTCGCATTCTTTAACCCTTCCTGAATTCTCTCGAACAATTCTTTAACAAATGCCAACGACTTGGTTTGAGTTAAGGAGTGCGCTCGGACCTCTTCGAACTCGTTAAGCAGAGTATATGCAGCGATGAAGATCTGTTCCCCCTTCAAGTCCCCCATGTACTTGAGGAGCTAAAATAAAATGAGGGTCAGGCCGTCATTTACGATATTTGTAAGTTGACACTAACCTGGAATGTATGGTCCCCTGCCGCCACGGTCAATGGCAATGATGCAATAAATCGTTCGATGAAGATGCGATACGCAGAAACATTATCTGTGAAGAGTGCCTTCAGATAAGGGACAGACGGTGGAGACCCTGCATATCCTTGTGGGTCATCAAATGCAGAAAATGACTGAACGTTGGTCCGGCCATAGAAATCTGCGGCAGAAAGGTACATCAGCTCCCCGTCTGCATGATATCGGTGCTGGATCTCGGAAACTAGTTCAGAAAACGGAGCAGGACCGAAGCGTGCGGCAAATGTATTTGACATTTGCGCCATCATGAGCTTTGAAATGGCACCGCGTGCGGATATATATGCTGCATAAATGTGAGCGACTCGATAGATGTATTTTGGAAAGACAGATACCTGGGAATGCCACCTGTACAAACCGCGGAAGCTGCGCAATAATATGGGGATCGGTACCCTGGTGGTTGGTTCCACATCCCGGTGAATCTTTCCGTCGGTCATCGCAAATAAACCGATTTGTGAGAAGGAAAAAATCAGCTGGCATTGAACGAACTCGGCGAGCGATAGGATTGTCATTGAAGCCTTGGCGAAAAAAATAATTAAAACAGGTGTGCGACTGGAACATGGGACAGACCTTTGCGAGATAAAGGCTTACCACAAGTACACTTGAAGCGTTCAGGATGGCCGGGAAGGAAGTTCGGCAACCACACAAATATTTTTGCGGTGATATACGGCAGTTGGATCAAGGCCGCGGCCAAGGGCGAAGACAGGATGCGGGGGCCTATCATAAAAATCACCCCGTTGATAACAGAGGGGTTGTCCATGAGCTTTAATTTCATCAGTGAGTCTCTTCTTCGCGTCGCTCAATTGCTTTGAGATTGCGGACTCTTGATCGCAAAATGCAGCCTCCTCTGTATCTAGATTTTCCTCGCCATTCTCCGGGGGATCTTCTATGAGACTTTCGTCGATGATGCAATCTCCTGCAGCAATATCCGCATGCTCATCGTTTTCGTCGATGTACGCCAGCTCTTCATTGAGCTGTGCAAGATCACCTACGGAAATCGGTGGTGGACGGGTGACTGTTTGTGTGTAAATTGATACTCATGCATCACATTAAAATTGAATTGAAATACCAGGAATCGTCGAAGCGGATATGGGTGCTGCCTGAGCACGCGAAGGCCCGAGAGCGGACCAAGTTGATCTCCCAGCTGAGGCAGAAGCAGTGGCGGGGTTGCCTCGAGGAACAGCAGCATGGGTGTTACGAGGAAGAAAAAATGGGGCAATGGGCCGCGAGAGCCACTACTATGGGAGGTGGATGCCCGAGCGCGTTCCTGTAGCAGCGGCGTAGGTGAACGGCCGAGAATTTGCAATTTTGCTTCATTAGGAGGTCTTCCCGCTCCCTCCCGAGCACCACCGTGAGTTCCTTTTGGTTTTTTAGGATCCTTTGGCTTCTTGGGGTTCCTGGGTGGACCAGTTTTGCGGTGACTTCGAGGTGCCATGAAAGCTCAGAGAGATACGCGTCGCGTTTCAAAATCACGCGTGACTTATGCCATAAGACGTGGTTACGGACCGATTCGCGGACGGATCACAACTGCGATCAGTCGCATCAATCACGGGATGTGGCTTAAGTACTTACGCCTCCCCTGACACCTTTCATGAGCCGACATCTTCATTCGCAAAAAGGAGGAACAGCAACTCGGTGTCGCCGCAAAAGTGACAGAGGATTACAGGAGGGATGAAGGGATCCCAGACAGCGATGCAATAGAATCTATTGCATCTATTGAATAGATGCAATAACCCTTTCACTTGCGGGTACAATCAGCCCGGGTGATATTCCGTGGGAGTCATTCTCGGTTAAATATACAGGTCCTGTTCCTGAGACCGGCGAAGTTCCTGTCTGGATGACAGAAACTTTCGAAGTCTGGGTTCGCTCGCCACTGGCGATCTTCGAGAAGCAGCTTGCGAATCCGGATTTCAAAGACGAAATGGACTGGGCTCCAAAGCGCATCTTCAAGGAAGGGAAGCGTCAGTTCACGGATTTCTTTTCGGGAAATTGGGTTTGGGAACAGGCGGTACATTGTTAATTTTTTGTAACTAAATACTGGCTCACTTTGTGTAGGATAAAATCGCCGCAAACGACCCCGAATCCCACGGCGCTATGTTTGTTCCTGGTATATTTGGAAGCGACAAGACTACCGTGTCAGTTGGCACAGGTAATACTGAGTTCTATCCATTCTACGGTGGTATCGGAAACATACACAACTCCACGCGTAGAGCGCATCGCGAGGGCCTATCTGTCATGGCCTTCTTGTCCATTCCCAAAAGTACGTCAAGCTTATTTCGCTTTTCCTGTATTAAAGTGATCAACATATTTTTCCCTAGCTACACGGCAGCATGCGGGGAGTAAAGAGTTCCGCAAATTTCGTCGGCAGCTCTTCCATTCGTCCATTCACCGGATTCTTCAGCCGCTCAAGCCTTATATGAAGCAGCCTCGCATCACACGATGTGCCGACGGCCACTTCAGGCGCGCAATTTATGGACTTGGACCATACATTGCAGATTATCCGGAACAAGTGCTTCTAACTTGTATCGTTCAGGGATATTGTCCTCGGTACGTCCACTGAGACTCTCAGATGTTGTTTTGACTCGATTATGCCAGGTGTCTCTCACCCGCACATGACCTTGATAGGGCTAGTGCACGTCGATGCACTGAGCACACCGAGGCTCTGTTGGAGGGCTCGACGCTCAAGGAGCTCTGGGATGACTTCGGCATTGTCGGAGATATTGTTGTGCGTCTTTTGCGCCAGGTTGTCTTGTTCTGTACTAACCTTCATTCTCAAAGCCCTTCACTACCGATTTCCCGCGCGCTGATATTCACGAATTAATTTCGATGGACCTCTTGCACCAAATCATCAAAGGAACCTTCAAAGATCACGTTGTCGATTGGGTAGAGGATTATATACGAGGCGCGCACGAGAAGGCGGAGGCTGATCGGATATTAGCAGATATAGATCGGCGGTATATATCTCTCCCAGTCTGTTCGCAATACATCGCTGAATGTCCGCCGCTAGTATCGCCATCATGCCGCCGTTTCCAGGACTCAGGCAGTTCCCTGTCGGTCGGGGCTTCAAGCAATGGACAGGAAATGATTCCAAGGGCCTCATGAAGGTATCTACCTTGTTATTCTTGCAGCCTGGATACGAGGGTGGTTTTAAATCAATCTCTAGGTCTATTTGCCTGCCATCGCAGGCCACGTTCCTAGTCAAATGGTGCAGGCCGTTCGCGATCTGATTGAATTTTGCTACCTCGTACGTCGCTCGGTAATCGATGAGGACACACTTGTCGCTATCGATGCAGCTGTCGCTAGTTTTCACGTAAACCGTGAAATATTCCGGGATGTTCGGCCCGAGGGATTTTCACTTCCCCGGCAACACTCCATGGTCCACTACCGGCCACTGATCCAGGCGTTCGGTGCCCCAAATAGTCTCTGTTCGTCAATAACAGAGTCAAAGCATATCAAAGCAGTCAAGAAGCCCTACCGTCGCTCGAGCCGTAACAAACCCCTCGGTCAAATGCTCCTGACTAACCAGCGCTTGGATAAGTTGGCGGCGGCCCGCGTGGATTTCACGGCTCAAGGAATGATGGATGGTGCCCTCCTCCCTCTCCCACCGGAACGCACCCTCCTCCTGCAGGTGACCCCGACAATGAGCGCATTGATCAAGGCGAGATTGATGGACCAACATGTCTCGGCGAAGTAAAGCTGGCAAAGACCTACGGTGCGTAATGAATATTTGACTCTGCAATCTGTTCTGATTACTCCGCATACCAAATTCAGTTCGTAAGGTACCCCGCGATGTCCATCAGCTGGCAGCGTACATCGGACAGCCACGTCTTTACGAGCTCATCCGCCGGTTCCTGTTCGAGCAACTCAATCCCAAAGCCACCCATGTCAGCGTCCAGATCCCGCTTGCTCAGTGCCCCGAATTTTCTGAGCGGGTGTTCATGTATAATTCTGCCCGGGCAGTCTTCTACGCTCCCAGTGATGTCAGTGGTATTGGGGGTATGCACCACGAGCGTATTCGGGCCGTTAATTCATGGTATCGTGGTCCGCCGCGATATGACTGTGTATTCATTGAGCACGACCCAAATGCCCCTGGGTTCCGTGGCCTGCATGCTGCACGTGTACGGCTTCTATTTCGGTTCAAATTTCGAGGCGTCGACTATCCGTGCGCCCTTGTCCATTGGTTTTCTGCAGTTGGGGAAGATCCATGTACTGACACAGGTATGTGGATTGTGAAGCCAGACTTCCACGGCCGTGAGCCTGGGCTCGCGGTTGTTCACATAGACTGTCTTCTACGGGGGGGCCACCTTATAGGTGTAGCTGGGAAAGAGTTTGTTCCTGTCCATGATTTTGATTTTTCTGATTCTTTGGACGCATTTGAAGCCTTTTACGTTAACAAGTATGCTGATCACCATGCACATGAAATTGCATTTTGAATGTACTATATCGTACCAGAGCTTAGATTTGTAATGCTACTTTCTTAACAACTTTGATTTTGAACTAACAGTGGTACAAGTCTGCACGCCAGGCTTGAACACCAAAAGACTGAAAAGCCAAAAGGCCCAGAAGACGGTCAAAAGATGGAAAAGGCGGGCAAGTTTTGAAAGAGACGAAACATCTGTAAAAAAGTGATAAAAAAAGTAACCAAAAAAGATGAAAGGACGGAAAGAGACAGAAAGCGGTCTGGAAAGAACTTGTCAAGTTGCTGATGTGCAGGTACCCACGGTCACGGGTCCGAGACACTTGTTGGGTCACCCTCGTCGTCGCTCTTCAAGCTGCGCAGACGCTTGGGGTTCTGGAAATGCCATTTGGTCATGAGATGGATCGAGTCAAGCTTTGTGAGCATCGGGAGGCCAAGCCAGTCCTTCGGCTCTTCGAGGGGTGCATTCTCCTGCTGTGCAGCAGGAGCCGTAGTTCTGTCCTTGCCAAAACCTAGTTTGCCCTGTTGTGACCCACCCGGAGGCGCATTTCAGGTACGGATTTTTCGGAACCTCGTCCATTTGCCTCCATTATGGTGTCATCGGTGGGAGCCGGCGCCGGGTTATCGTCCGGGCCAGGCTCGGGACCAATGGGATTGGATGCGGGGTCGCGTCGGTTATGTTGCTTCCGAAGGGCCGCCTGCCAGTTGTGGAGACTGAAACGCGATTAGGGCGATGATCGACGATAGGTCAGGATGGCGTACGATACTTTCGGGTTGTAGGCCAAAACATGCAAAAGTCGGGCCATGACGCGGGGTAGGAAGACATTGGATTGACGAGCGAGATCGTTCTCGATGTCCGAGAGAGAGACGTCCTCCATCGCGAACAGTGGAAGAAAGGTATAGAAGAACTGGCTGAAGGCGGCCCATTTCCAATGGGTTCGGAGCCGGCTGAGGTTTTGGGCAGCAAGTTCCGATGACTCAGATAAGCCGGATGAGGACTCGGAGGGTATCGGAGAGTGCCGACCCCTTCCTGCCATACTGGGCCAAGTGCTCAGTGCTCAGGGAGGAGCCAAAAAGCGCGGGCGAGAGAGTCTTGGCAGGATTTGGCAGGATGAAGGGATGTGGCCACTAGGCCTAGAGGCAAGTGGGAGGCGCGTGAGTCACCAGTGTGACTTGTGACTTAGCCGAAGGTCATGTGCCCAGAGTATCAGGCCGGTCACGCCGAGACACTAGGCTTCGCCTTCAGTTGATCATTAATATTGTACTTGATCCCAAAAGGGGGGAAACGCGGAAAAGAATTAGAAAAGGGAAAGAGACCATGACAGCACGTGAAGCACAGACGGCAAACCTTTCCCAGCACTCGATTGGACCGGAGCGACGCTCAGAGCGTTTTGCAGTGGCCAGGGCTACAATCTGACCTGGTCCCGATCGAGGATGTTCCCCTGGCCCATTTTCCAGAATTTAAACCGTTTCAGCGCGTCATCTTGTTTGCAGTGGTTTTATTCGGGGCGCAGACAGATGAAGGTCCGTTCCATCACGTGAAGCACAGACGGATGCGACCATGGGCACACAAAGGACGACATACCTCGTATTGTTAGCTTGAGCCACAATAATTACCACCGTCTGGACCCCTCCGCCACGCAGCGCCCACGCTGCGTTTCGCATTTGAGCTCCGCATCGGAACCGAACCCATTTGAAGAGTTACGCGACCGTAAAAGGGTGGTGAAAATTGAAAATGAGAATCATGAGGGCGCACAAATGCAGAAAGAACGTACCTCCAGTAGTAGTCAGTGAACTGGCAGCTGGACAAACATTAAGACCTATGTTCCAAAAATTTATTTTCTGGACCCCCTTGAACTTGACAGATGGCAATTTCAAACTCCGACTATACCATATTGGGAAGTATCTCCGGCAGAGAACATCACAATACCTGCTTGCTCGTCATTGTGCCGCTACTATAACGGCTGGACACGAGCCTAGATCCCATCGTCGCCGGTATTCCCACACTACGGGATCTTCTCAACGCAGACACGGTCGAACAGCACCCGATCGATGAGGAGGCTCTTTCAATCACCCGGATCCATATGGCATCAAGGACTCCGAGGAGATAGAGGAGGGCGAAGACGACACAGATACCGCCCCACCTCCGCTTGTCCAGCGCCGTGCTAATCTCCCCACCTTGGAGATCGAGACTTACATTGATCTTGATGCTCCAAAACTCAAGGCGCGGTTTGTTTCGGACCAGGAGAAACCTCAGCCCGAGGTTCCTGTGGCTGCAAAAAAGCCGAGCCAGCAGCCGAGCTCGAAGTGGACGGCGACAGACACCGATTGGGATGCTGCAGCCTGGTAGGAGTTGAATACACATTAAATACATTAAATACAGTGTTAAATACACGTTTAATACGTATTATACGCCAAATTTTTCGGGCCGGCGGCGCCAGTATTTAATGTATTAAACGAGCCCTACATTTCAAACGAAGGGCCTATTGGCCACGAGGAATTATACAAACATATAATACCTTCCTGGAAGGCTGCCGTATTGTAGAGGCAGTCAACACTAGAGCGGTGGGCCAGACGAAACTAAGAGTAGCCCAGAATGACAGAACAATAGTGTAGTGACGAAGGTCTATACGACTCCGACCCGCGACCCGTACCCGCCCGACCCGACCCGGGAACCCGACGGGTTCACCCGAACCCGTGTCCTTCCCTAGCAATGCGCAATCATGGCCTCTTCTATCACAGTCAAATTTTGCAGTTCGGGTGGAACAGGTCCGAGAAATGTCCTGTTTTGCCAAAGACAAAGCAGGCATTCTCCTCTTCTTCAAATCAGAATAACAGGTTTTGCATACAGAAAGAGTAGCGGGATGGCCGCCATTTGGACACGAAACACCAGCTGGATCTAAGAGAGAAGGTCGCGCAGGGCCCGTCATCGAAAGGCATAGGCGGTGGGACACAATTCGGGTGCAACCACTTGTAACGGTCCAGTAGATTAGTCTCGTTAGACGCCAAATCCGGGCGCTTCAGAACATTCAAGTCAAAGCTAGAGTCACCGATATCCACCGAACAGTGAGAACGCAGCGGAACAGACTCGGCACACTAAGCGCAGGTGAAGGTTGATGATGCCTCTGAACTCGTCTGATCCCGGAACATCTGCAGTCTCTTATTTTTTAACGACTGGGGTATGAGTTGCGGCCATACTCGGTGAATAGCATCGAGTTGTTCATCATATTTTGTGCGGGCAGCACGTTCCTGTTCTTGGGTCTGTTCAATTTTTTTCCCCTTGCGCAACTCGGTGATGTAACCCTTCAACTTCCTGTGCAGCTGGCCAATACTGTCACCAGAACCATGTCATACTCTGGGTCATAATTTTCGGGTCGCGACTAAGGCCTGATGGGCCGCATCTGGTTCTTCACCATTCTCAGGATCAGCAAGCATGCCAAATAGGATCTGAGCACGACTGCTTGGGAGTGTGAGGGAAGGATCCAGATTATTGTGTGTACGAGACATGGGTGGGAGAAGGAAGAACTCACAGAGCCTCACATTTTATACCTTCTGAAGTGTTTCGCACAATCCGAGTGTGGTCTGGCAACAAAGTAGCTGTTCAAAAACACCCTGCCCGCGACGACGCAAACCAAGGTGAGTGTCGACCCTAGTCGAGTACTGTGACTCACCTCGTGCTGATTTCCCAATTCGCTCACCGGAATTCAACAGTGCAGGCTCTTCAGCTATGCTCGAGGCGACATAATCATTGAAAGGTCTCGTCGCCTATAGAGCAATTCGGGGGCAGGGGAGCCGATCCTTGCATATAACAGTGAATACACATGAGGTTCTGGAGCTGCCTGCAGGTCAGAGCTCCCTCTCAAAATGTTTCTCCGCACTGCACACCGCCGCTGCAAAGGTCTCACTTTCAATGCCAAGTTAGGATTGATTAGCTGATTTCTTTCTTGTCAGTTTGCTCAGGTTTGACAGATGCATTCTGAAACTTTAAATTACTTATGAGGCTTTCAACCAGTTGGGAGTATTGATCATGAGATAGAGCTTTTCCGAGAGAATTTGGAAACACGCCACTGGAGATGCATTACTGATCAGGAAAGAAACGAGGTCTTCAGGGCACTCATGGTTGATATTCAAGATACTCAGCTGTTGAAACAACTACCTTGTCATCAGGTCGTGACTGTGCTTGCGGACTTATTTGAACCCGTATTTAGCAAATCCTTTGCTACGACAGAAGCGGACCATAGTGCAAATGGCAGTCAGGATAACAATGCATGGTCTCGCCCGACCAAGGCGAGCGGGAAGGCCTCGCTTTCCAAGCTCCCCTTGGATACGAAGAGCGACAGGGAAGACGAGATCGAAACGGACTTTACTGGACAAAAGTTCGACCGATCTGCTGGGAGCCTAAATGAAACATATATAAAATATCTGGAGGACCAGTTAACCGCGGAACAGGAGAAGAACCGTGATTTGGAAGAGAGAGTGGCCACTCAGAATACCGATCTGGTACGCGGTGAAATTTAATCAACCCAACCAGTACTTACGGTTACCAATAGCGAAAGAACCAGCAGGAGATAGATGGGCTTCGATGGGACATAGACCGATACATGAAGAACTTATTGGACAAAGAAACACCCTCCGAGCCTATGTCAACATCGGCAGAATCTTCAGGTTGCCTTCCTCTCTTTGCTTTTGGTCGAAGTTGATGGAGCCGCTCACAGAGAGTGAAATAGGACCTCCAGATACTGATGGCGGCAAACGATAATCAAATCTCGATTAGATTCATTCCGCTTACTGTAAACATCGACACTTTGCTTGTCAGCCGCATGAATCTCAACCCTGGAGGGAAACAAGCACTTATGCGCAATGGTTGGTGGATGGATGGCAGTGTTCGCAAGGTCCAGAAGATGGATTATGCTGCAGATCATCCAGGATTTCCAGGCGAGCCAAAGGGGATGAAGGTAATTCTCGAGGGGCCTTTGGCCCTCGGGAAGATTCGTGAAGCAGTGCAAGAAAGGGCTGCACACCGCGGCCCGTGATTGCTGTGAAACGCGGCTGTTGGAATTGCAGCCTGACTTTCTCGAGCAACGGTCAATGGTGGCAGAAAAAATCGAAGCAGCAGGTCATCTATTTATCTTCTGCCCCAAATATCACTGTGAGTTGAACTTTATCGAGTTCTTCTGGGGCGCCGTCAAGAAACACCTCCGTGACCACTGTAACTACAGTTACGCGGGGTTGAAACAAACATGCCGGCTGCACTTGCCGAATCCGTTCAACTCTCCGTGATTCGCAAATGGGAGCATCACATGATTCGTTGGATGGAAGCTTATCGCAATAACTTGGGGCCGAAAGAGGCTCAACGGGTACGGGTGGTTCGTGCCTTCAGTTCGACTAGATACACCTCCCACCGTCGTGTTTTCGAGCGTGCTGCACGGCAGTTCGACCAGTAGAACTCTCCTGTAATTTAGCGTAACACCATTGCGGGTGCAGAAAAAAATTGAGACGGACGTAGCATTTGATGTGTCGATGACCAACGGGTTTTCACGTCGAGAATCAATATAAGTACCTTATCGGACCCAGTATTTTTCACTTCTTTCTCCCATTTCTGTCAGCGTTCCGGACTTGATCGAACATGTTGAACGATTTTCCGGAGCTTCGAAATAGTTCAAATGAGTGAATGTTGGTATTTTCAAGGAAATGACACCGAAATACCTCGAACACAGCACAACCAATCATGCTAGTCGGTGTCACGGTATCATTATCAACCCCATCTCCTGTATCACTAGCCTCCTCATCTGCTTCCGGACGAACAGACTCTGTTGCTGATTCTTGATACACCGTTCCACGCGATTTCGATTTGGCAGCTCGTTTCTCCTCCTTTGTGAGCACCCCGATAGCTTCGAGAAGCTGGAAAATTTCGTTAGTCAAGGAACGGAACATCCTCAAACTAGGTACCTTGAGGTCCGACAGATGAATGGTATGTGGCATGCACCTCATGCAGGCATCGGTGCATGAGAATTCGATACTTCTCTCCCTGCAGCGGCATTGAAATGCCTCGACAATCGTGTCGTTATTGGTTGCATTGTCCATGACGAAAGCAGTCTTAGGTAGGTTTCGGTACTACAAAAGAACCGGGTTGACCCGTACCCGTGACCATCCCTATTTTACGCTGTTCCCGTGTTTTGGTTGACTGCGTCTGAGGTTGTCTTGAGTTGATGTGCTAACACTTTTTCATGTTCGTCTAGTTCTAACGCGGTGTGTCAAATGATAGCGCCCGTGAGCTCGGCTAGAGTGATGTGGAAAGGCCCAGGGACGAAGGTATAATTACTGCGTGTACACCAAGAGGAGTGCGGAACTGGTGCTTCTTGAGATGTGCCTGCCGAGCGAGACAAGTTAGCTTGGTAAGGACTCAAATAAAAGCTTACCGTAACATCCAGCCGGATGGCATCGTTGTCGTAGTCTGTCCGTTTCGGATCCCACATGATCAGTTTACAGGCGGCGGTTACTTCGGTCTGGAAGATGATGAGTATGAGGGAAAAAACGATATGAATAGAACACACCCTCTGCTCTTTGGTCAAGTCGAGGTTCTGGGCAAGGGCAATCTTGACTTCGTTGAGGACCTCGGCAATAGCGGTGTAGTCGGTGTGGGAGTTGAGAATGAGTTGTTGCGTGTAAAAGTTGGTGACCATCTGATAAATCATCGGGATGGTTTGACTGCGGGAGAGGTCTTTGAGAAGCTAAGGTTTATTCAGAAATCAGAAAAGGATAGAAGAGAAAGACCGCACCTTTAGAAACATGTGCAAGTCTGAGCGGAACTTGGCATTCAAGCCCAGTGTATTGCATAATGAGTCAGCGAAGTCAGCAGGCTCCAATTGTCCAACATCGATCTCGAGTTCTGAGCTGGCGGCAGTCAGAGAGCTGGGTGTATCGTCGAATGCGTCTGGAATATCGCGCATGGCATCGTACTCGCAGTGTTGCTGCCGAGTCATTTCTGGGGCAGTAAAGGTCAGCGTAGGTAGGGACAGGAAAAATAAATCAAGAAAAAAACATACGTTCAAGGCGCTCGGCCTCCTTGGCTGCGTCCGACTCTTTGAGGAGCAGAAGCTGCGCGGGCGTGAGCGTTGCCCTCGTCTTAACCGCCCGACCAGATGCGTTTCGTTGGGAGCTGCTGATTTGGACGTGTGAGGAGGAGGATGTTGCCGAGTTGCGGTTCTGCGCACGCCGCACTGCACTGAGAGTAGGCGCCATTCTTGAAGCTTGAAGCTCGAAGGTGCACGGTGTTTGGTACACGGCGCACGTGATCGTACAGCCTTGTCACCTTGCGTCACGTAGTGTCACTGACCACACCCACACCTCTTCAAGACTCTCTTCCCTCGGTAAGTTTTTCTTTCTCGTACTTTTTCTGGCACTTGGGCGGCCGGCTTGCGCAGGTGACTCGCGCCAGGGACTACCGCAGCAAGCTAGCTGCAAAAGTGTCAGAAAAAGAAGTCGTGCCACTTCACTTTCTGACCCGTTTTTCTTGCAGATCTGCGCGATGCTCTGGGTTCCTGAAGCGCGTCAGGTACGTCTGCCACCACCTCGTCTCCTCCTAGACTAACGAGGCACAAGACGCGTCGCGGAACCGTATTCTCGCCCTTCCGCGTGCGTGACTTCGATTTCGCGCCGCTTCTCGCGAAATCCGTGTCAAAAGAGCACGAGGGCCAAGAAGACCACGAGGACCGCGACGAAATCGACGCGCCTGAGGAGGCCCCCGCTCCCTCGCAAGAACCCACCGACGCCCTCAACGACGTGGACGACGCGTGCCCCCCCCCGCCGCCTGATCCCTTGGACGAGGTTGACGCCTGCAACCCAAACACTTATCGCACCGCCTCCCCGCCCACAAAACGTCGCCGCACCGCCGTGGAGGCCATGTGCGCCAGCACCAAACCGAAGTCACCGCCGCCGACAGGCCAAGCGCCTCAAGACGATTCAGCAGAAGGGGCAGGCGCCGAGCCCTTCCGTAATCCGCAAGCACGTCAAGCCCGCTCAGCCCCTTCAAACCAGCCTCGACACAGAGGCGCTCCCAGCCGCGCACGGCGGGTACGGCGCCAAGGCGGAGGATGACAAGTGGGGGAGCAAGAAGCGCTGCTCCCTGCCAGAGCTCATCCTCCTCGGCATCAACGTCGTCCCCTGGAATGGCTTGTAAGCTCCCCGCCCCCGCTCTCTCTTTTGCGTGTGCACGCTGATGCCGCCACAGCGACCCCCGTCCTCTCGTCGACGCCAACGGCCGCGTCTTCACGGCCCTGGTGGGCCAACCGCGTGACCCCACCTATGTCGCCTCGGTCGCCGCCGCCTACGACCTCATCACAAAGGAGGGGTTTGCCGCTGCATTCCCCAGCGAAATGCGGAAACACCGACGCGGCCTCTTTGCGGCCATGAACGTCGGGCTGACGTATGGCAAGGGGCAAACGGCGCCTTCGTGGCTCAACAATGGCGTCTACAGCTGCATGGCCGACCGCCTACTCGCTGACCCCAATATCCAGCGCATGGCGGCATTCGCGAGTGGTGCGTCCTGTTTTTCTGCGACCTGCTTCGGGGCTTAAATCATCGCCACAGCGTCTTTTGCGTTATGGGCCCCCCGCCTCTACGGATATTACCGCGCCCACAACGTCGCGCTCCGCCTCCGCCTTCCCCACCTTCGCCGCCCATTTGACAAATCAGTTTTTTTTGTGCACCGCCTTTAACTTCGGGCCAAATGTTTGGACGTTCCGCCATCGCGACGTCTGCAACCTCCCCTTCGGTTGGTGCGCAATACAATCCGCAGGCCCCTTCGACCCCACGAAAGGCGGGCATTTGGTCCTTTGGGACTTGAAGCTTGCCATCGAGTTCCCCGCTGGCGCGCTCATCCTTGTCCCTTCGGCCACCATCTCGCACTCGAACGTGCCTGTTCAAGACGGCGACGAGCGCATTTCGTTTACGCAATTCACTGTCGGCGGCCTCATGCGCTACGTCGACAACGGCTTTCGTACGGAGCGGGTTTTGGAGGAGGGGGATCCTGAGGAATTTGAGCGCCTTTCAGCTCTCAAGGGCTCTCGGTGGGAGATGGGGCTTGGTTTATTGAGTACATTAGATGAACTAGTAGGACCAGAAGTATCAGAATAAAATTCTTCCTTTCCGATCTCGTGTATAAAAATTTGAGAGGGACTTGGGAGGACATGTATCTTGATCGCGAACTCATTGCCATTGTCACGAACTTGTTTTCCACCACCAGTTTTACTAGATTCCATCCACTGCCCAGGCTCAAATTTTGCCAGGGCGAAGTACAGTATAATTCAGCACACTTTCACTTTTTTGGTCATATATAAAATCATAGTGCTTCCATTCATGTTCCAAATATTCTGATTATTACTTTAGGGACGCAAACAGGCTTTCATAGCTCTCCCTAATATTTTAGTGAATTTAGAGTGAGAGCATAAGGCCAGAGGATTTAAACCAAAATTAATTAGAGTCGCGACCCTAATCCTGTACCATACCGTACGACCCTCCAGTTCCTCCTATATGGTTACGGGTGGCAGCCGTACGTATGCCGTATGGAGCCGTATGAGTACGGCCATATACAGCACATCTACGGTTACTATCCGTGCACTGAAGACTGTTCTGGATGGTGGGTGGATCGACAGGGGCTGAAAGTGGTTGAAGAACTAATCATGCTGAATGGAAATTCATACCATTAATGTCTGGACTGGGTATCGAAAGTGCGGCAGTGTGAGTTGGCATGATTATGATTGAAAGGGAGGATGCATCACACATGGACAAACATGACCAAATGCAATCTGCGCAATTTGCGCAATCTGCACATGCTGACTAATTTTATCGCCCCTTTGGGCAGACTTGGTTCCTTGGGGTTTTTTTTTTTTTTTTTTTTTTTTTTTTGGCAGTGTTCGGGACAATGAAATTCAGTCTGCAGAAGCATTCCAAAAGTCATCCACTGGGTCTACCAGATAAATCCAGTTAATGCCAGGGAAGTTGTCCAGGGAGGAAATGCCATTATGCACAAGTACCATAGTGTGGGACTCCAGCCATAATAAATTTATCCTATCCCATTTCTTGGATCATTCAATGTCAGCTGTATACCCACTAAAACCCCCACTGTGTAAGTCCAATCGCCCAGCAGAGTGTCTTCGTTCATTAGTAGACCACTCCATGTTCTGAGGACGAGATCTTTATTCAGCGCAAGATTTCCAAATTTCATTTTATTGGTGAGGATTCGATCTCGTCCTAGTGCGGAATTCACAGACTTCAGCCATCTGTTGTGAATCTCAATGTCTGTAATGTTACGTGTTACGGTGTGGGTTTTTTAAAACCTTATCATTTCGGATGTTCCAGATTGTGTGCCAGGCCGTGGATACCAGAATGGCAAATAACCGTCCCATAGCGGGGATCAATTTCCCATTTGAGTGTTTAAATTTAACTAGGTTGCCACCCAAGATAAGTCCCCAGCTGAGTGGGGGCCAGTCGGAATATTTCATGGCCCAGAGGTCCTCAGTCAGTTGCCAGATTAATTTTGCCCCTGAGGCATCACATTCCATCGCAATGTGTTCAAGGCTCTCCGGGACACCACATGTCGGGCAGACTGCAATAGCTTCAAGATTGTCAATGTGTGTCCAGAAGTTGCCGACCTGAAAATGTTGTGAATCGACTTCCAAAATAATTCACGGTGTAGTCGTCTCAGATTTGTGGCACGTATAGATTTCCACATCATTTCGTCAGTAGGAGTGTAATCAGAGACTGTGAGAATTGGGGGTATTCAACGAGAGGGGAAGAGGAAGGGGGAAAGCGAGACCAAGATAATTTATTCAAGAAATCGGGGGGCTTTTATAGCCTGGGGAACAATGGGATATACAAGCATAAATAGAGAGGTTGAACATGAGGTTTCAGACCAGCTGAAACGCGTCTCGCAACATTGCTGTGCATATCCATGCCAGCATCGCAACCATGCAGTGTACTGCTGTGCCAGCGGCTTAACACATGTTTCATCAACGAGTCGGCTTGGTGATATTCCAACAGAGACTTCATGTACGGAGCACCGGATATGATGTAAGTTGATAAATATTGCCTTCCTGAACGGTTCTGAGTGTCTGCCCTTAATGATTTTTGTAAAGATTCGCTGCGAGCCTTGTGAGATTAGGATACCCAGGCAGCTGAACATCAGATCGATTTGGGTATCAACCTCCAATGGAGGGTATGAATGAATATGCCTGCAGCGACAGGGAAAGTTGTTGTTGTCTGCTTGAACTGTGTCTGTGCAACTCGCTCATTCAGCACTGCAAATACTGCTTCGAAGAGCCGGAAACTTGGGTCTAACATGTCGTTTTCAGATTTTGTTCTCTCTTTAATTAAAGTTTTCAGCAGGAAGTCGGACGAAGAGCTTAGTAGTAAGGGGGCATTGTGTGGGATTTTCTGCAGCACTATGAGGGTAGCCCCCAATATCCCTGATCTGAAGTTTATTTTTATGGTGGGATCGTCAAATGTGATGTTCACAGTTGCATTGTCGTTGAGCTCATTTGAAACGATTTTGAATCTTGCCATGATTTGATGGTCATATTGACCAGAACGCAAGACCTTGATATGTACAAAGGCTGTGATTAGTTCAGGGAATGGCTCTAATTCGGGTTGTCGTCTTGCCGCAATCTCATTCATTGAATCGTCCTCAGCGAAGATCCGGAAGCTGTTGGCAGTGCTATATAATCTGAAGTTTGGATCATAAGTCATTGGTTCATCAATTTCCACCTCTCTTTGGGTAGCTTCCGACTCCTCTGCTGTCAATTTAAGTTCTTCACAAAGGTCGGCCACTGGGACTAATGGATTCCACTTTGGCATAATACAGTCTATCAATGTCTGGGCGGTCTCAATGCATTCCCCAGGGTGTACACAATCAAGTTCAGTTCAATCTCTGTTGCAAGATGGGCATCCACAGTTTTTACAGGCAATGCCACTACTAGGGTTGATTGTGTGTTGCCGTCTCGCCACTGTGGTTCTCCTCGTAGCTATTATGATGGCGTCTTTCACTGTCCGAACCTTATGTTGGTTTCTGAGGCAGATTGCTGCATCTCGGAGGCAGGCATTTTTATAAGCTGGTTGGCGGACAGCTGGGTGTTTCCATATCGGCATGTCAAGTTGCACATCATGGTCAATTGAAAGTGCTGTAAATTTGAGGTTGAACTCCTGGGCTACAGATATCATACCCTTCAGGTCGTCAGGTATCCTGTCTGACCTGGGGATGGGGAAATGGATGTCGTTTAAGAAGATATTGAGGATTTGACCTGGTCTGATATTTAGGTAGCTAGTCTCTAGGTATTTTCTGAGAATGAAGTCAACAAAATAGCACCACAATGGTCGGTCATCTCCTTGGATGAGGTAGCATTGAAGATTCCAAAGATGAATCGCTTTGTTCCGGGAGGCTATATCAAGAACTCCTTTGCCTCCTTGATCAATTGAGAGCATCATTGTCTCCAGTGATACTCTGGCTGTTTTTCCGTCCCACAAGAAGGACCGTATCAATTTTCCGAGTGTGTCCTCAATGTCCTTTGGCATCCCTTGAGCTCGGGTCAGGTATTGTGTTCGACCTCCAATTACCATACTAATGATGTGGCGCTTCCCTTCCAGAGTCGGGTGTGTGGCTTGCCAACACATGATATCGGTATTAATTTTTTCTAGGACAGAAGGCCATGGTGTGGTGTAAGGGATGTTATTGCCAATCCCTGCACCTAGCATGCGGCAGCTCTCACCGTCAGGCACAATTCTAACAGTTGTGTTAACAGTAACCCTACAAAGTTTGTTTAAACACTCTGCGTCTCAATGCTAAACAGTGTTCAAGCACTGTTTTACTTAAATATTTCTGTCGCTAATGGAGCCAAAATGTAGTGCCTACAGGACAATCAACTAAACATTGTTTAAACGCGTTCACGATTCCAGAGCTATCCATAGAGTTCTTGATACTCCCATTGATGAAACCCTCGCTGTTTAAACACCTAACGTTGATCACAGATATACTTCAACCATTTAAATCAACCCAGAACTGTGTTCAAACCGTGTTGAACCGCTGTTTAAACGCCCACCGTTGATCACAGATATAGTTCAACCATTTAAACCGGCACAAGATCTGTGTTAAACCGTGTTGAACCGCTGTTTAAACGACCACCATTAATCACAGATATACTTCAACCATTTAAACCGGCCAAGATCCGTGTTCAAACCGTGTAAAACCAGAGAGTGAACGGCTATCCAGTCACACTGTGCGACTTCACCGTGCATGGAATGATGGCGGGTACCACTTCCTCGTACACGGCCATGGTTCTTGCTGGGAAACAGCCGCAGGTTGATGCGGCTGTTGCCGCTGTTGACGATGATGAGGAGGATGATGACAGGGTGGTGCACGGGCCCAAGTCATTATCCAACATCGAGTTGGCTCCCACTGCTCGTATGTCGTTTCTAAATTATTTAATTGTGGTGCTGATTATTAATAGAACGTGGATACCCTAAAAAACTTCAGCCTCTCGCTTGCTACATTGGCCAACCCCAGTTCCCTGCTCTTTTCCGATGATTTCTTCATGAAGAGGTGCATGGTCTGCCGGACGCCACCGTGCCACCTGTCTCCCTTGATGACTGCCCTGCCTTCACAGGCTGAATCACCATCCACCACTCCGCCATCGCCCGCTTCTACGCTCCCAGTGATCTCGGCGGAGCCGGAGGGATGTACCGTGAGCGTATCCGCTCAAATACCAATTGGCATGGGTACCCGCGCCGCGACACTGTTCTCATTGACGTGGACAGCCCCGTCATGGGCGGCATTGTTGTTGGCCGCGTACATCTGTTCTTTTCGTTCTCCTTCCGAGACGAGGACTACAGATGTGCGTTGATCAATTGGCTAGTCCCCGTCGGCGACGCGCCAGATCCCGATACGGGGATGTGGGTGGTGGAGCCGGAGCGTGAACGTGGGGCATTGACACTGGCTATTGTTCCACTGGACAGCATCACACGAGCCTCGCATTTAATAGGTGTTTACGGTACAGCAGCCCTCCCTGAAGACTTCCATTTTTCCAGTTCCCTTGATGTGTTTGATACATACTTCCTTAACCCTTATGCCGATCATCATATGCACGAATTTTTAGCTGAATTTACTATACAATTGGATCCTTACTATGTATTTCCGAAATTTATTTCACGGGTTTTGGGCTTGTGAGGTTTTAGGGCTGTACGCCGTGCCCGTCACGGGCACGGCCGTCGTTTCAACGGATGTACAACGGGCACGGCCCGTCACCCAACGGTCCGTCGTGCGAGATTTTTCATTTTTGAACTTCTGCTGCGCTAGATATGTAGAGGGGCCTTATATACTGCCATTCCACCGATATTAGCCCTACGGGATGAAAACTCAACTCTTAGTAAGGATTTTCGTTTTGGGATGTTGACTTGTCACGAAGTCATAGCCGCCACCATACGTGTGAGCCTGTGAAGTAACTTGAGAGGACAGTTGCACAACAGAAGAAATTTCTTGCCGCCAAATCAATGCCACCGTACTTGAAGATTCCTTTCTTCCCCATGAGCCAGGCAACGTGCTTGATGATCTCGGTGGGTGTGTAGTCCCCAGGAATACCGTAAAGCGCCACAGCCCCCTTGCAGTGAGTCTTGATCTCACCGCGAACCTGAAGGGCACCCCCCCCAAGCCTAGATTGCAGTAAATCAGAGTCGTAAAGCGAAATTGAAATAAATGTTGCGCACGTAAGTGAGCAACTGGGCGCGACGCTCCTCGAATTTCTCTGCAAGGGTGAGACTCTCTCCCACCTCCTCGTCTTCACGCTCCTCTCGCTGCCATTCACGATATCCACCTGTGCAGATGTTTTGCTGTCCAAGCTTGGGCTCTCAGACACACTTTGATTCTGGTGGACGCTATCCCCCTAAAAGCTGGCAGCATACGACACGTCATCGCACCTGGGTGCAGCGATTGCACGGCGCAAACTATCTGTGGGGCCTTTGAGACCTAATAAGGCTGGCTCCATCATTATTTTCCCTCATTCTTTTTGCTCTTGGCTTCTCTCCCTCTTCTCGGCCCGTTTCTTCGCGACTGGTGACTAAAGGAATTATAGTGGGCTGTTTTTTTGGAAGTCCATGTGATAGCTCCCCCTGCATACTTGGATACGTAGCCACCTTTTCCAGGAAATTGTGCATACAGTAAGGCTCTAAACCGAGAGATAAAAAGGAGGGAACAGGCGGGGAAGCTTGGCATCCTTATAGATACGTTTTCCTTTTCGTTTCTCGTACATACCCACAACACTACATCTGAGGCGGTTTTTATATATGTATATATATATTATATATTCCAAATCTCTCACCTTACCCGTTCACATACCCGTTCACAGTAGGCCCTTTTGCATCCCTTTTAGTGCTCCTGTTCGCTCCCCCTGTTAACAAATGGCAGCAAAATAAAGCCTCAGGGAATACTTTTAAGAGACAGTCTAGCTGTTCTCTTCATTCTGAAGAGAACGGTTACAGTCGGTGACAACTTCGGCCCCGCTGAATGGGCTAAAAGAACAAATTCCCGAAATAATTTCGAAGGCCTTCCTCACGAGCTCCCGATTCGACTACTTTACCCTCCTTCATACATCTGATCGATTCCACGCATGATGTTCTCGAGGTATTCTATTCTGTGCCATTGCATCGTTCTGCCTGCGCTGCATCATAATCAGCCACCCCAATTGCGACTATGTCAGTTTCGACAACTGGGCTGCCTATTTCAATCGCGAACGCCTCAGAACTCTCACCCTGACACCTGGTTCGTGCCGCGGAATTTTATTTCCACTGTGATGTGTACGCTGACACTTCACAGTTGTTTCATCCGCTGTTCTCGCTCAGCAAGACCTGGATAATTCCGGGGTCGCCGAAGCGTTTGAGGCCATGCATGGGATCGATCTGATCGGCCCCGAAGGTTCTCGCATGCGCGCTGCACTTTCAACGACTACGGCAGTCCGAGAATCGCATAACCTTCTCATGGATGTTGTAATGCATAGCCAACCCGCATCTGTGATTGCGGTGCTCCGTGAACGTCTGCAGGCTGTCTGCACACAACTCCGTCTTGTTCTTCCAGAAGACATGTCCCTGTATCCCGAGTAGACACTCAGTATCCGAATTGATACATTATGCCCCTTCCAGAAATCTGTCATTCTGAATTTTCAAATGCTGTCCTATCATCAGGACCCACAAGATCTTCTCCGGACATCTGTTATGACGCCGTAAATGGTATAGTTCAATTTAGGGTCGATCCGCACAATGCTGTGTGAATTTCCCAGCACCCGAAAGAATTAAAACAGAAGCACTTTATTTTGTTTCCGTGATAGCCATGTCTACGGGCGCTCCGTCAATTCCCGACTTTCCCGAGCTCTCAGAAATGCTTGCTGAGCGCAAGGTGAGTCCAAGTCTGTGCAAGAAAAGCCAAAACTTGCTTATCAACAAGTAGCCGCAATTCCCGTGTTCAAACTGCAAGGACAGGGATCGTTCCTGTACCTTCGCTAGTTGGGTTTCCCCTTGCCACGAATGTATCAAATTCGGCAATTCCCGCTGCTCATTTGCGAAATATTCCGAATGGCTCAGGTTCACCCGATCTGAGGATCACAAGTTGATGAGCCATTCAGTGAGCTCCGGATTTCTGTCCTCGGAACCCGTGCTCACTTCAAGCCAGAAAATTCTCAGGACTCCGCCCTCTTCAAGAGACTGAAGCACTATTGGTGCTTGTATCCTTTTGTCCAGGCTCTCTTTGAGTCCATTGAGACCTCATTCGACGACTCTGCCATCACCATAATCGTTGATAGCTCCGGTTTCACATCCGGTTTTAGTCTCGAGTAGATCACCATTTGCGTGCATAAGCGGGGCCGCCGTCGAGTAATTACACAGGACATGTCAAGTAATTACACAGCCACATCTCCAACTCTGCCGTCGGATGTTTCTATGGGTTGCCTTTGAGCTGCACAGCCCAAATAATTCCTGGAGACCCGGAACGATCCAATTGAGACCTCAGATGTCCGCTTTCACCTTAGAAACAGGCCCCCCGCCCATACAGTTGCATTTGTCACAATGCATTAGGTCATAATGCATAATTGTCATAATGCATACACTTTTGGTGTCCACCGACTCGGTGGGCGGGGATTTTATGCAATTTTGTCATAACACATATTGCATAAGGTTTGGGAGGGTCATTATGCATTTTTTTTGTTCGAATTTCGATCAGACCGGGCTTCCGGTGAGCCATTTTGGCGAATTGAACACGATCACGGGTCAGGACTGCTCGGGAAGACTCGGCATCGCTGTCCCGGACGTGATGTTTGCAATCACCAGACAAACCAAACATCAAACGAAAATTTTCCTCATGTCTCCCGAGCCCAAAACTCGCAAACCTCGGGACCTTCCCACTGTGCCGTACACACGGGGTGTCTGGAAGCCTAAACCTCCCAAAGATGCTCCCCGAACTTCCACTAAACCACCCAAGGATATGCGCCGACAACGTCTCATGCTGTATGACTGGATGACAGTCTTTGCCTTCGTCGACAATCACTCAGATATGACTCAGCAAGAAGTTGCGGCACATTTAAGGAGCTTGACTGCCGGTGCTCTATGTAGTTAAATGGCAAAAACAATCGTTTTCTCTAGTCTAGTTTTACTTGGCACGTGTAAGCCGTGGGGGCTCTTTGACTCATACCACCATCACTCTTTCTCTGGCAGGGCTCTTGAGCCATATTCTGCAGGGATTTCAGTGGTTTTTTGGTGTGGGTTCTTGAGCAGTACATCATCTTTCCACACAGGACTATCTGGTCTTTCCTCAAGCTGTCTGTGCTGCCTGCTGCTTGCCTTGCTTGCGTCGGGACCCCCCTTATCGACTCTCGTGTCAATCTCGGATCTTGGGTCACATGGTTGATGGGACACGTCACCATCCGGTTCTCGGGCCTGTAGTAGCCGGCACATGACTCTCTTGATCCGGGTCTCGAAGCCGACAATCCACTGTGATGAGTCATCGTCTCATGATCAGGGTATGGAATGCTTGCAAAATAGCGGACCCGATGCCCTGCTATTGGATTGGGGTATGAAATGCTTGAAAAATAGCGGATCCGATGCCCCGTGCATGGTTTACCTGGCCATCTGGTATGGAAAGCTTGACAGGTATGGAAAGCCTGAAAAATGGTGGACCCGATGCCTCAAATAGTGGACCCGCTGCCTGGCTATGGTGGACCACTTGCATTATCCATAATGGAGTCCCCTCTGGCTCATATCTGGGGGAGCAATGTTGGTCTGTGCCACGCTCCACGTCCGGGAAGACGGTTAAACTATGCTTTGACTGCCCGAGCAGAGCACGTCCCAAGTATGACGTAAAAACTGCTGTTAGCCAAATCCCGGCAGGGTCCCCTTGTGGGATAGGCGAAAATAAGTCAGGGGACTGCTTATCAAAACCATCCGAATGGACCGGCAGGTCTCAGGACACCCTGCGCCCGGCACTTTGTGCAAGGTGGTTAGTCGCATGGTGGTAGCGCGTGCGGCGAGACAGAGAGTCTTCATGGATGCGGATCCGTACGAGGTGCCAGTCCTCAAACGAAGCAATCAGGAAGGCAACGGGAAACTGCCCTAGAGTCGGTGGGTGGCGGGCCGTGGCATGTGATGGTTAGTAGCCCCACATGGCTGGAGAGTACTAAATCCTCTGTCGGTCTGCATCTCTGAAATGTGATGCAGGCTTAAGTTGATTCCTGCTGACCCCTCCCGACTGTCAAGCCCATGCATATATAAAAAAGGGTTTACAGCCCCATGGGTGCCGTTAAGGCTATGGGGAAGGGGTGGGCCTCGAAAGAGAACCCTTTACGGTGGGCAATTTGCCTCAGAAACCAACATGAGGTTCGGACGGTCAAAGACGCCCTCATAATAGCTACGAGGAAAACTACGGTGGCAAGACGGCCACACACAATCAACCCTAGTAGTGGCATTGCCCGTAAAAACTGTGGATGCCCACCTTGCAACAGAGATCGAAATGAACTTGATTGTGTACACCCTGGGAAATGCATCGAGACCGCCCAGACATTGATAGACTGTATAATGCCAAAGTGGAATCCGCTAGCTCCAACGGCTGACCTTTGTGACGAGCTTAAACTGACAGCAGACGAATTGGAAGCTAACCAAGGAGAGATAGAAATTGATAAACCAATGACCTATGATCCAAACTTCAGATTAGCCAGCACCAAGAAGGGCTGGCGGATCTTCGCTGGGGATGATTCAATGAAGGAGATTCCGGCACGACGACAACTCCGATTGGAGCCAGTCCCTGATCAAATAACAACCTTTATACATATCAAGGTCCTGCGTGCTGGTCAGTATTATCCTCAAATTATGGCAAGATTCAAAATTGTTTCTGATGAGCTCAATGAGGATGCAACTGTGAACCTCACATTTGACGATCCAACCATAAAAATCAACTTCAGATCAGGGATATTGGGGGCTACCCTCACAGTGCTGCAGAAAATCCCATGCAATGCCCCCTTACTACTATGCTCTTCATCCGACTTTCTGCTCAAAACTTTGATTAAAGAGAGAACACAATCTGAAAATGACATGTTAGACCCAAGTTTCCTGCTCTTCAAAGCAGTATTTGCAGCGCTGAATGAGCGTGTTGCACGGACACAGTTCAAGCAGACAATGATTACTTTCCCTGTAACCGCAGGCATTCATTCATACCCTCCACTGGAGGTTGATACCCAAATCGATTTGATGTTCAGCTGCCCGGGTATTCTAATCTCACAAGGCTCACAGCGAATCTTTACAAAAGTCATTAAGGGCAGACACTCAGAGCCGTTCAGGAAGGCAAC
Source organism: Mycena sp. CBHHK59/15 (assembly GCA_029204085.1). NCBI lineage: Eukaryota > Fungi > Basidiomycota > Agaricomycetes > Agaricales > Mycenaceae > Mycena > Mycena sp. CBHHK59/15. The sequence continues at coordinate 153,516 of JARGXW010000265.1, read as the reverse complement.
ATTTATCAACTTAGATCGTATCCGGTGCTCCGTGCATGAAGTCTCTGATTACACTCCTACCGACGAAATGATTTGGAAATCTATACGTGCCACAAATCTGAGACGACTTCACCGTGAATTATTTTGGAAGTCGATTCACAACATTTTCAGAGTCGGTGACTTCTGGACACACATTGACAATCTTGAAGCTATTGCAGTCTGCCCGACATGTGGTGTCCCGGAGAGCCTTGAACACATTGCGATGGAATGTGATGCCTCAGGGGCAAAATTAATTTGGCAACTGACCGAGGACCTCTGGACCATGAAATATTCAAACTGGCCCCTCCTCAGCTGGGGACTTATCTTGGGTTGCAACCTAGTTAAATTTAAACACTCAAATGGGAAATTGATCCCTGCGATGGGACGATTATTTGCCATTCTGGTATCCACAGCCTGGCACACAATCTGGAACATCCGGAATGATAAGGTTCTAAAGAACCCACACCGTAACATTACAGATGTTGAGATTCACAACCGATGGCTGAAATCTGTGAATTCCGCACTAGGACGAGATCGAATCCTCACCAATAAAATGAAATTTGGTAATCTTGCGCTGAATACAGATCTTGTCCTAAGAACATGGAGTGGTCTACTAATGAACGAAGCTGCTCTGCCGGACGATTGGACTTACACAGTGGGGGTTTTAGTGGGTATACAGCCATTGACATTGAATGATCCAAGAAATGGGATAGGATAAATTTATTACGGCTGGAGTCCCACACTATGGTACTTGTGCGTAATGGCATTTCCTCCCTGGACAACTTCCCCGGCATTAACTAGATTTATCTGGTAGACCCAGCGGATGACCTTTGGAATGCTTCTGCAGACTGAATTTCATTATCCCAAACGCTCCAAAAAAAAAAAAAAAAAAAAAAAAAAGCCGTAGGTCGCGCTTCGGCACTTTCCGTAATCACGTGCACGACAAACACGACCATTTTTTCACCACACGTCCAGCCGTTCGCGCGCCCATGGCCGGTGCAGTGCCCGTTCTCATGCTCATTCTACTCCTGCTATCCCATCTATGCACTGCCTTTAAGTTTTACTCTGAACCAGGCTTTGCATTGGTCCGCAAAATCCTCCTCACTGCTCTGCCCACTCTCGAGCCGCATCACTATCAAATGGACGGGATTTGCAAGGTTCTCGATGGTATAGACCTCGTAGCTGTCACACCGACCGGATCTGGCAAGACTGGATACCTATTCATGTCCATAATTGTCATGATTGCCATCGCGAAGACACCGTCGCTCTGCCCTTCCATAAAGTTTCCAGTGGACCCGGCAATCGTCGTAGTGTGTCCTACCAACTCAATTGAACAGCAGATGGTATACCTAATACCTTAACACAGTTAATTGCGTAGTTAACTCTCGTCTGAAGCAGGAGAATATGGCAAAAATAGGTGTTGCGGCACTTACCATAAATTCCGACACTGTTGCCGCATCTCGGCTCTGCAACATCGACCTCTGGACGAGGCTCCCTGAAACCCGACACCGTGACACGGCGGCTAACATTCATCAAGTCCGACACATTACAGAAAGTCCGACACATGGGTCTGATTGTCTTCCAACTCCGACACATCGTCAAGCATGTATTAGCCTTTAGCCGGCCGAACACCAAATTGGGGTTCCTTCTTGCTCTTGATTAGGAAACTTCGCCGGATGGAGCACTCCGCCTGCCGTGTTTAGCGATCGGCAATGGTCGCACACCCAAGTTAACACGGCCACGTGACCGCGACGCCACGCGTACAGCAGCGTAAGTTTCCTTAGCACACTCAAGGGATATTTCAGCCGTGTGGTGCTGAAGGGTTCAAACGATGAATTCATCACTTTGCAGTGCAAAATGTTCTCCAAGTGCAAAATGGACTTGCTTCACCTCAGTTCTTACCAGATTGCCTTCGGAACTCGCAGGATTTATACGAAAGCCTTGTAGCATTCGTAGCGCTCTTCAGACATTGATATCTACTGGAGAAAATATCTACTGACGGAAAATATATCTACGTTCAGGTACGTCGTGACGGATCAGCTGGAGTGAGCGCGGTCGGAATGAGTGCAGTCAGCGTTACCCGCCTCGCTGTACGTACGCGAGACGGGGAACGCTACAATTCGTTAGAAGGGCGGGGGAAAAAGGCGGAAATGAACACACCGCACTGAAGGACATTTGAAAACACGAAGACGACCCGCTCCTCGACCTCAGCCCCCTTGAAGCTCCGGTCTGACCCTGAACCCGTCATCCTCGCATCCTCTGACAGCATCTTGGGCGGGGTTTTCGATGGGGGGTCAGGAAGTAGCGCTGGAGCGAAGATGAACCAATTCCTGCAGGCGGTGAAATTACTCACCAGGGATAGGTTTTCTCCCGTTCCTGCACCCGGTTCAAGCGCCTGCGCTGGGCCAGGGTCAGCGAGTTCATTGGATGAGGGGCGGCACACACAATCAGCTAGTCTCGCTTGCATACGCGAGAATCAACGGCATGGCACCGTGCCAAATATTTACCTCCCTCTCTCTTCCGCACCACCACTATCCCGCAATCGCCCCCGCTTCCCCCCGCTCAAATATGCTCGCGAGACGATCCCCCGACGGAAGAAAACCCGCTGGAAAGCGACCGTACAGCGTTGTGGCAACCCCGGTCCATAGTGCCTTCCCTGCTGCAGGTGAAAACTGGTCTACTAGGGCAAGGGTCCCCGAGGTGCGCAGTACGTCGGATTTTCTGAAGTTGTGTCGGGTTTGCTGGGATGCGCGTCCCATTTGGCCAGATGTGTCGGATTTGCTGATCTACGTGTGGGGATTCTTAGATGTGTCGGATTTTCTGACGTTTGACACGCCGTGTCGCGGTGTCGGGTTTGGTATATACTCCGTGTTCTCCCAGAAAAAGAAGGAGCCATCCATTTGCCGTCTGTCAGAACAGGAAATATTAGTAACCAAGCCTGGCGTGGAGCCGATGGCAGCGGGAAACACACCGCGAAGACTGCCAGAAAGCGGGCGGCGGGGCGAGATGGATTATTCTACTGAGAAACCCGGTTTCCAATGGAAACCCCTCTAAAAAATGGTGTGTTATTTGGAAACCCATATTCTGGGGGTTTCTCCCACCGGCGGTGGTCCGAAATTTTGGCCCGCGGACCGACCATCACTGATGTGATCAATGGATGCCTAAAGAGGACCAATGTCCAATCTGAGCGTCCAAGACTCTTGCCACAAGGGTTGTTGAAATTCTATGTCTGGGTGAATTACAAAGTTGAGCAAAATTTGAACCCAGTCATCCATACAAAATTATCTACTGCTGTAATGGACATCTAGAACGATTGTGCCCCTCCTGTCGGCATAATGCACACTTGTATGTCCTACCAACTCGTGATTTCTTCGGTGGAGGGCCGGAAGCAGCCTGAGACTCGGAGTCTTCTGACTCTGCCCGAGGTTGAGTGCGGGTCTTATTCGTTGCACCCCTCCACGTTGTCGGCCTTCCCTGGAATTCGTGAGGCGTGTGGTACGTGGGCGACCCTTGGGATTGATGACAGGTGGGTCCATGATCCGCTCATGTCGAGTTTCATCAACATTCCTCTGACTGTTTGATATGAGCACAATAAATTCAAAGAACGAGTTCAACACATACTGCAGATCTTCAAGATTATGTATGAGCTCTGAAACCTGTTCACGAGTCTGTATTCCGGCCATAAGGGGCCTGATTGCAGCCTGGACGTTGTGGAACACATCGCGGGCCGGAACCGTCTGCGTGGAAGGTGGAGGAGTTGTATCATGTGATGTCGTGTCCAGAGGATTTGATGCAAAGGCAGATCTTATTGTCCTGGTTGGCAGCCTAAACTCTTGAGGAGCCAGTTCACGTGTTCTGCAAACAGCAGGGATTTTCTCCGCAGCGAGTCCGGGGTCTTGGTACCACCTACAAATGCTTGTTAGTTTTTTGAGTCTAGTTGAAATAAGTACATGTACCTTGGCCGTATCAATGAAATGTGGAAGGGCAAATTTTGCACATCAATCCAGAGGCGGAAGAAGTGGCGACAGGGAATGCCGAGGTTAGCAGGCATGCAACAGTCACAAATGTAGCGGCCATCGGATAAAACTGCGACATAATGCACGACACCTGTCGATTCATGTTTGACCAATAGTAAATGGTGCACGGTCAGTCCTCGCCGCATTACCAGTGAAATCAACCATTGCATCGAGACATGTGCCTTGTCATTGTTGAATGCATTGAACATTTGCTGAAAACCTTTTGATTAGAATGCAGAGAAGGATAAATAATGAGCCCCACATTTTCTTCTCCTGGCAGCCACTCGAAACGGTCACCCTGTGTCGCTTTTAAAACATATTCATTCTTATATTGTGTCGTCAATAAAGGGGGTATGGAGGAGATTTCAACGTACCCAGGAGCTAACTTCGTTGGGGCGTTGGATAACTTCAGTTGAATAAAACATGCTGTCTTCCATTTGCTTGTAGCAAGTCTGAAGCGCGAACGGGCCGGCATGATCACGTAGTATTTTTAATGGTGCAGCAAAAAGAGAGTCCAAGTTAGATTCATGTCGACGGCGTGAAGACTAAGAAGGAATTATTTTGGTCCAGCATATGGGAACATTGCACCACTCACCTGTCGCACTTGGATGAGATCCTTACTTGTCTGCTCTTGGGTTCGGTCGTTGAGCCCATTGAAGAGCTGAAGAAAAGTTTTCTTCGGACCCCCGATGGCTTTGTTGACTCGGTTTTCCCCTTCTACACGACCGGTGGTTCTCACCCCACCGGTGAAGATAGTGCTTACCCAAGCCCACGCCCAGTGAGATCGGCAGGAGTAGAGCTCTTCGTCAAGATATTTCGCGGCGGATGGATAACGGGTTGTCAAGATGTTCCACTCCCTTTCAAACTCCTCGGGAGAGACGGCACGATACACTACCCAGAAATCGCGGTTGAACTGGTCCCAGTCGGAGCGGAGAACTGGGCGGAGATTCGTCGCAACATTGCCGCCAAGATGGTGGAGGCAGTAAAGATGGAAGGTGAGAGGAAGAGTGTCAACCGCGCTGGCAATGAGCGAAGGGTGTCGATCAGAACCCAGGACTTCGGGGGGCCGACGAGAACCTCGGAGATGATTTTTGAAGACCCAGTTGTGTGTTTCCGTGTCTTCAGTTCGATGAATGGCATACCAACAGTTGCGAGTGCGTCCGAAATTATCGATAACAATTCCTGGCAGGGGGTGTATTATTAGATTAAGTCTGAGAGTTGTAATGTTGAAAGATACCAATATTGAGTGGATAGCCGTACTGGTTGCGACAATAGGTGTCATCGTTGATTAGGATGTCGTAAAATCGTTGGGACAATTCCACCTGAGTCGGAGACTGCCACCATAATGCAACAACCACCCCCTTCTCATCCAGCTTGACATCCCAGTCCCACCGGGCATCAACATCCTTCAACTCGCGAAGTTTCGCAAGCACTGATGGAATATCACCGCCAAGTGCCTGCACTTCCTCGTTTGCTTTTTTCCGAGCACTGTTGATGAGGTTGGAGACCTGGCGGGGCTCCAGAACACTGTCAGGATATCGAGCTCGGAGAATAGATGATAAATGGGAACGGGTGAAATTCCCACTTGATGCATACTCTGCAACCAGTTCCCGTTGACCCTCCGTTGGGGCTGGGGAATGTGGCCTCCAACAGGCACCTGGGGGGGATGGTTGTGTTCCCAATTGATGACAGTGATCTGCCATCCACCGCCTGGAACACGCGCCAAATTAACATGTGCAGAGCAGTTTGTCCGGATTGTGCGGCCGGCCCGGTGGTCAGAGGGGTCAATATCGTCTCGATGTGTCGCATTCGGCTGACCATAGTGGTTGCATCGATATGTGATCCGGCGGATAGAGCCATCGCCAGCACGCTTTGTCTGACCACGACGCCAAATATTGCCTACACAAGTGTCAGCAGCAGCAGCGTGCATTACGGGAGACTGACCTAGGCGACCTTCGCGTGAATATATTGCCCTTTCCCCCTGTTTATCATCGGGGAAAAATGTGCCAAGGCGAAGATGATCAAGGGGAACCAGTGTACGACTGGCGGGCTTTAGCTCAGGTGAGTCCGGCAAATTCTCCTTGTCTGAACCAAAAGGCGACGGAGGGGACAGCAGGGGATCAACAAGCATGGCATCTGGGTCCGGCTTTGGATGCAAAAAAGTGAGGACTCGGCGGGGTAGTGGACGAATAGGTCTACGAGCCACGGGGGAAGTGGTCAGGTCGATTATGTTGTCTGGACTCTCCCTTTTAATGAATGTATGTTGTGGGCTGGGACTAGGACTGCAAAGATCGATCACACTGGAGAGCAGTTCCCTGTCAGCTGGAGTCTCCATTTTAATTGCCGTACGTCGCGTGGTTGGGCTGGGACTCCAAAGATCAATCACGCCACTGACACCAGAGAGCAGCTCCTTGTCGGCTGGACTCTCTGCTTTAATTGATGTACGTTGCGGGGGTGGGGTGGGGGTGGACAGGTCAATGAGAATTTGCGAAGGGTGTGCTCGGGGGAGTTCTGTGAAAGCTGGCAATAGGGGCATCGGAGACCGCTCTGTGTCCATTTTGAAAGGAGCTCCTAGGGATATGAAATTTGGTTCCATCGGCTGAGAATCTTCTGGTCAGGCAACGCAAGATTGAATTAGCAAAATATGAACCTGTGGCTCCCGCATGGCCTCCGCTTCACCCGTCTTCAACTGCAGTGTTGGAATATCCAAAAAGTGATGAATTGGATGCAAGGCCTGATTGAAGTATATCAGAGGATTAAATGAGGCAAGGATGGAGTAAAACTGTACGTTTGGAGCATCGAGGTTGAAGTCGTTGTATCCAACAGGTCCGTGGTCAGTGTTCGGGTCCACAGGAAGACGCGGAAGGCAGGGTGTGACCCAATCGTCGTAAGTCTGAGTTAAACAATGTCAGTTGGGTGCAAGTGGACAAAGTGGTATATTGTACCTGTTTTGCACACCGCTCTGACGCGGTCACATGGTAGAGAATCAAGTCACGAAGAGCGCGGTTGCGGAACAAAGGGCTCGTCGATGGGCTCCATGCCCCGACATCGGTCCTGACATTACTTTCAACAAAGTTCAAAGCAGCAATCGCGCAGCTGCCAGAGCCAGAGCCTTGAAGAGGCAGATCGGAAGAGCCAACAGACGAGGGCACCGGGAACCCGGTCCCACGCAAAACCCACTGGAAAATCGACAACAAACTCCAGTCGGGTGAAGGGTGCATGGAATCTGCATATTTGAGTGTGGTAGAGTCGTCGCAGGCGCTGTACACGGAATAGTGGCTCGAATGACAGTTGAAGGAAAATAACTTGTCCACTGCTGTCTCTTCCAATCTGCGGCGCAGGGCGGACAGATTGGGAGAGAAGAACGAGGGTGACTGGTCGAAGAGATATTTGGCGTCATTCAGGAAGTTTGTGGGAAAGATAAGAGTCGATGGTGTTCCGGATGTTGAATTGGCCGCCTCAGTGAAGTACAGCAGCTCTGCGAGCGCATTGACAACGTCCTCGTGCAACCAATCCTCATTGAGGAGGCACCCCAGCTTCCAAAGGGGAAAGTCAGTGACACAAAACCCAAAAATGGGCTGCCGGATCCGCAGGTCGAGAAAATGATCCAATGTTGACGAATTAAGAAGTGAAATGGAGGAAAGGTGCGCCACGAGAGCACGCGCAGAGTGAACCGCGCTTTTGTTATTGTTTAGGTGGCTGAAGAGTCGGAGCTAAGTGTGCCCTTGGTAAACAAAAGTGCGACGAACACAAAACAAAACTTACCTTGGAAAATCCATACATCCGATAGATCGTTCTGCCTGAGAGGTTGATCGAGACGGAAACCGAACGAGATCCTTCCAAGAATGCCACCTCCATGTCTCTCAAGATAGGAACAAGGTCAAAGATATCTGGAATGCCCTCTCCCGGTTGAACCTCGCAATCAGAGTCGGCAGGAAGCTCATTCATGAAAGTCCATTGTGAGATGGTATTCGGCGGGTAAATGGTGGGAAGGACGAGTTTATCGGCCTGTCTGAATGTAAGGCCACCAAAAAACGTGGAGGAATACAGCATAGAGTGGTGAGGGTTGAGTATTTCAGGAAGGGGGAGAGACCTGTAGCCATTGCTGGATAATTGACTGGTAGAACAGGCTGGCTTTTATAGCTTGCTGTGGGCAGACTATTGTCAGCAATATTATTCTGTAGGCTGTGTAAGATCCGTAAAGACTTACCTGCGTATAGCGTTGCTATAGAGTCACCTCTACGCGACCAAGGCAATGTGCTGCGGCCAACCAAGAAAGCACAGCATCCGCTTAGATATTTGAAAGTTTTCGGCACCCGCAAAAAGAACATGTAAAAACCAGGGTAATGTTCAATTATCACGGTAATGAGTGAATATTGGAGGCATATATGTTTTGTGACTTTAAAGGTCAGATGCACTGATCTATAGCCCATACTATAATGGAGGTTTAAACACCAGAAACAGTAAGTAGGAATGGGGATATATCATAGCCTCTGCGGGATCCGACAGTCCGATGTGAGCCGTGGGTTGGAACCGGGTTCTGGGTTAGTCATGACCCGATGCCAGCATTGAGCTAATGATTCAATTCATGACTCGAAAAAACGCGACAGATAAGCAGAAACAGGCCCAAACTCCATTTTTGGAAGTACGTACTTGGTCGGAACTTACGGAAAGTGCATACAGTATTTTTTTTGGAACATGGAATGAATTGTCTCCAGAGTCCAACAGACTCGTAAGCCTCTTCTGCTGCCTCTGGAGTTTGGGGGGAATTCGACGGCAGGGATGGGGTGTTGGTTCAAATTTTGCTCAACTTCTGAGGTCACCTGACTATTTGATTTGGATCAATTGATCCGGTAGCCTTGATGCGCCGCCGGAGGGGTTTTCAATTAGACCTTTTGGTGGGGTCTCTCGGCTAGTGGGGTTTCCATTGAAAGCCGGATTTCTCATTAGAATCATCCGCTTGCAAACGGTAAGCAAACCGTTTGTAAACGGTTCAAATGGTTGTCCAAACTCACCCACTGTGCTATCAATTATATATCAAGTGTTCAGACCCAGACACAATCTGAATATCGTTCATGAAATGCACCCAAGGCCCATAAATGAGGTACTCACTGAGGAGTGTTGATTTGGTTGCGATCCAAGCAATAGTTCCCAATCTGGTAATTATTCACGTGAGTGATGGCATGCAGCCATCTCCACCTCGCCACCTGCCAACTTCCCGCCCTCGTCCCGCCGCCCCTATTGTGCTCCTGTTCTTCTCCAAGTGGAGCATAGGGATCTCTCTGAGGGGGCCAATCGGGCCAAGACGGCCTCGCCCTTTATAGAGTTGTCAATTTCAGTCCCCTTGACCGATTTCTTTTTTTCATTTGACACCTACACATATGGCTAGTTCCTTTGGGTACCCAAATGAACCACACCAACAGCTACGGCGGAGAACCCCACCAAAGAAATCGGGGTTGGGTATCTTGCGGACCGTTTTTACAAGGGGATTCCGGTCCTGCGAATATCTACAAAACACGCAGATTTGGGGGCAGGAAATGGCAAGTTACGACTCCCTCCTATCGTAGACCAACATAATACTAGCAGCACACCCTCACTCTCCAGCGGCTCATCGTCATCCCGGTCCTCTGCTTCCTCTTTTCACTCGCGCGCCATGGTCAGTATGACCCTCAAATTATGGCAAGATTCAAAATTGTTTCAGATGACTTCGAAGAAGACACAACTGTACATCTCACGTTTGACAACCCAACAATAAAAATGAACTTTAAATCCGGAATATTGGGATCTGCACTCTCCTTGTTCCAGAAAATTCCAAATAATGCCCCATTACTACTATGTTCCCCATCTGACTTTTTGCTCAAAACACTGATTAAGGAGCGAACAAAATCTGAAAACAACATGTTAGACCCTAATTTCCCCCTCTTTAAAGCGGGTTTTGCAGCGCTGAACGAGCGGGTTGCACGAACACAGTTCAAGCAAACAACAGACACTTTTCCTGTCACCTTAAATTTGGACACTGATCTATGCCCTCCACTCGAGGTTGATACCCAAATCGATTTAATGTTCAGCTGTCCTGGAATTCTAATCTCACAAGGCTCACAACAGATCTTTACAAAAATTATCAAAGGCAACCACTCTGAACCTTTTAGAAAGGCAACTTTCATCAACCTAGACCGCATCCGATGCTCTGTGTATGAAATTTCTGAGTACACTCCAACAGACGAAATGATTTGGAACTCTATACGTTCCACAAATTTGAGACGAACCCACCGTGAATTATTCTGGAAGTCGATTCACAACATTTTCAGAGTCGGTGACTTTTGGACACACATGAATAATCTTGAAGACTTTTCTGTTTGTCACACATGTAGCATTCCCGAAAGCCTTGAGCACATAGCAATGGAGTGTGATGCCTCGGGCGCAAAATTAATTTGGGGACTGACCAAGAAACTCTGGGCCACGAAATACCCCATGTGGCCCTCCCTCAGCTGGGGCCTCGTCCTCGGTTGTAACCTTGTTAAATTCAAACACTCAAATGGGAAAATTATCCCTGCTATGGGACGATTATTTGCCATTCTGGTATCTACAGCCTGGCACACAATCTGGAACATCCGGAATGATAAGGTTCTGAAGAACCCACACCGTAACATTACAGACATTGAGATTCACAACAGATGCCTGAAATCCGTGAATTCAGCACTGGGACGAGCTCAAATCCTCACCAATAAAATGAAATTTGGTAATCTTGCGCTGAAAAAAGATCTTGTCCTAAGAACATGGAGTTGTCTACTAATGAACGAAGACACTCTGCCGGATGATTGGACCTACACACGTGTACTCAAATTTGTCGCAGAATATTAATCCACTGTTAGCTTATTGCCGTTTATATGGACATTCCTGACTGTGTATTTAGGCTTTCGGGTCTGCCGGTGCCTACAACACCTGTTCTGGCGGCAACGACACCCGTTCTGGCGGCAACGATGCCCGTGCTGGCGACAACAGCTCTCAATAACACAACACCGGCTACGACAACATCCGCAGCTCCAAATTCGGCTGAGGCTGCCCCCGCGGTACCACCTGTGGCCCAGGTTATAGAAGAAGATGTCCACGGCGCTGGCGGACTCGGAACGACAGAAGGGGCAGGCGGACTTGTACCCGAGGCACCTCCTCATACTTCCAAAGCGCGAACGAGAGCACCGCGCACAGCCGCCAAACCCACAAAAGAAAAAAAGGCGGCACCTGGCCCATCAAAAACACCGAGGTGAGGTCCTTTTTTCTCTGCTCGTTCGCTCTAACCTCTCAATGGTCAGGAACCTATGTTTAATAGACTGGTGTCAAAGGAATCCGGGCGGGCTAACATCTCAGAACAGGGGTACTGGGACAGCATCGAAAACACATCGGAGGCAGAGGTTCGATCTTGCTTAGTCATCTCTGCCCGATACTAATCAATAATATTTCTTGTAGCAATGGATTCAAGCATCTGCCGATGCGGGCGCTGCGAAAACCAAGGTCATTTAGTTGACGTAGCTTCTGTTCCATGACCGACTTTTCTTCACAGGCCACAAGTTAGGCACATTTGCTTTCCTGCCTCTCATTGGATTCAGATATAGGGGCGGGTTGCTGGCAGGGTGGGGGAAGGCAGCGTAGATGGTTATATATGTTCTTATGTAACTGAATCGATCTCCCACTTTCTGCCCACATGGATATGCATTCGACGTGTATCGATATCTATTGATGTGAATCTAACCACCTCTTTTTCGCTGCCCTAATCACCGCACATTCGAATCGATAGAAATCGGGGCAAATAGTTCCAATTGATTTGCGTCGATACGATGACATCTCTATCGAAAAAATAGATGTATGCTAAGTTTTTGGCAGGATATCAATGCAAATAGATTCATTCTATCTCCCAATCTCTGCCTCGATCTCCCAATACGGGTTTTCACTGGGGTTGAACTGTTGAACCGGCATTGCTAAACGGTGTTTGAGCGAGATCTGTTAAACGGGTGTTTCAACTGAAGTGTTCGACGCACCCAGAAAAAAACATTACCTATCTGCACTCCTCTAGAGTTCATCCGAACTGCTCTCACTCAAGACAACCCAACCCCTAGAATTCTAATCAGATATGTTTAGTGCAGAGGCTTGGGAACATTACTTGTATCTCGGCTTGGGACCATTCTTGCCTGGCTTGGTTTCGATCTTCTCCTGCAAATTAGATGTGCCCGCTGTCTGAGCTGGCAAGGCATTCTGCTGCGAGGAAAGGCGGCGTGTATTTACGGCAGTATCATGATCTTGCCCTTCACTGAATAATAGGTTGAGCATGCACGTTAGATCCTCGGAGCGATTCAAGTTCTCTGCATTGACTTCAGGCTTGGAATCGATTCGAGTGGAGCCGACTTCCTTCGATTCGAGTCAATAGTAGGTGTACGGCGTTGAATCGCTTGATCGACGCGGCATTCTTTCACGGGCGATCGGCGCGGAATCTATTTTTTCAACTTACGCCGCTGGTACGTGAGTAGGTGATCACCGGGCGCGGTGCGTGTGACTCGGATAATTTTCATTTGCGGGGTGACTAGTACTGCTACCAAATTCGAAGATCCGTATCGGGGACGGGCGATCCTGGGCGGGAAGCCGGAAAGCGCTCATGCGCATTGACACGGGCAGTACAGGCACCAATGAACACCAACAACATCTTCAAAAAATCCGACTGGATTGCACAAGGCAAGGTGTGGGCACCCGCCCGCTGATGGTCAGAAAATAGCAGCGGAGTTCTTCTCTATTCTGCAGGTGCTCGAACACGAACTTCTTCTGGAGCACTGTTTTTTGTCGCTTTTTCGCTATTTTCTCTTTTGTCGATCTCAGTGTTCTCGATAAAAAAAATGGGAAGGTGCGTGTTCGAACTTGTGCTCAGTCTCGCATCCCACGCACTGAGTTTTGAGCCCATGTCGAGCTAAGTATTTTATTATTCTTTCTCACTGATTAATCTGTTCTTAGAGTCTTCCACTTGTTCTACAAGAGGGAGACGACAGTCTATGACTCAGCGGCTCTACACGTACGACCTGGACACCACTCGGTCCCCCTCTGGACCAACCCTTAAGCTTGACGAAAATCAGGTTGTGATTGCGGTATGGTGGAAGTCTCCAACTCAAGTCGAGTTGTCGCGGCGCTTTTACGATGTGCTCATCAACGACAACACCGAGATTTCTTTGACCAGCCTTTGGAAAGGGCGTTTGCGTATCAGAGATTCTGTCCTTTTCTGATATTTCCGAATTTCCCGAAGAGCAACGGTGCCCGGCCTGAACCTACGTCCCCTGAGAAACGCCACTGAAAAAGACTTCCAGGGATAATGATGGTATGAGCGGACCTTTTCTGTGTCGTTCTGTCCGTCCGAGTCAAAGCGCGCGCTACTGGCTTGGTGCGGGACATATTCTGAACGCTGTTCATCAGCTGAAGCGGTCTTAAATAAGTGGAATTGTGGAGCCGAATCGCTAGGGAAAAATGCCGGCGCTGTGATGCCCCGTACTATGCGGCCCGTTGATCGTACATCTCTACGGCTCCGACCGGGAGAACTACCCCTCACTCCGCTACGCTGTGGACGCTACCTATGAAATCTGCCCAGTTGGTGTCCCCGATCAGGCCCTTAAAAATTTGAAGTTCTCCTTCAACCCCCTAGTGTCGTTGAAGTCACGGAGGTTGTGGTCCCTGCTGCTGTTATCACCACTCACAAGTGTACGGCCCTTGGCGAGTTCGGGCCGCCACCATTCAAGGCTGTATGCCTTAGAAGCCACTTGCGTCTTGCAAGCGATCACACTCTCCCTCAGTTGGAGCTCCTGTCCGACCTCTTCAGTCGACATCAAATTTACCGCCACTTGCCAGTCCCGACAATGTCGACAACGAGCCAGGTTTCGGTGTCTTGCTTTCTCAAGAATTCGAGTCCACCGGAGCTCATGATCCCAATGCCCTCCGGGATCATGAAGCTGATCCAGAGAGCCAGCGAGAGGGTTCACAAGTTCTGGCTGAAGCCCTGCATGACTGGGGTGTTTGGAAAACAGTGATCCGAAGCCGCGTTATCAAAGTTTGAAAGACGCGTTCCACATTTTCAACATATGGCTCATTCTTCGCTCGATTTCACAATAAAATCCTGAAAGCACGGATACTATTAATAAAACTATTCTATCTTGCCGATTTCCTAGGCCTCTTGTCCTGGTGAGCATCAGATGAAGACACGGTTGATCCTGTTCCCGCGCGATTCCTTCCTCGCATCGGACTACTTGCACCTGCCATTCCAAGTGTCATCGCATCTATTGCATCACTGTCCAGGACCCCTTCGTCTCTCCTGTAATCCTCCGTTACCTTTGCAGTAACACCAAGTTGTTGTTCCTCCTTCTTGCGAATGAAGATGTCCACGATCATCTTCCGCGGAATGACTGGTAATTTCTCGTTGTCGTCCGAATGCTCACTGGCAAGATGAAATGAAGCATTATATTTCCACCATTGTGCTAAGCGACGATGTCGTAAGAAAAAGTTGGGGCATGAGCTTGGACTAAGCTGTTAACCGGTTTGATGGTCCCGATTTGGGGGCACTCTCAGTCTTCAGAGAGGTCTGTGTTCGATCGCTGATGATCGCCTGCCTCTTCCTGCCACAGGATTCAGGAAATCCTCGGCCCACCGAGATCCCCGCCGTGGCAACACACTCCGAAATAGCGCGGCATAATTCTTGATCTTGTTCTGGGCCAAAGTCTGTACACCTGAGTAGACCATAATTCCTTCTTGTACCCTTGTTCACCTCGAACACACTTTAATTAATTGTAGTCAGCAGAGGCTCTAGTCGCAATTCTGGCCGTCTAGAAGGTACCGTCCTTGAACCCTAGAACACTTGTTATGCTGGCTTAATGGTTCCTGTGGTGTAGTACACCATTCCGGGCCGAATGTGTACATACCCTCGAGTCAATCTCACTCGGGCAGCAAATGGTAAGATGAAAATGTTGAAAAATCGCATTGTCATGTGTGTGTGAATTCACACCTTATCAGCGGCCCCAGGCCACTGGCCCAAGCGCGCTTCCTTGGCTCGATCATTGAAGTTGATCACCGGGGCGACGTTCACTTTTACGGTGTTGTCTTGATGCATATCCCACCGACCCGTTCCGTACCGGGACGGTGGACATGCACGCCTGCGTGCCCAACAAGGTACATATATATGTGAAGAGCATCCCGCGAATACATCCAGGCTGGTCCTAAATGTCGGAACATCACCCTTATCTTGAGTTTGCCCATCTGATCTCATTGACGTGGCTAGCATATCCAATATTGTCACTTGGGTTCGTTATTTTTAATCTCCAGCTTGCCCTTTCGGCTGTGGAAGCGAATGCACAGAACGCAAAATCGGCCCTTCTATCTAGCTGCTATGCAGCCCAAGCGGCGTCCAGTGCCTCTGCCAGCCTTCCCCGTTACATCGCAATATCTCTCAACAAAAGTTATTCGACAGCGATAAATGACTCGCTTAACGCTGCCCAAGCCGCTTTGGATCTTTCTATCACTGTTGTTGAGGCGGTTATCGATTTTTTCGTGGACACTTATCGCTCCACATTTCTATGCTTCCTAGAGCTCGCGGTTCTCGCAGCTGCTGTAGCTGAGGTTCGCATTTACAATGTGTACCCATTCTCAGATCTCTAACGGATGGGTCAAGGCAACGACATTCGTTGAATCTGCGGCAAATAGCGTTGCAAACGCCATCCAGCAAAGTTTTTCCGCGGTAATATCAGGAATTCAGAGTGCGATATCTGCCGCGAACAAGGTTCCAGGAATCAACATCCCTACTCCAACTTTGTCTCCACCCGATATGAGCTCTCTTCAGAGTCTCACACTGCCTACCACATTTGAGGACCAGCTCAATAATTTGAACACCAAGCTGCCTACACTAAATGAATTGAGACAGATTGTGGATAATATGTGGGCCCTGATTTATCCCTATTTTTTATATAACCCTCATACATACCGGTGATCCTAGCATCAACACACCATTCTCTGACCTGAAGGCCGATATAAATACAACGTTTGCATCTCTTTCCACCGACCCTTCCATTTTTCCGATCCCGGATCCTGTATCTCTGACGTTCTGCGACCGGCTCGATACCTCCATGATCGACGACCTCAGTCTTGACCTAAAGAAGTTTGCGACATGGTGTACCGTGACACTGATAGTGGTTGCCCTGCTCATGATCGTGGCAAACTGTACATGGCTGTGGTATCAGAACCGGCGGCTCACCAAACATCTGCGGACAATCCGCGGGAAATGGAACATTGATGAGGCTCCGGATGGAACCATTGATGAGACGGAGCTTCTCTCAATGCATTCCGAGATATCCCATCCGACTCTGTGCCTGATATCAAAAAAGCTCCGTCTCGGGCCATCCCTGGAATGGCTTTTCTTTTACGTATTCCACCCGCCCTCTCTCTCGTGCCTCCTGATTGGAGTGTGTGGCATGATTGTCACACGGCTGCAGATCTGGGGGCTTGAACGACTGCACTCTGACTACGCCGGAAAGATTTCCACCGCAGTGACCACACTCACTGCGTTCAGCGAGTCCATAGCCGCGGCTTCGGCTATGCGTCAGTAGCTGTGGCTATGTATAGTCTAGATGTTGATGGTTGACTAGCCAGGGTCACCTACCCACACTCTGATTATGTGTTGATAGATCATGCTAGCCCGCAGAGCCGCCTTATGGCCAGCCCTCAGCAGACCTTGGCTAGCCCACCTGCAACCCTCGCTAGCCCCCCCTCCCCCCCCCGCTATCTGACGCTAGACGATGGGTAACCCTAGCCGTAGGGCGGCCAGAGCGGCTTGCCGGCATATACCCGGCACCTTCGGCTATCTTTGGACAGGCGGTGCTTGGGCTATCCGTTCGCTGAACGCAGTGACTTTCAGATGTGATATACTCCTCCCTCAACGAGAGTATCACTAACCAATCTGCCGGCTATGCGACGACGCTGAATTCACGAATGGACGAAATCCAAACCACCATCAATAGTGGCGTCTTTGGATGGATTAATACTACCACGACCTTATTAAACGCCACCATTGCTGGAGCGTATGGTTGCAGACGGAACTTCGTGACAAACTTTTGTCCTGATTTGGGAATTGCTACTGTTCCTCTAGTTTTAACTCAGGCATCAGGTTATTGTGTAAATAGCACTATAAGAAGGCCCTCTACAGATCCCCCGGAGCGAAAGTTTAAAAAGTGTAAGTATATTTTTTCCCACCGAGATTTTGCGTTTTCGGTTCGGGCCGGTCATAACCGGTGGCTGTGCTCCGCCATCAATCACGCCCGACGTCTTCCTCTCGCTCCACACCATGCCGCGGGTCGCCCAGACCGCCTCTCACCAGCACAGGGGCACCGGGGGGATGTTTGCCCCGTCTCAGACTATTCCCGGGAACACCGAAACTGAACCAGACGACAACGGGGACAATATGGTTGCGGGAGCGTTCTAACGGAACTTGGCAAAAGGCCAAGGACCTTGTTGATGAGGGACTTCGGTTCTGCCCCCTCCCAACCATCCGCCGGTTCTATCGACGTGCTCATCGCTATGCCAGTGTCTATCAGCCTGGGTGCCACAGGACCGATCACCGAGTTTGCCGTCAAGACATACCGGTCGCACCGCGGAGTGCGTGCAACTGAATTGGCTGATGCAACGGCGAAGTGGAAGGCAAAGGCAAAGGCAATGTAACGAGGGGTGGTGCCGGTCAAGGGCAAGGGCAAGCAGAAGGCTAAATAGGTACACTAAATTTCGAAAATTCTCGCTCCAGATTTTGCGTTTTTTTTTCCCACGCTATGAGACGCCCCAATTTTTTTGAAACGAAAATTTTACACACAAACTATACCTACTTTCATGCCTAATCCTGAATCTAGAAGGCCCTGGGTCAAAATTGCGGCTTGTCATGAAGTTTTGGCTGCAACCATACTCAGATGTTCAAAATGCAATGAACAGCGCATTCGGAGGAACCGTGCTCGACTCGCCAATTCAAAACTTCATCCAGTGCGTCTTGGGCAATAAGGTTGATGAGATCGAGACAGTGTTAACATTCCTGCAAACCAATCTGGTAATCAATGTACCTCGTTTGAACAGCAGCGCCCTACTACTCTCAGACGATGCCATGAGTGAGGTAGTACAGGCAATCGCCGAAGCCGCAGTCGGGGGAACCGCGATAAACCCAACAGGATTGGTAGGAGCACTCGTGGACTCTTATGGAGAATCCTTGAAGAAGGAGCAGTTGATGTATGAAATATTCACGGCATTCTGGGTTGGTGTTGTGGTCCTTGGGGCTAGCTTCATAATGTGGGGAAAGTTCAGAGACATTTTGACTTGCAGAGGTGTTGGCATCAGTGAGTGACCGGTTGGGCGTTGGATGCTAATGATAACAGAATTGTTTTTTAAGAAAAAAAATGAAGACCAGCAAGGCGGTGGGAGGAAGCCGAAGAATGAGCGGCGTAGATTCCTACTGTACTTAACCGATCCTAATCTACTTAACTGAAATATAAGGCAAAACATAACGTCGTGAGTGCGCGCGTCCTGTGTGTCCTATGCGCGTCCTGTACAGAGGTGCGCGGAAGGCGAGAGTACGAAGATGCGGGAAGCATACTGTATGCGAGGGTGCGATAATGGGGATGAGAGGAAGAGTGTGTATCCGAATGTACGTGAGGTGAGGTGCGAAAATGATGATCGATGCGATGCGGGGGGGGATACAATAAATAGCGGCAGAACGCGAACGCAAACACAAGGAGAAGCATAAAAAAACAAGGGAACATAAAGAAACATAAAAGAACAGGGGTGGGGATGCCGTTTTTTAATATTTTACGCGCAGGTGGCCAGTTTGGTAGTCAACTCTTTTTTTGGGATGATTCTAATGAGAAATCCGGCTTTCAATGGAAACCCCACTAGCCGAGAGACCCCACCAAAAGGTCTAATTGAAAACCCCTCCGGCGGCGCATCAAGGCTACCGGATCAATTGATCCAAATCAAATAGTCAGGTGACCTCAGAAGTTGAGCAAAATTTGAACCAACACCCCATCCCTGCCGTCGAATTCCCCCCAAACTCCAGAGGCAGCAGAAGAGGCTTACGAGTCTGTTGGACTCTGGAGACAATTCATTCCATGTTCCAAAAAAAATACTGTATGCACTTTCCGTAAGTTCCGACCAAGTACGTACTTCCAAAAATGGAGTTTGGGCCTGTTTCTGCTTATCTGTCGCGTTTTTTCGAGTCATGAATTGAATCATTAGCTCAATGCTGGCATCGGGTCATGACTAACCCAGAACCCGGTTCCAACCCACGGCTCACATCGGACTGTCGGATCCCGCAGAGGCTATGATATATCCCCATTCCTACTTACTGTTTCTGGTGTTTAAACCTCCATTATAGTATGGGCTATAGATCAGTGCATCTGACCTTTAAAGTCACAAAACATATATGCCTCCAATATTCACTCATTACCGTGATAATTGAACATTACCCTGGTTTTTACATGTTCTTTTTGCGGGTGCCGAAAACTTTCAAATATCTAAGCGGATGCTGTGCTTTCTTGGTTGGCCGCAGCACATTGCCTTGGTCGCGTAGAGGTGACTCTATAGCAACGCTATACGCAGGTAAGTCTTTACGGATCTTACACAGCCTACAGAATAATATTGCTGACAATAGTCTGCCCACAGCAAGCTATAAAAGCCAGCCTGTTCTACCAGTCAATTATCCAGCAATGGCTACAGGTCTCTCCCCCTTCCTGAAATACTCAACCCCTCACCACTCTATGCTGTATTCCTCCACGTTTTTTGGTGGCCTTACATTCAGACAGGCCGATAAACTCGTCCTTCCCACCATTTACCCGCCGAATACCATCTCACAATGGACTTTCATGAATGAGCTTCCTGCCGACTCTGATTGCGAGGTTCAACCGGGAGAGGGCATTCCAGATATCTTTGACCTTGTTCCTATCTTGAGAGACATGGAGGTGGCATTCTTGGAAGGATCTCGTTCGGTTTCCGTCTCGATCAACCTCTCAGGCAGAACGATCTATCGGATGTATGGATTTTCCAAGGTAAGTTTTGTTTTGTGTTCGTCGCACTTTTGTTTACCAAGGGCACACTTAGCTCCGACTCTTCAGCCACCTAAACAATAACAAAAGCGCGGTTCACTCTGCGCGTGCTCTCGTGGCGCACCTTTCCTCCATTTCACTTCTTAATTCGTCAACATTGGATCATTTTCTCGACCTGCGGATCCGGCAGCCCATTTTTGGGTTTTGTGTCACTGACTTTCCCCTTTGGAAGCTGGGGTGCCTCCTCAATGAGGATTGGTTGCACGAGGACGTTGTCAATGCGCTCGCAGAGCTGCTGTACTTCACTGAGGCGGCCAATTCAACATCCGGAACACCATCGACTCTTATCTTTCCCACAAACTTCCTGAATGACGCCAAATATCTCTTCGACCAGTCACCCTCGTTCTTCTCTCCCAATCTGTCCGCCCTGCGCCGCAGATTGGAAGAGACAGCAGTGGACAAGTTATTTTCCTTCAACTGTCATTCGAGCCACTATTCCGTGTACAGCGCCTGCGACGACTCTACCACACTCAAATATGCAGATTCCATGCACCCTTCACCCGACTGGAGTTTGTTGTCGATTTTCCAGTGGGTTTGCGTGGGACCGGGTTCCCGGTGCCCTCGTCTGTTGGCTCTTCCGATCTGCCTCTTCAAGGCTCTGGCTCTGGCAGCTGCGCGATTGCTGCTTTGAACTTTGTTGAAAGTAATGTCAGGACCGATGTCGGGGCATGGAGCCCATCGACGAGCCCTTTGTTCCGCAACCGCGCTCTTCGTGACTTGATTCTCTACCATGTGACCGCGTCAGAGCGGTGTGCAAAACAGGTACAATATACCACTTTGTCCACTTGCACCCAACTGACATTGTTTAACTCAGACTTACGACGATTGGGTCACACCCTGCCTTCCGCGTCTTCCTGTGGACCCGAACACTGACCACGGACCTGTTGGATACAACGACTTCAACCTCGATGCTCCAAACGTACAGTTTTACTCCATCCTTGCCTCATTTAATCCTCTGATATACTTCAATCAGGCCTTGCATCCAATTCATCACTTTTTGGATATTCCAACACTGCAGTTGAAGACGGGTGAAGCGGAGGCCATGCGGGAGCCACAGGTTCATATTTTGCTAATTCAATCTTGCGTTGCCTGACCAGAAGATTCTCAGCCGATGGAACCAAATTTCATATCCCTAGGAGCTCCTTTCAAAATGGACACAGAGCGGTCTCCGATGCCCCTATTGCCAGCTTTCACAGAACTCCCCCGAGCACACCCTTCGCAAATTCTCATTGACCTGTCCACCCCCACCCCACCCCCGCAACGTACATCAATTAAAGCAGAGAGTCCAGCCGACAAGGAGCTGCTCTCTGGTGTCAGTGGCGTGATTGATCTTTGGAGTCCCAGCCCAACCACGCGACGTACGGCAATTAAAATGGAGACTCCAGCTGACAGGGAACTGCTCTCCAGTGTGATCGATCTTTGCAGTCCTAGTCCCAGCCCACAACATACATTCATTAAAAGGGAGAGTCCAGACAACATAATCGACCTGACCACTTCCCCCGTGGCTCGTAGACCTATTCGTCCACTACCCCGCCGAGTCCTCACTTTTTTGCATCCAAAGCCGGACCCAGATGCCATGCTTGTTGATCCCCTGCTGTCCCCTCCGTCGCCTTTTGGTTCAGACAAGGAGAATTTGCCGGACTCACCTGAGCTAAAGCCCGCCAGTCGTACACTGGTTCCCCTTGATCATCTTCGCCTTGGCACATTTTTCCCCGATGATAAACAGGGGGAAAGGGCAATATATTCACGCGAAGGTCGCCTAGGTCAGTCTCCCGTAATGCACGCTGCTGCTGCTGACACTTGTGTAGGCAATATTTGGCGTCGTGGTCAGACAAAGCGTGCTGGCGATGGCTCTATCCGCCGGATCACATATCGATGCAACCACTATGGTCAGCCGAATGCGACACATCGAGACGATATTGACCCCTCTGACCACCGGGCCGGCCGCACAATCCGGACAAACTGCTCTGCACATGTTAATTTGGCGCGTGTTCCAGGCGGTGGATGGCAGATCACTGTCATCAATTGGGAACACAACCATCCCCCCAGGTGCCTGTTGGAGGCCACATTCCCCAGCCCCCAACGGAGGGTCAACGGGAACTGGTTGCAGAGTATGCATCAAGTGGGAATTTCACCCGTTCCCATTTATCATCTATTCTCCGAGCTCGATATCCTGACAGTGTTCTGGAGCCCCGCCAGGTCTCCAACCTCATCAACAGTGCTCGGAAAAAAGCAAACGAGGAAGTGCAGGCAATTGGCGGTGATATTCCATCAGTGCTTGCGAAACTTCGCGAGTTGAAGGATGTTGATGCCCGGTGGGACTGGGATGTCAAGCTGGATGAGAAGGGGGTGGTTGTTGCATTATGGTGGCAGTCTCCGACTCAGGTGGAATTGTCCCAACGATTTTACGACATCCTAATCAACGATGACACCTATTGTCGCAACCAGTACGGCTATCCACTCAATATTGGTATCTTTCAACATTACAACTCTCAGACTTAATCTAATAATACACCCCCTGCCAGGAATTGTTATCGATAATTTCGGACGCACTCGCAACTGTTGGTATGCCATTCATCGAACTGAAGACACGGAAACACACAACTGGGTCTTCAAAAATCATCTCCGAGGTTCTCGTCGGCCCCCCGAAGTCCTGGGTTCTGATCGACACCCTTCGCTCATTGCCAGCGCGGTTGACACTCTTCCTCTCACCTTCCATCTTTACTGCCTCCACCATCTTGGCGGCAATGTTGCGACGAATCTCCGCCCAGTTCTCCGCTCCGACTGGGACCAGTTCAACCGCGATTTCTGGGTAGTGTATCGTGCCGTCTCTCCCGAGGAGTTTGAAAGGGAGTGGAACATCTTGACAACCCGTTATCCATCCGCCGCGAAATATCTTGACGAAGAGCTCTACTCCTGCCGATCTCACTGGGCGTGGGCTTGGGTAAGCACTATCTTCACCGGTGGGGTGAGAACCACCGGTCGTGTAGAAGGGGAAAACCGAGTCAACAAAGCCATCGGGGGTCCGAAGAAAACTTTTCTTCAGCTCTTCAATGGGCTCAACGACCGAACCCAAGAGCAGACAAGTAAGGATCTCATCCAAGTGCGACAGGTGAGTGGTGCAATGTTCCCATATGCTGGACCAAAATAATTCCTTCTTAGTCTTCACGCCGTCGACATGAATCTAACTTGGACTCTCTTTTTGCTGCACCATTAAAAATACTACGTGATCATGCCGGCCCGTTCGCGCTTCAGACTTGCTACAAGCAAATGGAAGACAGCATGTTTTATTCAACTGAAGTTATCCAACGCCCCAACGAAGTTAGCTCCTGGGTACGTTGAAATCTCCTCCATACCCCCTTTATTGACGACACAATATAAGAATGAATATGTTTTAAAAGCGACACAGGGTGACCGTTTCGAGTGGCTGCCAGGAGAAGAAAATGTGGGGCTCATTATTTATCCTTCTCTGCATTCTAATCAAAAGGTTTTCAGCAAATGTTCAATGCATTCAACAATGACAAGGCACATGTCTCGATGCAATGGTTGATTTCACTGGTAATGCGGCGAGGACTGACCGTGCACCATTTACTATTGGTCAAACATGAATCGACAGGTGTCGTGCATTATGTCGCAGTTTTATCCGATGGCCGCTACATTTGTGACTGTTGCATGCCTGCTAACCTCGGCATTCCCTGTCGCCACTTCTTCCGCCTCTGGATTGATGTGCAAAATTTGCCCTTCCACATTTCATTGATACGGCCAAGGTACATGTACTTATTTCAACTAGACTCAAAAAACTAACAAGCATTTGTAGGTGGTACCAAGACCCCGGACTCGCTGCGGAGAAAATCCCTGCTGTTTGCAGAACACGTGAACTGGCTCCTCAAGAGTTTAGGCTGCCAACCAGGACAATAAGATCTGCCTTTGCATCAAATCCTCTGGACACGACATCACATGATACAACTCCTCCACCTTCCACGCAGACGGTTCCGGCCCGCGATGTGTTCCACAACGTCCAGGCTGCAATCAGGCCCCTTATGGCCAGAATACAGACTCGTGAACAGGTTTCAGAGCTCATACATAATCTTGAAGATCTGCAGTATGTGTTGAACTCGTTCTTTGAATTTATTGTGCTCATATCAAACAGTCAGAGGAATGTTGATGAAACTCGACATGAGCGGATCATGGACCCACCTGTCATCAATCCCAAGGGTCGCCCACGTACCACACGCCTCACGAATTCCAGGGAAGGCCGACAACGTGGAGGGGGTGCAACGAATAAGACCCGCACTCAACCTCGGGCAGAGTCAGAAGACTCCGAGTCTCAGGCTGCTTCCGGCCCTCCACCGAAGAAATCACGAGTTGGTAGGACATACAAGTGTGCATTATGCCGACAGGAGGGGCACAATCGTTCTAGATGTCCATTACAGCAGTAGATAATTTTGTATGGATGACTGGGTTCAAATTTTGCTCAACTTTGTAATTCACCCAGACATAGAATTTCAACAACCCTTGTGGCAAGAGTCTTGGACGCTCAGATTGGACATTGGTCCTCTTTAGGCATCCATTGATCACATCAGTGATGGTCGGTCCGCGGGCCAAAATTTCGGACCACCGCCGGTGGGAGAAACCCCCAGAATATGGGTTTCCAAATAACACACCATTTTTTAGAGGGGTTTCCATTGGAAACCGGGTTTCTCAGTAGAATAATCCCTTTTTTTGCTCCCTCAGTTTTGAATGAAAATCTGTCTTAAGTTACAGTTATCGTTCTACGTTGAAACGGAGCACATCTGTAAAAGGGATAAGAAATTGAGTTAAATTTGAGTCAGCAAAATTTCAAACAGTAAGATGCGGCAGCTAGGTGACCTGCACCAACTGCAGGCGAATGATAGTGCACTAGAGCCCCTTGTATCTGTAACCCTTGGTATCCCCTTGTACTTGCGCAGGATTCTTTTGGAACAATTTTAATCGGCATTCATACATCATCAGTGCGCCAGAAACCCTGGACATCGGATTTGAAGAGGACAATCTGTTGTGTAGGATTTGCTACCCGAGCTTCGTGCAATGCCCAGGGTATATCATTCAAATGTGAAAAGAGAGATTGTTTTCAAATACCCACATTCGTGTTTTTTTCTTACGGATTGGCCCAGAGCTGCATATCCATTGTGATAGGCTGCAGCTGTAGGTTTAATTGAGAGAAAATAGTCAGGTTGAAGAGTGTCACAATCCCTTCAACCCACAATCCAGTTTTGTGTCGAAAATAACGTTAGGAACTACATTAACAATATTCCACGTCATATCATTTTTTCTAGGTGGCCCTGAAGCATATGCTGGACCAAAATAATTCCTTCTTAGTCTTCGCGCCCTTGACATGAATCTAACTTGGACTCTCTTTTTGCTGCACCATTAAAAATACTACGTGATCATGCCGGCCCATTCGCGCTTCAGACTTGCTACAAGCAAATGGAAGACAGCATGTTTTATTCAACTGAAGTTATCCAACGCCCCAACGGAGTTAGCTCCTGGGTACGTTGAAATCTCCTCCATACTCCCTTTATTGACGACACAATATCAGAATGAATATGTTTTAAAAGCGACACAGGGTGACCGTTTCAAGTGGCTGCCAGGAGAAGAAAATGTGTGGCTCGTTATTTATCCTTCTCTGCATTCTAATCAAAAGGTTTTCAGCAAATGTTGAATGCATTCAACAATGACAAGGCACATGTCTCGATGCAATGGTTGATTTCACTGGTAATGCGGCGAGGACTGACCGTGCGCCATTTACTATTGGTCAAGCATGAATCGACAGGTGTCGTGCATTATGTCGCAGTTTTATCCGATGGCCGCTACATTTGTGACTGTTGCATGCCTGCTAACCTCGGCATTCCCTGTCGCCACTTCTTCCGCCTCTGGATTGATGTGCAAAATTTGCCCTTCCACATTTCATTGATATGGCCAAGGTACATGTACTTATTTCAACTAGACTCAAAAAACTAACGAGCATTTGTAGGTGGTACCAAGACCCCGGACTCGCTGCGGAGAAAATCCCTGCTGTTTGCAGAACACGTGAACTGGCTCCTCAAGAGTTTAGGCTGCTGACCAGGACAATAAGATCCGCCTTTGCGTCAAATCCTCTGGACACGACATCACATGATACAACTCCTCCACCTTCCATGCAGACGGTTCCGGCCCGCGATATGTTCCACAACGTCCAGGCTGCAATCCGGCCCCTTATGGCCGGAATACAGACTCGTGAACAGGTTTCAGAGCTCATACATAATCTTGAAGATCTGCAGTACGTGTTGAACTCGTTCTTTGAATTTATTGTGCTCATATCGAACAGTCAGAGGAATGTTGATGAAACTCGACGTGAGCGGATCATGGACCCACCTGTCATCAATCCCAAGGGTCGTCCACGTACCACACACCTCACGAATGCCAGGGAAGGCCGACAACGTGGAGGGGGTGCAACAAATAAGACCCGCACTCAACCTCGGGCGGAGTCAGAAGACTCCGAGTCTCAGGCTGCTTCCGGCCCTCCACCGAAGAAATCACGAGTTGATAGGACATACAAGTGTGCATTATGCCGACAGGAGGGGCACAATCGTTCTAGATGTCCATTACAGCAGTAGATAATTTGTATCGATGACTGGGTTCAAATTTTGCTCAACCTTGTAATTCACCCAGACATAGAATTTCAACAACCCTTGTGGCAAGAGTCTTGGACGCTCAGATTGAACATTGGGCATCAATTGATGGTCGGTCCGCGGGCCAAAATTTCGGACCACCGCCGTGGGAGAAACCCCCAGAATATGGGTTTCCAAATAACACACCATTTTTTAGAGGGGTTTCCATTGGAAACCGGGTTTCTCAGTAGAATAATCCCATCAGGTTGGACCGTGAAATTTCCTGGATAATTGGTGTTCAGTGTACGCATGTATCGCAGGAACAAAAACATACCTGGGGAACCGCCTAAGAGACGTGGAAGCAAAATGAAATGGCAAATGCCATGAACACCGAGGTCAGACATTGTCTCAGTGGCGCGGAGCGGACGCCATAAACCCATGAGATAGACAGGACCTTGTTTTAAACATGACTTGTAACCCCGGTGACAGATAGCCTCGCGGAGTTCCCAAACTGTTGTTGTCGGGGTTACAGCTGCGAGGCTAGTAAGCTACTGCAAACCATGGCTCGAATAAAACACAACATACCGAGGGAGATGGTACCCGCTTTGGCGATATCGATGAGGACTGGAATCAATTTCGGGGAATCTGTATATTCTTTGAGAAAGGGAGGAAATGTACGAGCCGAGGAATTACTCACCTGTCTTCGATGCACCCCCTGCCGGCTGGTATTGACATGCTCGTCATAGACGGTCGAGTCGCATGTGTGAGACGTGGTCGCGTCGATACCTCCATGGGGTATCGAACGTTTGGTATTTGACGACATTTAAGGCATGGGGACGCGTAAGATACACCTCCACATTTGAGGGAGATTACGATGAGGTTGAGCATTTCATCACTCACTACGAGAAATTGTTAATTCAGAATAATGTATGTACGAGCCGGACGAGGGAGGGATGAAAAAATTCAGCTGAAGCCCAGATGAGCAATGAGATGGTTACACTTAATTTGAGACTCACTATGGAGTTCAGCACGGTTTATGCATTATGAAATCTAGTAAAAACAGGTTTCCGCATCCAAAATTCATTTCTGCCCTTCCATTTCAATGCAAAATCAAATTTCGCCTTGAACGGCCTTGGTTTGTGGCTGTTTGGGCCACAGTTACGGTCACCCGCCGTGTGTGGACGCGACGCTTGGCATCAAAGGACTTGCCAAATAGTATCAAGCACAAAAATTTCGCCGATGCCACTCACAGAGAAGACTCGCAAGCCCAGAGCGGCGACTGCCAAGGCCTTATAAACGAGGGGTGCGTCCCCCAAAGCCCCAGAAGGATGCCCCAAGGACCTCAGCACGGCCGGTCCAAGACTCTAAGCAAAAAAATCTCACACTGTACGACTGGATGAATGTCTTCGCCTTCGTCGACGATCACTAGGGCTCTGCGCCGTCCGTCAGACGGGGACGGCCGTCACAAAAACGGCCGTCAGACACAATTTTGAAAGCTCTGACGGCCGGGTCCCGGCCGTCAGACCCGTTGACGGCCGTCGACGGGTTCAAAGCTGGACATCGCATATTGATCCTGTAACCAGACGACTTGAGTGGTTCTTGTGTATTAGTTTACATCTATAACCATTATTATGTACATCCTGGTGCTTCAGCTCATGCACAGGCCGTCCATTTGCGTGTTTCATAAGAATGTTGAAGATCAATCTCATTCGGGGAATGCCGAACGAATTGATGTACGTCCTCGAAGGAAGAGACCTCAAGGAAAGACAAGGTCATGGATGTCGGATTATATGGGGAAGTATACCAGGTGTATATGAGACCCAAATACTTGCGATTTCCTTGACATTTGAGTGGAAATTGCATGATCTTTAATGAGGACCCGTCAACCCGTCGACGGGTTACCCGTTGCCGTCCGTCAGCGCGTCGCTTCCAGACCTCTGACGGACGGGTCCCGTCCGGCCCGTCCCGGCCGTCAGACCCGTCACCCTGACGGACGGCGTAGAGCCCTACGATCACCCTATGAGCCAGGATGCCATCACAGATAATTGCGGAGATCAAGGCCTCAATGGCTGAATAGGAATGTTAGAGTTAATTGTATACAGTATTTGGACCCTCCCGGTCCCGCTCCGACCCCACTTTTTTTTAAAATTCTTCGCCGACCCGCAGATTTGGCCGTGGGAACGTGTTGATGGCTGCTTCCATAAGGTGTTGTGAACCCACGCCCTCTGTCTTACATCATCTGATCGAAATGACTCGCGGTTATTTAGCCGTCTCGCAGATTTCTTGACCAGGACAGTTTGGAGACTGTACCTGCTGCTACAAAGCCAGCAGCCCACAAAATTGTAGGGGTCTTAATTCTAGCTAGGGATGGGCACGGGTCCGGGTCCGGGTACAAATCAGTTGACCCGGACCCCAACCCGTAAAACCCGAACCCGAACCCGCGGGTTTACGGGTTGCTCACGGGTCGTCGGCAAGCCCTGCCGACCGTGATCCGGGTCTCGGCATCGCCTACCGACAAGGTTCCGATGTCAGGCACGTCCAGGGACAGTGTTTTTAAGTGAGAAAATTAATCTTGCGGGCAAATTTAGACCTCATACACATTTTTGCACAAGCAAAACTTACTCTATTCATGGTTTCACAGTGAGTTTGGCATATGTGTCTCATACCCGAGGGCAACCCGCGGGTTTCGGGTCTGGAATACCATCAACCCGTGACCCGTACCCGCTCGACCCGACCCGCAAACCCGCCGGGTTTACCCGAACCCGCGCCCTTCCCTAATTCTAGCATCTTCGTTTGTATTCGATCGGGAGCAGAGCCCGCTAGAGCTTATGCATTCCCGAGGAGGGAGGCAATATTCGCCTACTTCTCTCTGTGGGGGAGAATTATTCATAATCCATATCAGCCAGCTCGAAGTAGCCCCACGCTTTCGTTATTTAGCAGCTTACCCTCCGGATTTTCCCATTTTCGGATCTGGCGTATTAGAGCGCCGTACTACCTACTTTTATGCCTAATCCTGAATCTCCAAGGTCCTAGGCCAAATTTGCGGCTTGACATGAAGTCTTGGCTGCAACCATAGTCCCCGAGGATCAGTTGTCCCTTAAAACCGAATTAAGCCCCGAAATTAGTGCAAAGTGGTGTGACGTACCTGGTGTGCACACTGAGAACATTTGGGCGTAATAAGTAGCAAGTTGATTAATCAGAGTTGAATCAAAGAATTGCTTGAACATGATTGTATGGCTAGACATGCATTGCTTGAACAAACTTCATATGGTTACTGAATTTTAGCGGTGGGAGCGAAGGTTTCGTAATAATCCACACTGTGCACTTGGGTAAAGCCTCGAGCAACGAGGCGTGCCTTGTACTTGTCGATTTCTCCCGCGGTGTTCTTCTTGATGCGCAGAACCCACTTGGCGTCAACGACGTTGCGCCCAAGCGGCCGCTCAACCACTTCCCACGTTTTGGCAGCTGCCAATGCGGACAGCTCGGTGCGGATCGCCGCTTCCCAATGCGGCCAGTCCGGTCTCTTCTTCACCTCCTCGAACGTCGGGTCGAGTCCCTCAGACTCCGACGTCGCGGCAAGCAATGCGTGCTCGAAGATGTTGACCATCTCCCACTCCTCGGACACCTGGTCACAGAGGTATTTCTTGACGGCGCCCCAGAAGAACTCGATAAAGTTCAACTCGCAGTGATATTTGGGGCAGAAGATAAGTAGATGACCTGCTGCTTCGATTTTTTCTGCCACGATTGACCATTGCTCGAGGAAGTCAGGCTGCAATTCCAACAGCCACAATCACGGGCCGCGGTGTGCAGCCCGTTCTTGCACTCCTTCACGAATCTTCCCGAGGGCTAAAGGCCACGTTCTTCTAGAATTGTGTTCATCCCCTTTGGCTCGCCTGGAAATCCTGGATGATCTGCAGCATAATCCATCTTCTGGACCTTGCGAACACTGCCATCCATCCACCAACCATTGCACATGTGTGCTTGTTTCCCTCCAGGGTTGAGATTCATGCGGCTGACAAGCAAAGCGTCGATGTTTACAGTAAGCGGAATTAATTTAATCGAGATTTGATTATCGTTTGCCGCCATCAGATCAAACGATACATGCTGTCAACACGCTGTTGCGGACCGCCGAGGGTGAATATAATGCACAAAGTAGGCTCCGGAATCCACTCAGAGGTACACTTAATTGAAATTTTTTTCTCCGGCCAATTTGGCCACTAAATTTTGGCGGCGGCAGCTAGGTGATGCGCACCATAAAATCCTCCCAAATCCTCAAGCCCTCAATGTGAGCTGGTCGGTGCGCAAGCGTCGACCGAGCGAATATTGAGTCGCCTTGGTGTCCAAAAATTTAAAATGTCCAAAAATCTTCTTTTCTGTTTGTGCCCTCTCAAACTGGGATAATTGTATGCAAGAAATGCATCGAACGCTGTGAAGCAAAGCCGGCCACAATGTCTAGTATGATCTCCCCTTTTTCGTTTCTCGCAGAGGAACTTATTGTGATCAGGACGTGCTCTTCACCCGGGAATCCCTACTTCCGAGGCACAAGATGTTCGCAGAAGCGTGAACGATGCTCGTCAAAAAGGTATGGCCGCAAGTTGACTCTGACTCTGATGGTTGAACCGTTCTCAGGGGCAAGTCGAACCGTTCGTCGTATTACTGCAGTTCCCGAACATTTAGGTCCATCTATGAATACTGTTCATCGTCAGTAGTTCTTCCCTTTTAATTCCTTTAGCTGGAAAGTGACTGTTCTTAAGCATATCAGCCTGCTGGAGTAATGCTACCTCCTATGCTTCCATTCAATGTTCAGCCACATATATCCGTCCCGAGCACATGGACTTCTCCTGCATTCAGCCATCCACCGCTGGCACCTGCTGGCTGGCCAGTGAACCAACAATCATACTCTGCGGTCCAGCAGTCACCGAGCTATGGATATTCCTCGGCACATTCCCAATACCATGCTAACCGTCAGGCGTGGGGGGAAAAGTCATACCAAGGCACGCTCGAGACGATTACTGTACAGGTTAAAGTACTCCGCGAGTCCGGCAAAGGGACCGGAGTGCTAGTCCATGTGAGTCCTATTATGAAACGATTTCTTTCTTGCTTATCGTGCTGCAGAACCTCCGTGAAGGAGTCCTCAACATCCTGGCCAATTCCACTCCTCCGACACTAATTACCCTAGCATTCAACACCATCAAGACAAGTTGGTACTTGCGATGAAGGGTTATCCCTTCAACTGGAAGCGTGTTGTGGTTCGAGAGATTGGGAATTGGGTCGACCTGGCGAAGCAGAATCCGTATGCGCCATATTTTTATCAGCGCTGCATGACAGGGCGGCCGAAGGGTAAAGACAGATCCCCTACGTTCAAAAAGCCCTCGAAAGTGTTTATGTAATCAAATTGTGGAGCGAAAAAAATAGAGGATTGAACCGATCTTTAACCACTTAGTACAGTGTTAAAGACCCGTTCAATCATCCAGATGAGAGTTTGAACCAGCCTAGAGACAGAGCCCAAACCATGTTTGAAACGTGTTTAGGATCAATTCGAACTGATACATCATTTGATCCGATCCGTTACCCAGAACTGCGTGTGCTACAAACCTTTCTTCCCTTTCCCTATCCAACTGTACCCTGCTAATAATACTTGCATCCTCTGCTAGTAAGTCCCGAAAACCGGCCGCTGCCACAAGGTTTTGTGCCTGTTCTGCTCTTTTGCTGTACATCGCTGCCTTCTGCCTCGCGTATGCCTGGTGTGCTGGAAGCTGATTTGTTGACGCCAATATTGTCCATGTTCGTGCCATTCGTTCAAAGCTTCGGTTTGTTCTCAACAGTTCAGCGAGTTTTTGTTCTCCCTGCTCCTGCCACCGCTGCATTTCCACCTCTGCGCAGAACCATTGAACTCGGTCACCTTAGGGTGTAAATCGTTAGTTGGTGGGAAATAATTTGAGAGGTATTCTGTTTACCTTCACTTGACCATTCTTCCATCTCGGCATCACTCATTTTTGACAGTTTTCCAAGCTGCCACAGCCATCCCTCTGGTCTTTCATCGATGGGCTGCTTGACTGGGGTATTTGTGCTCTTCCGACGGGGCCCTAGAAACTTGTCAAATTTCAAGGGTAAAAGAACCGTGTTGAGACTGTCAACCTGTTTTTCTCTTATCCATTTGGGTGCCACTCAGAGCTGACTTGGCTGGCTCTGGCAGTTTGGGCCCTTCGATGTCTGGTTATAAAATTGAGGTGTGGATAAGATGGGGTATTCAATTCACTCACCTTCCATGTCAACATCCTCCTCAATCAAAATTGGTGCTTGAGCCCGCCAAAGAGCGCCATCTGTGTGTCTGGAGTCACCGACACGCCGTTTTTTGCTGCACAGACTTCATGTATAAATCTGGTTCAGTAAGTGGAGGGAACATGGAACCAGTGTTCAACGCAATGAGTGCTGTTCGTGCGACTTCATAGGAAGTCATGTGTTGGTTGCGGATGGTTTTTGCGTCCCGAATGTTGTCACCAGCCCGAGTATTCTCCTTTTGCTGGCGGTCATCCCTGGTTTTTCGGGTAACATTGCAGGACTCTGCACGTCATTTGTATTGCATCGAGTTTTAAAAAATACAATAAGCTCCTTTGCCCCTGTCTCTCACCTTGCAACTTCTCATTTGGACCTGGTCATGGTAAGAGAATATTACTGTCATGGTATAACCTTACATGTGAGCCGTCACACTTATGCCGACCTCTTGCAGACAGAAACAGCTGAGGCAGACCTGAAAAAACACCAAAGCCTCTCCAGCGAGACCTTGGGGGGCGAGCTAGAGGCCACGGGTCCTGTCCACCGCATTCTTATGTTGGACGAAATTGCAGTTGAACACCGGCCACGTTGGAGCGACATCATGAACAAGATCAATGTCGCGGCCAGCAACGTCTACTCGACGCCCCATCGCGCATCCGAAAATTCGTCGAACGATGAGGACATTCCACCTCTGCTCTCGTGCATCTGTGGGGAAGCCGTCAACCCTTCCGAAAGCCTTGATGAAGGCATACTTGTTGCATGGAAGATTGCGGAACCAAATGGGTGTGTTGGAGATTCTGGATCGACTCAGACTGTATACTCTTACCAATTTTTATCTCAGTTTCATTCAACTTGTGTGAAAGTGGGTTCTTTCAAATGCGGAGATTGCGAAACCCGCCACGCGAGCGTTGGAAACACAGCGGGACTTCCTTCCGAGGGGGTGTGGGCTGGTAAGGTGCCATCTCGCGGTATCAACCTTGATGAGGCGTGGATGGAAGAGAGAAAGAAGGCTCTAGAGACCTTTCGGCGCTTAACGCGAGCACAGAACCGGCCGTAAAAAGTAGAAGTACTTTAGGGGTTGATTTATTGCTCCAATGTTAGCCTGTCGTACGTTGAAATTCAGCTGTTAGGTGACCCGCAGAGGCTGTACGGTAGTCGTATAATGTGTTCAAAATATTCTATGTAATCCTATCTCTGCCGTACAGGGCCCAGCAAATATTGCGAGCAGTTCGCGGAAAATGCCGTTCCAAAAAAGGCAATTTCCCGGACACGTGACCGTGTAGGTAGGTAGGTCAACCGCCCAAGGGTTTGAAAAAAAAAAATTGTAGGTGATATCATTTTTTCTTATGTTCCCCCTTGGCTAAGTACTTATGAAGCAGCACATCATCTTTCCACGCAGGACTATCTGGTCTTTTCTCAAGCTGTCTGTGCTGCCTGGCAGGCAGCACAGACAAGCAGTGCCTGCTGCTTGCCTTGCTTGCGTCGGGACCGGCTCGGGCAATAGCACCCCTGCAAAATGCAGATCACGTGGGGTGTCCGCAACGTTTGTGCTACCATACTATGGCTCCTACACATTGTGTGTCTGGTTTAGTAGGGTTGTTATGATGTGTGAATCATACTTCGCACTTTTGCACTGCGCCGCCGTTCGAACCCCGCAGTGTGTTACTTTTTTTCCACAAGATGAGTAATCAAAGTCGTAGAGTTGTTCGTACTTTGGCCTTCTGCCACCACAGCAGATATTCTTACAGCTCTTTGCGGAACTTAGGGCGCGGCCGATTTTTTTTACCTTTTTGAGCTGTTTGTGATCATTTCAGCCAGAACAGCTGTTCTGACCTCAATTCTCAGCGTACATTTCTGAAAACTATATGAGCAGAATTACACGACAATTCCGCAGGGCATGACGTCCTCAGAATCTTTCCATACCGCCGGTAGTAATTATAATATATTATTTTGCATGTTTTGCGGAGATCATCTCTTGTGTCGTGATTTGAAGGTTGTGTGGGATGTTGTATAGCTCTAAAAACAATTATTTGGATGGCGGAGGGCACACCGTCCTCGTAATTGAGGCATGGCACCCGGAGCGTGTGAACAGTGGACTTGAACAAGCAGAATATAGGTACAGCTCAGGCTCTGTGTATTTGTGTGATCTATGATTGAATGAGCTGAGAAACTGACCATTATCATTCTATTGAGTGTCCTGGAGGAGTCCCACGGCTCGGATTTGCTCTTGTACTCCCTGTACAGCACCGCGAGACAACTCGATCACAACGATTCCGGGCACGTGACCGCGCTTGTGATCACATTGGGACATGTCGCGTTGCCGGACGGGGATGCACAGAGTTGATCTGAGGCGTGTAATCTCTCGAAAACACTTCAAAGTCAGAATATTGACAATTGGTTCACTCGTGTGAACAGTGGACTTGAACAAGCAGAATATAGGTACAGCTCAGGCTCTGTGTATTTGTGTGATCTATGATTGAATGAGCTGAGAAACTGTACCATTATCATTCTATTGGTTAAGGGTTAATATTAAGGGCTTATTAACCCTTAACTTAACTTAAGGCTTAACCCTTAAGTCCAACACTGCAAAGCAGTCATTACAATTTCAAACAGACGGGGAGAGGAATGGAAAGAAAGTCAACAAACGATAACACCTATTTGCAACTCCTTTGGCGTCAATGCCTCCCGAACGTTTTTTCTCCTTTCGTCTGTACCGCTCTATCTCCATCTCCGCCTCGGTCTAGATTTAGAAGGGATTAATAACAATGCAATGCGCTGCTAACCAAAGGAAAAGGACTCACTTTCAAGTGGGAAGGTGTGCGCCTCAGGGAGGATGCCGAACGATTCTGTATGCTCATTGAAGACTCATCGTTCTGGAGTGGGCTCGAAACCGTCCTCGGGGACCTCGAGCCAATTTGTTTAGGTACGAATATCAACCAAAAGGACTCCACTCGTCTCGACCAGGTTCTGCTTACGATTGCCGGTATCTTCTTACGTTTCGACGATCATCCGGAGCCGGAAGTCAAGAAGGCTATGCTGATTCGCCTGGAGAAACGGTGGGCGGATTGCGACCAACCTGCGTTCCTCGCAGCTTTGATTCTTAACCCATTCGAGAAGCTGTCCTGCTTCGGACCGAACGCGAACTTGAATCAATTTAAATGTCTCAGTTTATTAATCTCGGTGCGCCTTTTATTCTCTTGTCGTTCCCGGCTCATTGAATCAATAGTTGTATCGCCGGATGGCCGATCGTCCGGACAATTCCGACAGTCCTGACCAGCGAAAGCTCAAGGAAGGTGAAGTCTCGAAGGCGATTATCCAATATCTTTCCGGGACGGGAGATTTCAATGATTTCGACGCCGAAGCCTGGAAAGAAATGACGGCAAGTCTTTTCATCATCGTCTCGCGTTGGTGTTCATGTGTCGTAGGGGGACACCGATCCCATCGCGGTCTGGAAAGCCTTTGCAGGCTCCAAGCACCTCGCAGAACTTGCAGAATTTGCGATCGTGATCCACTATATCGTAGCGAACCAAGCGGGATGCGAGCGCACATTTTCCCGGACAAAAATAGAGCAATCTGATCATCGGAACCGGCTTGGCCTGGAGAAGATTGACATGCGCACCAAGGTTAGTTCATTGTATTTGCGACATCAATTCTACCCACACTGAGTAAATCGTTCAGGTCAAGGGCCAGATTCGTTCCGATCACCAACGGGATGGCATTTATAAGCCCCGCAAGCCGCGTAAAAATCACAAGTCCACAGCTAATCTGCTAGCTGTTCCGCGCTACCGTGATCTCCTCGACGATCAGGATGACGAGGATCCAAGTGAACGTGGTCGGGCTCTCGTGTCGAGCCGCGAGGGCTGGAGGACTCAAACAGCCAAATGGATAAGTGATACTCGGGCTGCAGACCGCAACACAGAAGACCCAGACTCAGACGAAGAAGCCGACACCACCCCTCACATTCCGTCTCGCCTGCCTACTTGGAAAAAAATAACGCTCCGCGTCTTATTCGGAGGCGCCGAGAAACCTCGTGCACGCAAACCATCGGCACGGGTGATTCAGGAGGAAGAGCTGCTGATGCAGGCACTTGCAGAGGAGTTGGAGGATGATGTTCCGGACGATGGCGCTATAGAGATAGATTCCGAGGACGAGTACCGTGCGTAATTTACCGGACGAGAATTGTCGAAATGGCTGTGCCAGACAGCGTGGGAAAATCAAATGAACCCCTTCACGCAGCCTTCAAGCTGAAGCCTTCACCCTTCCGAAGGCCTTCACGATCCTGAGAGTGAATTTTGAAGGCCTTCGGGCGAACACTGCCGAAGAGCGCACCTGAGCATACTGAGCATTCTCCGTCACCTCCACCGTGTACTCGCGCTCCTCCCCGTCATCCTCGTCCGACTCAATACCTGCAACAACATCGCTGGACTCGCTTCCTGGTGGCCCGTGCATGTCTACGTCGCTGGAGGCTGAACGGTGAAGACTGACGATGGACATGGCGCCCGAGCTGGCAGACCTCTAGCGGCTGGGAGCATGGTAGGTCTCCACAGCAGGTGTTCTACCCCGGGGAGTCCAGTCGAAACGAACGCCGGTTGGTGCATTCGGCTTCTTCTGCTTCTTCTTTGGATTCGACCTTCAAAACGTCAGTAATCCGGTTTTATGGACGAGTCAAAAGTACTTGCTGGACTGCTGTAGCCTTGCGCTTTCCCTCTCCGACAGTACCTCCCTGCTTGATGCGCTCGGCGTCGACGTCCTGGCGCACACTGCCTTTGGCGGGCTTCTTGCTCTTTCCGGACTTAGGCGGGCTTCGGCGCTTCGTCGTCCGTTGCGTCCATGACCTCGTCGTCGGAGTCCGAGGCCAATTTTTTGTCGTTAGCTGGCTGGTACTCGTCGCTGCTCCCTCGGCCGTCGGAGCAGGGATCGCGGACAGTGTCGGGGTCTGCCATGCCAATCATCGCGAGGCAGAAGGACAGGTGGAATACAAACTTACCTGGCTCGTCCGCCACAGCAGGTTTCTCAATCCGCGGTCGAAGAATCTTCTTCTCCTCTGTAGGCGGCGGGCGATTAGCGTTCTGGGCACGCACGTTGTCTTCCTCGACCATTCTATTCTCGATGATGGCCGCCTTGACGATACCCTTGCGCCGCTTCTCTTCGGTCTCTTGCTTCTTCTGGGCCTTCTCCTTCTTCTCCTGCTGGACCTCGGCTGTGGATCGTATCTTCTTTGGCATATCAGGAAGTCCAGGATTTGTTGCCCGGTTCGCTCGCAGGTCCATACCAGAAGCTGTCGCAGTGGACGACTGGGTTGTTGGTTTAGGCTTGGGTTTTGGTTTTGGCGCTGCTTGGGGGGCCATGGTGGTGGAGAGAGAGATAAGGTTGGATGGCGTGACTCGAGTCATATGTTTTCTGTGCGCCATCAACGGTGGGCGATGCCCGCGCAATCACATGTGCTTTCTTATCGACCCACCCATACATTGTCGCCACAATATATTCTTTCCAACATCCCCGCGCACGCACTCTGAATTGGCTTGAGTTTTGGATTGCAGGGAAATGTCTAGTCGCGTTGTGGGCTTCCTGCGGATGCGGGCTGGGTGTGCCTTAATCCCTTTACTACTGCTGCGCGACCAAATTGACTGATCCATATGATTTTTTCACTAAGCGCTTATCGCTCCAAAATCACACGATTTTGCGCAAGTCCGTTTCTCCCCGCACACAATTTTGCGCAAGTCCGTTTCTCGCCAGAGTTGCTGTCTCATGTCTTCGCGCCACCAATTCACCCCTGCCTCGTTCGTTTGTCCGGAGTGCGGAAAGCAATGCAAGTCGACCGGCGGGCTCAAACGGCACCGAGACACCCATGTATCTCTTCCGAAACCAAATCAAATCTTCCAGCCGGCGAGCCCGCACAATGCTGGTCCTGATGACCCTCCCCTCGATCCTGGTCACAATATGAGTCCGCCACATTCCCCGGGTCCTGAACCGCCCCGATCTCCCTCACCTCAACCAATTATACCGCCACTTCAGCGTGGCACATCTATCGAGCGTCATCCAATTTTGGATGGTGCGTCGTAAACGCCGAGTACGAGAAAGAAACACTAATATATTTTGTTCAGGGACTCCGTGCGATGCTGATGGCAATGACTTGCCTCCAGGAGCGTCCCCGCCACCGTGGGAGGAGCGCGCTCCGGACGACTACTCCCCCTTCGGGAGTCGTGCTGAGTTTGAGTTCGCAGAATTTTTGTATGTGCGGGAGGAGATGTCGGCTAAGGGGGTGGACCGTCTCGCACAGTTACTAGCTGCGCTGTATAAGGGAATGGACCCGCCGTTTGCAGACCACAATGACTTGTATGCGACGATCGACGCAATTCAGCAGGGTGATATCCCCTGGGAATCTTTCTCGGTGAAATACACGGGGCCTATACCAGAGATGGGGACGGTTCCAGTGTGGATGACGGAGACATTCGAAGTTTGGTTTCGATCTCCCCTCGCGATCTTTGAGAAGCAGCTCGCCAACCCAGATTTCGAGGATGAAATGGACTGGGCACCCAAACGTATTTTCAAGAATGGCAAGCGACAGTTTGTGGACTTGTTCTCGGGGAATTGGGTTTGGGAGCAGGCGGTCTGTAATTAATTTGTCAATGAGTATTGCTCAACTAATATTCTTTACAGGATAAAATTGCGGCTGACCCGGAGTGTCATGGAGCAATGTTCGTTCCTGGTGTACTTGGCAGCGACAAGACGACCGTCTCAGTCGGCACCGGCAACACCGAATTCTATCCATTCTACGGTGGAGTCGGAAATGTGCACAATGGAGCGCGACGAGCGCATCGCGAGGCGCTCTCAGTGATGGCTTTTCTGTCTATTCCAAAAAGTACGGTCATTAAAGCTCGTTGCCATCTCCGATACCAACAATTTTTTTCAGCTACACGGCAGTTCGCCAAGAGCAAGGAGTTTCGAAAATTTCGGCGGCAGCTATTCCACTCATCCATCGCGCGCATTTTGCAGCCGCTGAAACCCTACATGACCAAACCTCGTATCACACGCTGCGCCGATGGCCATTTCCGTCGCGCAATATACGGCCTTGGTCCCTACATTGCCGATTACCCGGAACAAGCACTACTAACATGTATCGTGCAAGGATACTGCCCCCGGTACGTCTTGATGTACCCGATTGTAATTTGGCTAAATTTCCAATCTAGCTGTCTCTCTCCGTCGCATGACCTGGATCGACCGAGTGCACGACGGTGTGTGGAGCATACTGATGCATTATTGGAAGGATGTACGCTCAAAGAACTTTGGGACGACTTCGGGATTGTTGGAGATATAATCGTGAGCCATCTGATTATCCACTCGTTTCACCGCCGACTTCCCGCGCGCCGATATCCATGAATTAATTTCGATGGATCTGCTCCACCAAATAATTAAGGGCACGTTCAAAGATCACATAGTCGACTGGGTGGAAGAGTATGTCCGAGCGGTACACGATAATGCAGAGGCAGAGCGAATCCTCGCTGATATTGATAGGCGGTACATCTTCTCCATTTCCACTTTATCTGTATTATTAACAAGGACCTGCAGTATCGCGATCACGCCACCGTTCCCTGGGCTTCGGCACTTTCCTGTGGGAAGAGGCTTCAAGCAGTGGACGGGTAATGATTCAAAGGGACTGATGAAGGTATGTATCAAGTGCTCTCACCGTCCTGGGCAGTGAGCAAATAATTCTGCTCTAGGTCTACCTTCCTGCAATTGCCGGCCTTCTGCCATCTCAAGTGGTCCAAACCGTTGCGCATATCACCGAATTTTGCTACCTTGTACGTCGGTCTGTCCTTGACGAAGACAGCCTCCGTTCCATCGACACCACTGTCGAGAGCTTTCACGAAGCCCGTGAAATCTTTCGTCTCGTTCGGCCGGATGGATTTTCGCTGCCTCGTCAGCATTCTATGGTTCATTATCGGCCTCTCATTCAGGCATTTGCTGCGCCGAACGGCTTGTGCTCCTCCATCACGGAGTCGAAGCATATCAAGGCTGTTAAAAAGCCGTACCGCCGGTCCAGCTGCAACAAGCCTCTGAGCCAAATCCTCCTCACGAACCAGCGCTTGGACAAGCTGGCGGCCGCACGAGTCGATTTCACGGCTCGCGGGATGATGGATGGTGCACTCATTCCACTACCGCTCCCCCCTGTTCCTGAGGAACCGCCTGACGACCCCGACGACGAGCGCATTGATCAAGGCGAGGTTCCCGGCCCAACCATCCTCAGTGAAGTGAAGTTAGCAAAGACTTACGGTGTGTTTCAATGACGATATTTTCATGGGTTTGTTTTTCATCTTACTTTTGCTTAGTTCGCAAGGTACCTCGCGACGTGCGTCAGTTAGGTGTGCATATCGAACAACCACGCCTACAGGAACTCATTCGGCGATTCCTTTACGACCAACTTTATCCTGACGCTCCTGCCCCTGGCGGTCGAGTTCCCTTATCCGACTGCCCCGAATTCTCGGAACGGGTATTCATGTATAACTCGGCGCGGGCCGTCTTTTACGCTCCAAGCGACGTCTCTGGTGTTGGTGGCATGCATCACGAACGGATTCGGGCCACGAAGTCGTGGTATCGTGGCCCACCTCGATATGATTGCGTGTTTATCGAGCACGACACCGATGCTCCGGGATTCCGGGGACTGCATGCGGCACGAGTGTTCCTTTTCTTTCGATTCAAGTTTCGCAAAGTTGATTACCCATGCGCGCTTGTGCACTGGTTTTCTCCGCACGGACAGGAGCCGTGCCCGGACACGGGTATGTGGATCGTAAAACCAGAATTTGTTCGAGGCCGGCCCGGGGAGCGCGAAATGGCGGTCGTTCACATTGATTCTCTGCTTCGGGGTGCACATCTCATTGGTGTTGCCGGAAAGGAGTTTGTGCCGGCAATGAACTTTGATTTTTCTGATTCCTTGGACGCTGTTCAGGCTTTTTATGTTAACAAGTATGCAGACCATCATGCCCACGAGATTGCATTTTAATTACCGCCACGTATATTGGACCTTTGCAATAATTTTCAAGTTTCTCTTGATTCGAGGTCGAAACGGTGTGCATGGCGGCCGAAAATTGTTGGACAGTACCTTGAAAACAGGGGTTTGAATACTCAAGACCATTACTATTTGCGGCACAGACAGCGCCAAGCAATACAAGTAGAGAGATATTTCAGCCGAATGAGTGCACAGAAAAGAACATCCACAAGTGAACTTACGTAATGGTCAATGGACCCATCTTCAGCCTGCATCGAAGAACCTTTAAGTTGGGTCTCCTTTCTTCTTGCCACCATGTCATTACAGCTCTTGCGGAACTTAGGCGCGGCCAATTTTTTTTTTTCCTTTTTGAGCTGTTTTGATCATTTCAGCCAGAACAGCTGTTCTGACCTCAATTCTCGGCGTACGTTTCTGAAAACTATATGAGCAGAATCACATGACAATTCCGCAGGGCATGACGTCCTCAGAATCTTTCCACACCGCCGGTAGTAATTATAATATATTATTTTGCATGTTTTGTGGAGATCATCTCTTGTGTCGTGATTTGAAGGTTGTGTGGGATGTTGTATGGCTCTAAAAACACCGGATCACGGTCGGCAGGGCTTGCCGACGACCCGTGAGCAACCCGTAAACCTGCGGGTTCGGGTTCGGGTTTTACGGGTTGGGGTCCGGGTCAACTGATTTGTACCCGGACCCGGACCCATGCCCATCCCTACAGTCAAATCACTCGCTGGCCTAAGGAGACGGTCTTCAATCCGTCCAGGATCAAAAAGGTCGACCTGATAGCACATATTGTATCAAATGGATTCACTCTGGTTTCCGAGCCTTCTCCGCTCGAATGTGTGTCCCATAATCATTGTGGTACAAGTAATTGAATGTCGTGACAGATACTGTGGACCCGGTGTCCCGGGACCCGGACGACACCTCCACGCGCTCAGTGACACCGTTGCCATCTACAAACTGCTCCCTTCAATTGTTGATTGAGGATATGCGCTCAAAGCCGACCAGTAAATTTATACAGGACATTGAAATTTAACCCGCTGCACAATTTGCAAAACTCCCCATCATCGATAGATGGTTGGTGCAGCGTAAATATTGAAAACAAATGATACTCACCTATTTCAGGACCAGTCAAGCTAGCCTTCAACGACCCTCTACATCTGGGATGGAAGCGATACTTTGTCAAAATATCTGGGTCTGAAATGCTCTGGAACGCTTCAACCTCTCCTGCGCAGCTTAAAGTCCCCGCCAATTGTTGTCTGGAAATATTGGTCGAGCATTCCGGGGTAAGACGATCTGCATTACTATGAACTCGACGTTGAAGTTGAATGCATTTCCAGACATCAGTATCTGTCGGTAAACATGAACGCTCAATCTCCGATGATGATACTCCTCGTCAGCCAGCAGTCCCAGTAGTAAGGGGGCATTGCATGGGATTTCTGCAGCACTGTGAGGGTAGCCCCCAATATCCCTGATCTGAAGTCGATTTTTATGGCCACCGTAAAGGGTTCTCTTTCGAGGCCCACCCCTTCCCCATAGCCTTAACGGCACCCATGGGGCTGTAAACCTTTTTTTTATATATGCATGGGCTTTACAGTCGGGAAGGGTCAGCAGGAATCAACTTAAGCCTGCATCGCATTTCAGAAATGCAGATCGACAGAGGATTTAGTACTCTCCAGCCATGTGGGGCTACTAACCATCACATGCCACGGCCTGCCACCCACCGACTCTAGGGCAGTTTCCCATTGCCTTCCTGGTTGCTTCGTTTGAGGACTGGCACCTCGTACAGATCCACATCCATGAAGACACTCTGTCTCGCCGCACGCGCTACTGCCATGCGACTAACCACCTTGCACAAAGTGCGTTGGACCCCTCAATTTTGTCCGAATGGGAGGTAGGTTTGAGTCCCAAATGGTCAAATCTTTGTCCGAACCGGGAGGTGGCCTCCCAGGGTATAAAGTGGGGTCCTGCCAATCTCTGCCACCTTGCTGTGGCTTTGTGCTAACGGACTACGGCCGGGACACTCGACGGGGCCTCCGCCCCCACACCTTCAAACCCGCACTCCGCCGACACC
Source organism: Mycena sp. CBHHK59/15 (assembly GCA_029204085.1). Lineage (NCBI taxonomy): Eukaryota > Fungi > Basidiomycota > Agaricomycetes > Agaricales > Mycenaceae > Mycena > Mycena sp. CBHHK59/15. Next base: position 109,354 of record JARGXW010000265.1, on the reverse strand, counting down.
TCGCACTCAAATCCCACTCACGCTCGCACGAAAGACAGCGCAGACGACACCCACGCCGACATCGAAGCGAGCTGGACGCCCGACGCGGGACCCTGGGCCGCGGCGTTCTACGCGCAGGTGTTGTGCACGTACTGCCCGGGGTTTGAGCCAATCCGCACCCTGCCCGGGCTGGACACGCTGCCGACGGGGATGCGCCACAGCACGTCGCAGAGCGATCTGTCGTATAGGTGTGTTTCCTCTCTACTACTTTTCCGTTGTTCGTCGTTATTTACAGCCGTTCGCCAGCTGCATCTCGAGCGCGGGATACTCCAGCACCTCCGCCCACCCGCACTCGAAATCGACCTCCATCTCCAGGAATGCGAGCTACCACAACACCTCTGCGGGCGGGATGAGCAACGCGGGGGTGGGGGTGCATGCTGGCGAGTGTGTTGGGGCGGTTTGGGGGTGAGTTGTTTGTGTTTTTGCTGGTCTCTTTTGGCGTTCTTTCGGATTCTTTTGTAGGGGGGTTTTTTTTTTGAGCGGCGGCGTTTGCGTAGTCCTTTAGTTACCGCGCCATCATAGTAGGCTGCCAACCTTTCCGTTTTAGGAAAACACGTGCCCCATCAGCGACGCCTCTGGCGTTAATTAGTGGACTCGTTTGGCGGTTTGGCCTGGAATTGGGTTGGGTCGGCGCAGTAAGTAGGGATGCTGGTGGTAAGAAAGAAAGAAGCATTGCGATCAGATCACGGCCCTTGCCGATGCATCGCACATCCCAGATAGGCAAGTACCTCGTTTGAACCAAAAGGCGGCACATCAGCGCAAATGTACCGGGGTTGAACTGAATGTACCGGGCTCTTGAATGTACCTACGGTAAGAGCTTTGTATATCCTCCTGTTATACAGTATAACAGTATATCACATACTGTGCCTTGATCCGACTGATTCTCCTCTCGAGTCTTGCTTTATATTCCACTGATTCTTCTCCTTTATTGACAGATTCCCGACTCCTCACATGTCGTTTTTCCCTCGTAACTGACTCCGGCTGTCCCAATGTTTCTCGTTCTTTCGTCCCCCCAAAAATGTTTCCCACATACCTCAGGCCCACCAACGTCGCCGGATGCGGCTTCAGCGACCCACTCGAAATTCTCCTCGGCTTTCCTATCAATCTTGACCCTATCCGCGACCACCACGACGACTTGCGGGAGACTCTTCTTTCACTCCGACCACGTGGTACCCCGACTGGGACCCCGGAACCCGGAGTGGCACCAGCGACTCGACGCGTCGCCCGACGCGACGTACAGCGGGACGGTAACCTTGCAATTAGGGTCAGTTCACCACCGAGGTGATTGCAGTTTTTCGGCCTAACGCTCATTAAATATATTTCTTTGCGCCAGAATCATGCTCCAAAGGGAAAAAGAAAGTAATTTGGAAGCCTTTTAAACTTCGCGCGGCCGTGCGCTGCACCTTAATGGTATGGGGCCCGCACAACGCCGTCAAGCGTATATAACTGGCCTGTATTGTTACATTCAACCAATGCTGCTGGGCACCGTTGCGCATTTTACGACCAAGCGTCTCAAATCCCTCCTCCTCTCCGCTTCTACTATGTTCTGCCCGCGACGGCTCCTATCTGTGCTTGCCCTTGCCACCTCCCTGGCTCCCGTGTCAGCAATGATCCCGGAGGAGGTCGTCCGAAGCAGACAGAAGATCTGTTTGAATAAATTTTCGCACATAAAGACGCCGCTTGTCGTCGACCTTCGGTCGACTCCTCAGGGCCTCATGAACAGCTATAACACCAGTGAGATATATGTTGCCATCTTCAATCTTTCTTTGCAATTTTATTGAGTCCAACTGCTGGGGAAATTTCATCCTCTGCTGGGATTTCACTCGGCTGGCGCCCTCTCCCTTGGAAAAAGAATGTTTTTATCAGGCAATCATCTCATACATTTACAACTATGTAAAGCAGAAAAGATCAGGCCGAGTTTTAACCCTGCCGTTCAGCATGATATCTGAGCATCCATTTTCCCATACTTACTGTCCTCTCCTTTTATTCCTCTCATCTCGTCTATACTTAGGTAACCCTTTCCTCCCCCACCGTAGCCAGATTAACCTCATACTAGGTGATCCCTAACCGGCACTACCACCTCCGGGGGAGCCACTCCCGGAGCCGGCACGTCCACTTCTCAACCCGCCGATCTTTATCTATGTTGGGAACATGGCTACCATAGGCAGACTGTATGTTATCTCCCGCCGATGATGTGCACACTGCAATGGCCTCCCACACTGTTTTAGCCAATTCATACTCACCTTCGCCTTCGTCAAGGGCCTTGAAGTCGCCAGTCCATAGCAAAACCAAGTTCTTGACGAGGTTCTCCCAGATCAGGTGCATGAAGTCGAAAGGGAAGGAGCGAGGGAAAGAGAGGGACTTCAGGTAGGAGAGAATAGGAACTCCTTTCACACCGTACTTCTTAGCAAGCCGTTCTGCTTCAGCTTCCACCTCTTTCCCCTGAGAAATTATCTCCTCCTCTGAACGCAGCGGCAGATTGTTGGGATCATACATCTGAATGGCAGTCGGATCCTCCTAAAAATCCGGATGGCATTACAGTCAAAAAGAATGAAAGCACCTTTGTGCGCAAGTTGTGCAAAATTATCGATATTTCTTTTTTTTTGGGGGGGGAACATATTTATGAATAGGGATGGGCACAGGTCCGGGTCCAGTTTGACTGTTCCGGACTCGAACCCGGAAAACCTGCGGGTCTACAGGTTGTCCACGGGTCGTTGGAATTGATCGGATCGGCACCGTCAAAACTGAAATATGCTCACTAATTGAGGTTTTTATTGGAGTACCTCTCATAGCTGTGAGCCATTTCAAACTGCCTTGAAATGACCTACACTCATCTCCTCTTTACTAGGTGCTCGCTCTCGAAACAGTCGCACCCAAAGGGAAGATTGACGCAGCGCCAGGTCAAACCTGTCATCTACACTTCACCCGCACTTCTCTCAATCTATGGCTGATGGCAACCGCCAGGACACGCGAGGACAAAACTACCCCCAGCAGTCAGAACCGAGTGGAAGCTTGCTGAATCGAACTCAGCATGATAATCATCAGATGCATGTTCCCAGATCTCCAACTCCACCTCCTGCCATGATGATCTTCCACAGTGCCATTCTGATACAGAGTGGCAGGAGGTGGAGTTGGAGATCTGGGAACATGCATCCGATGATTATCATGCTGAGTTCGATTCAGCAAGCTTCCACTCGGTTCTGACTGCTGGGGGTAGTTTTGTCCTCGCGTGTCCCAGCAGTTGCCATCAGCCATAGATTGAGAGAAGTGCAGGCGAAGTGTAGATGGCAGGTTTGACCTGGTGCTGCGTCAATCTTCCCTTTGGGTGCGACTGTTTCGAGAGCGAGCGCCTAGTAAAGAGGAGATGAGTGTTGGACAAAAGAAGGGGCCACCGAGTACCTCGATATTGAGGTTGTTTGGAAGGTCGACCAGTGCACGAAGTGGTTCGCCTGCCGCCTGAGTCCAGTCAGAAAGCAGTAAAATGTATTTAATAGTGATACTCGAACCTCTGCCAGCTCCTCGCCTTTGGCTACGATTGGGGGGAGGGGATTGGCTGTAGTTCACAATTGTCGGACTGTTGATCTGTATCAAATGTCCTTGGACATTATTGAGCTCAGAAACAACCTTGGCAAGGCAACTTTCAGATCAATCGACGTAAGATATCATACTAACCGATCTAGAGATTAACAGTGATTGTGAACCTTAGGCATGTGTGGCAGTTGGCCGCACATGGCCAGTTCATAGATTCAAGGGCACAATGAAACAAGTGGTTGATATAGAGGATGAGAAGATGGTACAGTGGTGGATGCATGAGGGACCGAGCATTCCTATATATATGTGGCCTGGTTGGGGGACAGCCTTAAACCTACTGTCGACCGTAGGTTCAGGCACTAGGGGTGCTCAATGCTTAGTTCAGTTCAGTTCAGTTCACGTTTTAAATAAAATGAATGATAGATCCGTTGATCTCCGAAGCTAGCCGAAACTGCGATCAGGCTCGTGACCTTGTGTATGTATAGCTGTTCATGCCATCAATAGTAAACACAAAAATACAAAAAATATTGACTCTGAGAGAATTGAACGCGAGTCTCTCCGGCAAACCGTATCCGACTCGCAGTGTTCGCCCAAAGGCCAAAGGGCTTTGAGGCTAAAGGGCTTTGGGGGGGCTTTGTAAAGGCCATTGGATTTCTCCCAAATCTCCTTGCCCTTTGCAAAGGTCCCGGCGATCTGTTGCTTGACAATCACCTCGCCCTGATGCGCGCATGGCTCAGCGCCAAGTTCTTTCAGGTGCAACTTCAAGGTTCCTCCAATTCAATGACAGGCGCAGACCGGAGTGCCCCCGATTTTCTGAAATGAAAATTTTATCGATAAGCCTACCCTATGTTCCTTCCAAATCTCAAATCTTGGGGGAATTTGTAGGCTCGTGTCCAGCCGTTATAGTAGCGGCACAATGACGAGCAAGCAGGTATTGTGTACTATAACGGCTGGTGGCACTTAGCCGTAAGTTGACGGGGGCGGTAGCCGCGACCTCGAGCGCCTTGCGCTTGCGCGCGAATGCGTCCTTCGCCTTCTCGGTCTGAACATCAGGGCCCGAGTTGCTCTCCTTGAGCGCTTTCTTCTGCTCGTGTATCCGGTGGTGTTTGTTGTCCTGCATGCTCGCGCGAAGAATGAGGCGCTCGGCGTTGGCAAGCCAGATCAGGCGGCTTCTGCGGGAGAACGCCGCACGCCACGGCTGGGGACGTGCCTTCCAGGGAACGTTCTTCGGCACGATGTTCGATGAGCCGGAGCTCGCCGTGGAGGGCGAGTTCATTCTACATGTTGGCGCTGCTCAAATACCGGCAGACGGCGTGAAAGGAATTTCACGTACAGCTTCTACTCCTCGGGTTACCAACCGCGTCGTAGCCAGGCCGCTGGTAATCGTGGTTCGCATTAACGGCGAGCCCATTCGCGCGCTTGTAGACTCCGGATCATTGGGTGATTTGGTGTCTAGTTCCATCGCTGATCAGCTGCGGCTGAAGCGTAGTGAGCTGAAGGACCCAATCACCTTGCAACTCGCGGTGCAGGGCTCGAGATCAAAGATAAATTCATCTGTAAACGTGAAATTCAGTTATCAAGACATCTCCGAGGAACAAAATTTCCTCGTGGCTAACCTTAGTGGTTACGACATGATTTTGGGTACTGCTTGGCTATTCCAGCACAAGGTGAGCATCGGTATTAACCCAGCTCGCGTTTGTATTGGAAGCGCTGACTCCGTTCCTAGTGTTGGTCACGGGTTCGGGTCAACCCGACGGGTTTGCGGGTCGGGTTGGCCGGGTACGGGTCGCGGGTTGTGGTCAGCCTTGACCCGCAGAAACCCGGACCCGACCTGCGGACCCGTCGGGTCTGGCGGCCCACACAAGCGAGGAGTTTTCCGCACCTACCAACTATTGTTTCTCTTGATCAGTTGCGGATCTATGCGCGCGTTGAGCATCGGACGGGCTGGACAGCACCACCACCCTCTTGAGAGCATCTCAATGACCAGGTGAGTATTTTATTTGAAGGGGTTCTGACCCGTACTCACCAAGTTCCATGCGGTTTTGTCTGGAGTCCGTTTTGGCCGGGTAATGACATTAGCGTCAACGCTGTGGGCGCATTCGGCGTCCGATCGACTCAATTCTTCTTCTACCCTCCGAGATTCATTTTAACGGACATATGAGTATTTTTTTTTGGAGTGATTCCGGTCTAGAATGACTGGGTTGGAGGTGTTTTTCTCTGGGGCACAGTTTGGTTCGGTGACGGTATTGACGGCGTCGGCAATGCACGCGTTCGGTGTCTGGTGGTCTCCAGTGCATTCCAAACATTTGAAGAACATCCCAACAACCTGGTCAGTATTTTATTTGAAAGAACTCTGACCTATAATGAGAAAGTTATGTGAGAAATGTACCTGAAACCTTGACCCGCGGGTCGGCGGGTAGGGTACAGACCCGTACCCCACCGGGTTCGGGTTATTTCGGGTACGGGTCCGGGTCAGCGCCTCCAGACCCGAACCCGTACCCGTGCCCATCCCTATCCGTTCCTCTTGAAGGTGTCGCTACTGCTCGGGTATTCGCTGGAGCTACCGGAATGAACGAGATCGCACTACAGGCTGCACGAGAAGAGCTGTTAGAATATGCTAGGCCCATCTGTAAAACAGCCGCGGAAACGGGCTTACCTCCGTTTCGTGCTATCAATCACTCTATTCCTCTCATCGACGAGACTAAGATCTACCCGTGGCGACCTTCACGATGCCCTGAGGCGCTCAGAAGTCAATGGGACGAGAAGCGTCAGACCTACCTCAAGGCTGGCCGTTGGGAAGTCACCAACTCGGGAAATACTTGCCCGATGCTGTTGATACCCAAGGTCAAAACAATGCCTGTTAAGCTAAGAGTCGTGGTGGACTTACGGGCACGTAACGCCAATACGAGGAAGATGAATTCCCCGCTTCCCGACCAGGAAGGCATCTTGCGTCGTGTTGCGCGCTGCGACTTCCGCTCGTTGATTGACGGGCAGGATGCGTATGAACAGATGCGTGTCGAGACCGCCCATGTACCGCGTACCGCGGTGAGCACTCCTGACGGAAACATGGTTAGTCTGGTGCTTCAGCAGGGCGATTGCAACGCCCCTGCGACGTACCAATCCCTCATGAATTACCTATTCGGCGAATACATTGGTGTTTTCATGGATGTTTATCTTGACGACATAATCATCTACTCAAATACGCTTGAGGAACACAAGATTCATGTCAAAAAGGTGATAGACATACTCGAGAGGGAAAAGCTCTACTTGAGCGCCAGCAAACTGCAGCTGCTGAAGTCAGAGCTGAACATCTTGGGCCGCGTAATTAACGACCAAGGTATCCGGATGGACTCCAATAAGGTTGACAGTGTCGTGAACTGGAAGACGCCGACGAACCGTGAGCTGCTTCGCGGGTTCCTCGGCTCAGTGACATACCTTGGGGGAGACGTACCGGGCGTCCAGGTTCCAATGGGAAATCTTCACGAAATGACCAGTGACTCGGTCGCATTTCGTTGGGGATATACCCAGCAACGCGCGTTCCAAGACGTAAAACGGCTGGTGTCCGATTATCGGGATCACCACCGTAAACCGCTGGACTGTAGTCCTGACGCGCCGAAAATCTGGCTGGTGACCGACGGATGCGCTACCGGAGTTTCTGGTGTTGTGTCTCAAGGAGACGACTGGAAAACTGCGCGCGTCGCAGCGTTCTTTTCAGCCAAATTGAATTCCGCACAGCAAAACTACGCCACTCACGAGATTGAGATGCTCGCCGGCGTTGAGTCTATGCTGCGACACAGCGACATCCTGCAAGGGTGTAAATTTACTTGGGTGACAGACCACAAGGGTCTGATTCACCTTGCAAATCAAAAGAACCTGACTGGGCGCCAGGCCCGTTGGATTGAGAAAACCTCAACTTTTGATTATGAAATCCAGTACATACCTGGGACTGAGAACGTCATTGCGGATGCGCTCTCGCGGATTTACTCGAACGAGGCACCAGGCACGGTGCGAGCGAGGTCAGAGTATACCTATCACGATGTCATTGGCAACCACGAGCTCGAGATAGACTCGATTTCCATGCCTGTTTTTGCGGGCATGGAAGCCATGGCCCTGTCAAACGACCGGGTTACGCGTTCAATGGCGCGTGCCGCGCAAGGGAATGATGCGGTGTTTGCGTCGTCCTCCCGTACGTCCGCAAAGGAGGGTGGGGGTACACCCAAAAATCTCGACACAAAGTCAAGGTCAGAATTGAAGCCGAGTGACGAGCCCAAGAGGAAAAGAGGGAGACCGAGGAAGAATCCGAAGGAATCCCCGGCGTTAAACACCAAGGATCCCCTCCCGATGCCAGTCCCCCTTGGTGGACAGCCACCTGTCAACTCCGCATCCGCGGACGCAGACCCCATTCCCGACGGCGATCAAACGTCACCGCTTGATTCCGAATTCGACCAACTCGACGACTCTCTGATCAGGCTGGCAGAAGAGTCGTATCTGAGCCGATTCCGCGGTGTGCGCGCCAGTCGTTGTGGGATGGACGATGGGAGGTGGGTTGGGAAGAACAGGTAGATACATTCTCTAGCTAAAAGGTAGGACCAAGACAAGCTGGATAGAGTCCAAATAGAGAGAGGACAAAGATGAAAACGACCGACATATCCGATCAGATGGGAGGAGCGGCCGAGATCAGTCCGATCATCGGAGTGCAGACCGACTCACGACAGTGGTACGACAAGTACTGGCAACAGGGAGCTCTAGCAAAAATAGTGTTGATGCATTGTTATGGTACTCGAAGCGCAAGAGCACGTCGAAACCGGGCTAAGTGGAACCCCCCATGTTTTACTCGGTCTCCCCTTCTAAAAAAACTCGCAGATAAGAAGTCTATCGAGTGCTGCTCAATTTCGCTGCTAAAACTACAGATACTTCGCTTCAATTTAATAACCCTCATTTTAACACTTTGTATCGTATATAGTTTTGCCTGATCTATAATACAGTTTATTTAGTTGAATTATAGTGGGATTCTAGGTAAGTTAGCGGGCCATGCCGCCTGTCGGCCCTACCCTCCTTATGGCATCATACCTAACTCCCCAGTGAAAACACAGGTTTAAACAGTGTTCAAAGATAATCAGCGTTTAAGCAAATCAAGAACAGAACCATGCTTGAACACTGTTCTGCTGGACTCTGATCATGGTCAGAGTTCTTTTCCTTCACTCATTATGAACTTGCCTCCTTTCGCTTGGTGGTGTTTGCTTAAGCAAATCAGAAATTGAACCGGGTTGGCTGTTGAGACTGGGATTGCTTAAGCAAACATCATATAGATTCTTACCCAAGCGCGGACTCGGTGCTATGTTGCGGTGAGATCTTGAAATTAATGCGCTTCTTCTTTGATTTCCTTTTCTTAGCCTTCGAGACTGCCTTGAGCGCCGCTTCCTCCCCCTCGGCTAGGCCGTAGTGGGATTCGTAGTTGGTAATGGACGCCGTGGGGTGCACATTGCGAATGTGATGTTCGAGGTTGTACTTCCACACGACGTCTGGGCACGGCGAGAGAGGGCAGATCGCGGGAGCATTGGTGCACGGACTCCTCTTCGAACTGTTCATGGCAGTTGTAAGTCCGAGAGATGCCAAGTTTGGAAAGCGCGATCGTTTCATATCGATGCGGATTGCGCCATCCCCGCCCTTGCTTTTAATAAGGACTATAGAACAGAACGAGTTAGTACTCAGGCAAAATCCACACGGACTGCCAGTGCGGTCGACTCTGGAATCGAAAAGATTTGAGCCACTGCTACCAATTAGCCCGTCATTAGCAGGGAGAAGTGCGACGTACAGCAAAATCATGGCCTGGATGATACGTTCGATGCGCATTTCCAGAACACCAAATGATATATTGAGCTCGAAACCGGCCCCGCGGTGTTCGCGTATGAAGACACCGTCGGTGGATTCCTGGAGCTGGATGCGGCCGGCCCACGGGGCTTCCGGGCAAAGTAACTAGTGAGGGGTTTTGTGTCGCCAGGCCCCTCAGCAGGGGCTGGGAGTTTCGCCTTGTGGACACTGGACGGCACTGGTTTCATGCGCTACGAAGTTTTTGTCACCGCCGTCGCCCAGATTAATGTATCTGTTGCAGACGGCACAGAATTTCTGGTAGATGTTAGATAAGATAGGCCAATGAACTGTTCCCGTACCTTGCTCGGATCCGGATCTAAAGTAGACATGCCGTGTGGCGGGTGGCGGCGTTAGGACGTCGAGAGAAGCAGAAGAAGCGTGCTGATAAAGGCGGTGCAAAAAAGTGGCTGTACTTGGCCTTGTTATGCATCGCAAACTGATTCCAGCTTCAAGTTCGCGTCTGGAAGAATTTCAAGATGATATATTTCCCCTCTTTTTTTTTTATGTGCTTAAACGTGGTGTATCTGGGAGCTGTGAGCTTTGGATTTTTTCTCCAGGAAACATTCAAGAAGGTCCTTGAGCCATGACTTCTGTCAATACTGGCCTATTTAGGATCCCCCGTGTTTTTTATCCTGACCAGGTCACCTGTGCAACTACATTGGAAGTAAATTTGGTACGAGGCTCCAATTGGCCTAGCTCTGATGCAGTTCATGGCCCAAATGATAGTGATCAGTAACTGGAGCTGCCACATGTGTACTGTAAATGTTGGCGTTAAACAACTACCAGTGCAGTGACAGACTACCAATAATGAAGCCCTGTAGTTATGAGGCACCAAAGTGAAAAGACAACTCACCCTCAGATAAATCTCGGAGGCCGCGCCCCAATGAATGCCCATCAATTTTGGAGAGGGATCCAAGGTGCTTTTGACACTGGCAGAGACGTGCATCGCGTCGAGGTTGCATCAAGTACATGGAACACGCGAACATTAAGCAGAAATGACTAACTAACGGATAGTAGCCCGATCATAAAGCAGGAATGACTAATGACCAAAATTGAACTGGGAGAATTTCTGGGCCTTCTGTGAATGAAACGGGAAGGTACACCAGGATTCAAGCCGGTAAGAAGTTGGAAAACATACCCTTGCATTTTGATTTACTCCCAGGTCTTGTCCCATTTTCTTACGAGGGAGACACTTGGGAGGTCGCTTATTTGAAATTTCGGTCTGACTGCCCGGTGTTCACACTGGAAGCTATTGACAACATCCAAATACTTCACGAGTGCAAAGACAGCAGGGACGCTCACTTTTCCAATAGGCAAAACCGCAAACGTGCTGGTATCAACCGTGATATTGCTCGGAAGGCCGCAACAGGTGAGAATGCGATGTATGCGGAGGAGGATGAGTTGCTGGTGCTTGACCATCTTGAACGCATTGCCCAGGCCAAGTCCAATTATCTCACCACTGCTGCCACAGAAATATCCGAGACACTTCTGGCTGCGGAGTTGAGTGGAATGTTTGATATCCCTGCTAGTGATGAGCGTACGCCGGTTGATAATGATCATGTTGTGTCACATGTGCTTGTTGAAGAAGCTCATCCCTTGGAAGAACATACCTGGGCCAAGTCTTATAAATCCCGTAAAGATCACTGGAAGAAATGTGCTTCAAGTTCTGTACAGGTATCTTCCGCTGCTGCAGACACCGTTCCGGGTGCGCCTGCCACAGTACTATCGGACGGTTCGGCCTTCCGTGCAGCTGTGATTGATTCGGGTAGCAGCTATCAAGAAGTGGTCGGTGTCCACAGCACCGGTGAGTCTTCATGTCTCGCGCTTCCTGAGCCTGTGACTATAGATCAAGTCATTTCTGACTATACTTTGAACTCTGAGCAGACGAGAGCATTCCGTTTAATTGCCGACCACAGTCTCGAGAAACGTGAAGCACCGCTTAGAATGTTTTTAGGTGGACCTGGTGGCACAGGTAAGTCTCGGGTGATCAATGGACTTACCGAGTTTTTCACAAGACGGGGTCAAGATAGGCGATTTAGATTGGCATCCTATACAGGCGTTGCAGCTCGTAATATTACTGGGATGACTTTGCATGCAGCATTGAATTTGGGGCGCGTCTCTAGTGGTATGAGTAGCAAAGCCCGTCGTGACTTGATGGCCATGTGCGAGGGTGCGGATTACCTGTTCATCGATGAAGTGTCTATGATCGGCTGTGGTTTGCTGAGTGATATCAGCGAAGCACTTAGCATCGCAAAGGGAAACACTGACTCGTTTGGAGGTATCAGCATAATTTTTGCGGGCGAATTTTCCCAGCTGCCACCTGTTGGACAGGTCAAGCTTTATTTGAATCTGATGAAACCCGGTCTCACTGCTGCTACGCGGCCCAAACAAAAGGTTGTGTTCGGTAAATTACTATGGCTGTCTTTTAAAACAGTAGTTCTACTTACTGAAAACAGACGACAGAGTGGACCAGAGAATGCGCCGTTTCTAGCCTTACTTGGACGGCTCCGGGACGGCCGATGCACAGATGCTGATTATCAACTTCTGAATACCAGGGTACTCTCAAATATCAGTGTTGATTGGTCCGCCGAACAGTGGAGTACGGCTCCTATAATTGTGTCAGACAATGCCACCAAGGATGCCTTCAATATAAAGGCAGCCCGGGCTTTTGCTAGACGCTCTGGGCAACCCCTGCATTGGTATCATGCATCGGACACGCTTGGGCGAAATCGGCCCATTACGAAACCAGAACTTATAAATCAATTACACCGCATGGATTCCGGAGCAACAAACTCGCGTCTGGGTAAAATACCACTTGTTATTGGTATGCCAGTGATGATATTGCAGAATTTTGACATGCCCGGAGGTGTAGTTAATGGCTGCTCAGGTATTCTCAAGAGCGTCAGATATCGGTTGGATACTGAAGGAAACAGACATGCCATCTCTTGTGTAGTCCATGCACCGGACACTTCACCAGGGATTATCGACGGTCTTCCAGATCATCACGTTGTTGCGCTGGAGGATACTATCAGCATATGTATTAAGGATTACTACACTAAAGAATCTGTTACAGTAAAACGTACCCAGTTGCCTTTGCTCCCAGCTTTTGCAATCACAGCCCATAAAGCCCAGGGTAAAACACTTCCTCACACTGTCGTCAACTTGAGAGGTTGCTCTGGTACAGAGTCTCCTTATGTCATGCTTTCCCGCGTGACATCTTTGGACGGTTTGTTGATTTTGAAAGCCTTCTCTAAAGACAGGATCACCTGCCGACAGTCGCAGGAATGTCGAGATGAGGCGAGACGGCATCAGTACCTTGCCCTTCAGACAATTGTACGTACAGGAACTCCGGATGAAGCAGCTCAAGCTACATTGAGTATTGCGGATTTCTGTTCCAGGAAATCAGGGTCCGCGGATGAGGAAGACGAGAACCGTATCAAAGAGGATTCCTATGTCCGGCTGGAACGTAAGGAGAAATCATATGCTTACATTATCCGACCAAATAATGTACAGCATGCTGCATCCGGGATTCGTCCCGATGCCAAAGCGCCCCCCAAGCGCGTCCCAAGGAAACGGACGGACGTGGGTCCAGGTTTGTTTCTTTTCATCTTCTTCGTTTTTAATTTGCTCACGCATCCTCCTTCAGATCAGGGAATTGCCGGGCTGAGGCTGAATCTGCTGACCGCGATTTCAGCAGCGGATTTTTCGCTCCCACCTCCTTCTCCTCACAATAGCAATATCGAGCCTTTGGTCGCTTCTCAGGAATCTGCGACCTTATTCCAACCTAGGACCCCAATAAGGACGAAGCGAAAGCCTGTAACTGTCCCTGATGCTCCCAGCAAACGTCCACGTCTGTCCAACAGTAAGTAAATCTCCGCGAACATGGCCTGTGTTAATTGACTGATTGCCCTGATTGCCCTTGTAGCTTGACACACCCCCATCTTCATGGCTGGAGTGTTAGTGTGTACAGCGACCCTCATTGCATTGTGCACGGGCAGCGCCATAACAACGGCCGGGATAATTCTTTTCATGGAAATCTTGCTACCCATTCCGGCAGGGGTTATCGCAAATGTCCTCGGTGTATTGATTCTCCACCGTCATGGAATCCATGGATTTCACGGACAGCTTCCAAGTTTGGCTCAGGCGGCCAGTGTCGGGGCGGTTGGGCAGGCGATACTACTCGGAATACATGGCTGGAGGTTCAAGGGGTGAGATTTGCAGTGGGAATAAGCGAATTTATGTTTAGTTTCTCTACCGTGTCTTCTTCTAAGGCAGAGGGCGTGGAACCTTGGCACCCTTATGTAATCAGCTGACAAATGCTTTCCCGCGGTCAAATCCATGGTCTGGAAGAAAGCTTTTATGATTTTTTCGTATATTTGGGGTGGAGAGGACATCTTCGAGTCTTGGGCCACCTATTAAGACTTTTTCCATAACCCAGGGCACTGTAGAGGTCATGCCGGACCATTTCCAAGACAGTTGACCTTCGGCTCACTCGACACAACAGTGCCAAATCTGGGTGCCGGTCGTGCCGATGTGGCTGTGTGGTGGCTGTGCTGGTCAAATTTTGGGGACAATTTGATAGACTCGTGAACCAGTCGGTGTCGCAGGCTTACAAGACAGAGAGAAATTGACGGACCGACCAGATTAGGATAGAAACCAAACATGCCAAGATCTTGCGCAAATACTGATGGTGTGATGGGACGGGTAAGCCTGCTAACCGACTGGGTCCGCCCGTCGCTGATTTGGGTGATGAATTTCACCCCGCCATTTAAGAGGTGACATGTGGAAAGAAAAAACAGACATGATGAGAGAGGATGAACGAATAGCAACGGGGACATAGCATAATTATGTGGAGGGAAGGGCATATAGGGGTAATGTCAGGAACAAATGAGACATAAATGCGACAGTAGTCTGACCCGCGGAACGAAGGAGAAACGGAAACAAATGAGACGGAGAGGGGTAGAATGACATGCGAAATGAATGAGAAACGGAACGACTCAGCGTGTCAAGGAAGCAGCGCCTGCAAGGCCATGTCAAGCCGGTACTCCACGTTGGACAATTGTGCTTGCGCGGGAGGAAGATTGAGTGAAGTGCGGAGTGTCTGGTGATCCGGGCGATAGTAAAAGAGTCGGAGTCGTCGTATATTGACATGGCCTTTGAGGATTGCTCCACTGAGCTCGCGCAGCACGAAAGAATCCCTGTCGCGCTTCTGGTGAATAATATATGGTCCAGAATAAGTCCACTTCTCTTTATCCCCCTTAGTCTCGTCCAACTTCGACTCGCGCAACCAGACCCACATTCCCTCTACATAGTCGGAGAAATCGAACATGAAGTGATGGCGCTTGTGGAAATCCTCGATAGCTCGTTTGCGCGTCTCACGGAGTTTCTTGCTAGCCTCTTCGAGCTTGGGGTCGCGGCGGCTCAATTGGAGAGCACGGATAGCCAGTAATTCTTCGTGAGTGCGAACCTTGTGCCAATCGAGAGTCTGCCAAGTGATTTCAGCTATGTCATATGAGAATACCGGGTGCACACCGTAGAGGAGGTAATATGGAGAAAAGCCTGTCGCTCGGCTCGTGGTCACACGCATTGCGAACAAGACGGCTTTGAGAAATTTGGGCCAGTTGCCTTTGGCGTCACCAGTGCACTTATAAATCGCGTTCACCAGTTCTTGAGACCGGCATTGCGGTGGCCGCAGCTTCCTGTAAATACTCGTTAAGAACTGGACATTGAAACACTTGGAAAGAACTTACATCCTGCCACTGTTGGCGCCGAACAGACCGTGTAACAATCTAAAGGACATTAATGTGAAGTCAAGGACTGAAGTGAAACAAAAACTCGCCGTGGAAGTGGGTGCCGAAACGATACGAGACTCGGCCCCGGGGTCGGTGCGTATGAGCGGAGGAAGAGGTATGGCACCCGGAGCGCGTGAACAGTGGAATTGAAGCTGTGAAATATTCCTACAGTCTAGGCCTTATATATCTGTCCTAACCCACCCAGAAAGTTTGTAGCATGCGCACAAAGGTGCTTGGGCTTCATAGACATACTAGCCTGACTTTGGGACATGATTTGCTCGTTGTAATGTAGTAGGGGCATGTTTTTAGGGAATGCTGGGACAAATTTGACATCTAGTCATTTTGGGTGACACTTACAACAAAGGTCTTGATTACTACCAGTATAGGTGTCTTTCACCTACAAATTCATGGAAACGATTCTGCTGGGTGATGTGCCTATTATTTGGGGCATTTATTGCAAGAAATTGCCCATATTTGGGTGCTGTCACGCTGATCACATGATGTTTACAAGGCTTGTATGGCCTGCACCTTAAATTTGAATATAGGTGACACAAGAGACAGCATTGGGACAGCAAACACAATGACCAGAGGGGGCAGCGGCTTTGCCACCAGCCACCAAGCTTCCAATGAAAGTATTAGCAACAGAGGGGGAACAGCTTCGTGGGTGAGACACATTTGACATAATCCGAATGCACTCGGGCGAGGATACCGCCTGCCTCCATCTGGTCGAGCATATCATAATACCAGAGTTTCTGCGGCTCTGTCAGGGGCGGCTGTGCGACGCGAGTGGGCAAATCGACGCCTGGATCGACATGCAGTTTGTGAGTGACGAAATTGACTGGGAGGACTTCCTTGACATCCTCCGCATAGCAGTCCCCGTATCGGCGTAGGACTTCTACGACGCGTCCGTGCTGCTGCGGGGTTATCGCATCCCCGATGTCGATCTTTTTGAGGATGCGATCCAGCCGTTCTGGACCATTCGGGTTCGTAATGCGTTCGGACTGCATCACGCGGTCGAAGGCAATCCTCGCTGCTTCCGCTGGAGGGATTCGGGGGCTCCCGACCGGCGTAGGTGCTGTTGACTCCCAAGCTGCAGCAATTTCGTTTAACTCTGCACCTTCCCGAATGTCACGAAGAGCGTCGTCCAAGAGCCGAGCTGCTATCTGCGCATTTCGGAAGCGGCGCTGTTGCGCCTCTTTGCGGCGTTCTGTGCGAGTCTTCTGGTACCGCGCAGCATACATCCCGCCGAGCTCGAGTGCTGCACCGGCCGCTACGCCAGAGAGCGACGGCTTCCCCGAGGGGCGCCAGTTCTCCTCCAGGGTATCATCCTCTTCTAGCGCATCCACCGCGAGGAACGCCCATCGTGTGGACGTCCTGCAGCGATTGTGCCCGAAGAGAGGGAACGAGGCAGAGGGTGCAAGCGCTGTGGGTGCGTCTGCAGGATGCAAGTTCTCGCGTTTTTCCTCCTCTCCGTGCTCGATGAAGTTGTCATCAGCGCCGTTCGAAGTTGACACAACATCAGACGCACATGAGCTTGGCGGGGCCGTGCTGCTTGGTATAGCAGCAGTACTTCGGGGCCCCACCCGGGAAGGATTTGTAACGCGGTGACCTTCATCCGCGCCACCCGTGCAAGTCTCGGCGAGGTTTTCACCATTGCCAGCGGACGTACACAGGTCTTCGCGAGGGTGTGGCAGCACCCGTAATGCCTGCTTTCCGCTGTCAAGAGTTAGTATCTCGCTCGACTGCAGGTCTATCGCGCCATCAGCTGGCTCTTCAACATCCGCCATGATTTGTCTGTCCTCCTGCGCTGGCTGCAAGCGTACGAGGCCATCGTTCACCCGCACCGTGATCTCATCCGAGCCGTAATCATGAATCGCACCTATATCTCGCAGCCAAGACCTCCCGAGGATCATCTCCACCGCGCCCTTGAGGTCAACAATCTCCCAGTGCGCCATCGCCGTTGCTCCTTCTGCGTCCACTAACCCACGCCATGCCCCCAGCGTTGGTAACCTGTACCCACCTGCGCTCCGCAGATCTGCGCCCGCCCATAGTGCGCCTAGTTCCTCCGCAATACCGCGATAAAACGCGATATCAATTATGTTTCGGCTCGCTCCTCCATCTATGAGTGCCGTGGTGTTTATGCGAGAATTATTTGGTGTAATGATTGATACTTTTTGAAGTCTTGCATTCGTCGCAACAGTGAACGTTCCATCCGCGTCGATGAGGCTCGAAATTTGCATGATTTGTAACAAATCCTCAAGGTGCGCCGGATCCAAGTACCCGTCAGACACCAGACTTCGATTTTGAATAGGCGCGTGACGCACCGTTGGGAGTTGGGACCTCGCCAATATTTCAGACGAATGTACTTCGGGGCCCCGGCCGGAAGAGTTTGTTGACGCAGCAGTCTCAGTTTGCACCTCAACTGACCTCGTTCGAGGTTCTCTTATCTGCGGAGTCCACGGGTCAGGATCACAGTCCGTCTCACTCTGGACTGAAGCGTCGTTGTGCGCACGCGGGTAGCAAGACGAAAAAGCTTCAATTGGCATAGCTATTACGTCCGAATTGCTACCCCACGCCGCTGGAGTCTCGCCACCGAGCGTCTCCAAGGGCTGGTCAACACGGGTCAAGTGGTTCCCTAAATTCCGCTCGACCCGCTCCCATTTCCCGAGTAGTAATGGTCAGGGTATGCACTGTACATGTCGTCCCACTCCGCACCGCCGTACATCTGCGAGGCGTCGACATCGCCGTGATAATTGCCTTGCGCGTCGATGAGCATCAGGACGTTGTTCTGGGCCATATGCGGGGGCTGTTGGCGACGAAACGCTGGTGATGGTGTACCAGGTGCGCGAGGAGGAGTGACGAAGCCTCCGAGGAGATTGGGATATGCCCGAGAGCGAAGTGTGACAGGCGTGCGCGGTGCCGCCGGGAGTCGGTTCTGTCCCAGGTTTTGCGGCTGATTCGCCTGCCGCCAGAAGGTTTCCTTCGGAGAAATGCGGTCCACCTTTAGTCTAGTCTTACTCGCGCCTGTCATACCGTAGGTGGGGCTTCGTGAATTTGATGGCTTGGCATCAGCACGGGAATTCTATCTGCTATGTCACACAACTCTTGTCTTTCATTTTTACTCCCCCGAAGGCTTTGATTTGGCCCGTAAAATCTTGCTTGATGTCCTTCCCAATTTCGAGCCCCTTGCCGTCTTTGGTTTGGAATATGTGATACAAAAAAGAAGGGAAGGTCCAGTTTTGCTCCTTTATGGCATGAAGAACTGCTTCAATTTTTTGGGAAGTCGTACGCGGGGATGCTCTCTTTTGATGCTTTGCAGATGGGCCGGAGATTTCCGAAGCCAAAGAAGCAGGAGTATTTTCGTCGACTTCGACACACTTCCGTTTACGTGGCGGAGAATAGTTGAATGGAGTTTCCGGGGTTCCTACGGAGCCAAATTGAATAGGAGTTGAGTAGAAATGGGTCGGCTGAAGTGTCGCGCCATGAGGAGATTCAGGTTTGAGGGATGGATGTCGTGGATGGGGGAGTGCCGACGTGCGGTTTGTAGCGGATGAGAGGGGATTTCGGCGAGGAGCAGGCGTGTTTGGGACATCCCAATTGATATTCCAAGAGGTCTGGGCCATGAGGGGGTTTGTAATGCGCGGGGTGGACGCGACGCGCCAGAGTGCCTTGACGCGCCGTAATGGAGCTGTCAAAAGGATCGTGGGAACGTCCGCTTTGGGTTGACCGAATCCGGAAGGCCCACCTACGGCTTTCATAGCGCGAGTAAAATCAGACCATATATCAGGTATTTTTTGTCTTTTTTTTTTTTTTTCCAGAAAAACTACTCTGATCATTTGGGCTGACTATGGAGACTAGTCCACCTCCGGCGCTGTACAATCACGACTAAGGTGACCGTCGTGACCGCAGGTCCAGCAACTCGGGCCGCCGAGCTCGGCGCCGCCAGGCTGCAAAGGGTAAGGACGTGCGAGCGTGGGCAGCATATTAGCACCCCATTTCTCGTCCCAGTCGCGCTGTGCCTGTTGGAATTCCTTCCAGCCTTGGATCGAATTTTCGTGCACCAACTTGATGACTTTGTTGGTGAGGGGTGGGACGTCGGCGAGAGGATCAATGGGCGCAGATGGGGCAGGAGCAGGGAGCCTTGCCGCTTGAACACGAGGAAAGGTACGTGCCGGCGAAGCTGTGAAGTTGTTTGGGTATGGCCGCTGGTACGGAGAAGAATCACGTTCGGGGGTATCAACGACGCTCGCGGCCGGTGCCGCGGTCTCTGGCGCCTTCCCTTCGACTTTCTGAAGCCGATCTTCGAGCGCTTTCTGCTTCTTTTCCTCCGCCACCACCTGGTCAATTTTCGCCCGAGAGACGGCCTCGACCTTGGCCAAAAGCTCGTCCCAGGATTGAATGTCGACGCAGGTGTCTCCGATCGCCTTGGAAAGCCGCGGGGGAAGCTTCGCCAGGGCCTGTGGGAGCATCAGGTTCTTAGTATTCGTGTCGCCGGCGGCGAATGCCTTCTTCATCAGCTCCTTGACAAACCAGACGTGACGCATCGACTCAGCTCCCAGGCTGTCAATATGCTTCCTTCCCACTTCCTCATCCGTCAGCGTGAGCCCAACAAACTCCGACATCTTCTCGTGCTGCTTCTTGGATGTAGCGCCTGGTGCCGGCCACTTCTTCTCAAACTCTTCGGCAACGACATCAATGTCGTTCTTGTTTTTCCCCGCCCAAATTGCGGCATCCTTCCACCAGGCCTTTGCTTCCCCTTGGAGCGTAAGCGCCCAGATCTGAACGATTTTAGGGTGGGCAGTAGCATCGTAGACGATGGCCGCCGTCTGGAGCTCGCGGGCGAAGTGGAAGCCGCTTTCGGCATCCCTGTCGTCACCGTAGAATGGTGTTAGAATCAGGCAAGCACAGTGGTCTGAGTCAACAGTGAGAAACTCTGATTGAAGAGAGAGACAAGACAACTAACCTGAGTCAACAGTGAGAAACTGGGGACTCAGGCTCTACACTAGGCTACTTATATACACAATAGCATAGCAACAATCAGACACCATGGAAACCATCAGGTCCATCAGGATACTGATGGATACTACAATCAGACACCATGGAAACCATCAGATCCATCAGGATACTGGTGTTTCACATGTCTAAACTAAGTGTCCATGAAACACAACAAGACAAATGAGAATGCTGGAAGTCCTACACTTCAACAAATGGGGCTGAGAAAGCTAATTTTGACAGATCGACACCTGCCATTGAAGCCGAAGGTGTACGAGGGGGAGGGGTCGGAGGGATAGGGGTCAACGTGAAGGTGAAGGAGGGAGGCGGACAAGCTCGGGTGACTCGTGTGCGAGCGAGCGGGTATTGGGTGAGTGCGTGTAGAGTGGGCGATAGCTGTCTAGGCCGGCCCTGGCGGAGTTGGCGGATGTGCGAGGAGGTATTTTTATGGATTTTGTGGTTGTGATAGGCCAGAGAAAGAGATGAGAGAGAACGAGAGGCGAAGGAAGAAAAAATCGATTGGCTTTTCGGGATATCTGTCTTGTGGAGAATTCTGCAGCAGGCTGCATACACTCCTGTGCAGGCGGCGCGCAACACATCTAAAAATCCTGACATGGTACGTGTTTCACTCAGAGAGATTGAATACAGATCCCTTGACACCATAACCTCAGGTTGTTCTGCATATGATATCACAAGCCCAATTTACACGTTCCAACTGTCGCGGCCGTGGAGATGGGCCGCCGGCTAAGAGATACCAGACGGAGAGGGTTAGGTAGACTGAGGCACGTAGCACTCGAATCCCACTCTGATCACCACGGTGGAGACGCTCACTAGGCACAAAGCGCTGGTGGATGCGATCTCTTTGTTCTGCTGACTCGGCCTCTGCCGGCTATCTACTGATGTAGCCAAACACTAACAACACCCTGCACAGCCACTGATCCTGTCTCGTCGCCTCTGCGCTGCTCCGCAGCTGCACCGTGTCTTCATCGCGAAGCCATTTACGGAAGTCTTGATGCTCGAAACACATTTCCGGGATGTTAGAATCGCGTTATGAGTCTGGGTGCGTAGATCCTAAACAATATTAGCTAGAAACGCGAGACGCGTCGCGTAATCAACGCACTTTTTGAAGCTCCCGTGAGTATGTATCTCCATTGACCGCCGCGGCCTTTAGTCCCATCTTTCGGAAGCGCTTGGCCTGCGAATTTGGATGAGAGGTAAACGATAAGAATCAGTTATTATTAACCTGATCTTCCTGCAAAATCTTGAGCGGGGATATGACCAGCACGAACTTCTTGCGATCCAGTAATAAGGGCATCATAAAAGGTATTTATTGTTTTGCCCGCGCCGGTGCCAGCAATCACGACGGCATCCAGTCCGAGTACGATAGCCTCGGAATCGTCGATTTGCCATTCATATGGCGGCTTCTTGAATTCTTCCTCGAAGAGACGCGTCAAGTCGCGTCGCGTCTGCTCCGACTCCGAGTCGGAGCCTCCGAGTCGTAATTGTTCTTGCGACGCACTTTTTCACGTGCTGCCTGCAGAACGCGCTGGGATTCGGCCGTTCTCTTGACGTGTTCATCGACAGCTGGCATTGGATGGAGAAGGAGCGTCCCATGACGGCGGCGCGTCGAAGACTAGAATTAACAGCAAGATAATAGAATTCGCACCAAGGACCTCAGCATCCGACTTTGTGGCCGTCTCATATTTCTGATCGAACCTTGCCCGCTTTGAGAGAGGCTCACCAGTGGTTGGGGGTGGAGTCTCGGAAGGTGCTGACGGGTCCGGGGATGAGCCTCTGGTGGAAGTTGCAGAAAGCTTTCGACGAAGACGACTCGACATGGATATTGGGTGAAAAAAACTGGTATAATTGTCTTGCCTTTAAAGTGTTGCACCCGGAGTAGCCCACGGGCCCGTTGCGCAAGCAATATTATTCATTTCGCTACATGTTTGTTGCACCTGGAGTAGCTCCCAGCCACGCTTTGCAAGCAATATTACTGTGTCCCTGCATGTTCGTCATCTATCTCAAGTAATCACTCCAGCATCGCAATGCATATTCAACCATATGATATTCCAGTTACTCAGCTTTGCATGAATTGCCCTGACTAAAAGTGCTGCGGACCAAGATTTGCCTTGCTAGATTTTACTTTTTTAGGTAACTGAGTTGCGCAACTTGTGCTTTGAAGAGGTTAGCATTGAAGCCTGTGATATTCTGGTTACTCAGCTTTGCAGAGTTGACTTACTAAAATTGCTGCGGACGTTAGTCACCTTACAGTGGACAAAATCACAAGCCTAATTCTGTAGTTCTTGGCAGACTCTGGCTGACTCAACGAGACCTGTTGCCCGTATTTAAATGGGTGCATTATCACTGTGATGTAGCAGCTCCGCTCAGTTCCATACCCGGGACTAACCCAACTTCTACAATGGCAGTGTGCGATAGCTCCGCGGATACCTAGCGGAGTTTAACTTTGCGGCTTCTCGGCTGATTAGCTAATCCCTGTCACTGTTAGCGTGTGTGTGAGTCAGAAGAGCTATTAGAAGCTATCATCGTCCAGAACGCCGTGTCGCGTCGCGTCGCGTTGAGGGTAAGGTATCAGTTCAAGACACCAGCCTATTCCCTAGGCTCACCGTTATAGTAAGTATTACTTTGCTTGCTCGTCAATACTCCCCCACGATAACGGCTGGACACGAGCCTACTGAGTAGCCATGGCAAGAGCTATGTCCTTCTGGATCTCGGCAAAACCTTGTGGATTCGTCTCTGGCAAGTCCTCGCTGAAATATCGTCAATGGAATATCAATAAACTATTAAGATGAGACCCACATTTTCGCAAGTTCGTCCATTGATAGCGCCACAGACGCCATGACACAAGCCTCGAGCTGTTGGTCCGCGGCTTTGGATACAATCGTCGTCTGAATGTTGTCTATGAGCTGTTGCAGTTCATCGGCAGCTGATTTTTCAGGTATTTCCGACTCGCCATCGCCATCTTCTTGCAGGTATAAATGTTCGAATGCAGGGTCGGGCGCAGGCGGGGGGGGGAATGGGCGCGGCGTTAATTCGGTCCGGATGAACCCCCAAAAGTGACCAAAGACAATCGTTTTCCTGTGCAGCCCCCTCGTATGCAGCGGATAATTGAACGTCGGAAGGATAATCACTTAGAAGGGCGTAGTCGATATTTTGCGATGAATAATATGTGTGGCAGTAGCCGGACGCTTGCTTCTTGAAGTCCGTCTGAGTCTTCGCAGTTCGTACCGCGCTCTGGAGCTTGTTCCGAAGCTTTGGAACACCCAAAATGGCTTGCTGCATTGTCATGTCGGGGCTGATATCGCGGAGGCCAGAAAAGCAATGTTCATTCGGTTCTCTTGCATTGAACCAAGGGAGAAGCGGGCAAGGATTATCGCCAAGATGGTCCCGATGGATGACGATGAGACCGAGTAGACCATTTATCAAGATTTGCGCGATGTCGAAAGCTTCTTTGGAGATGAAATGCCGCGCCTCGGGGTATCCACCTTTCGCAAGGAAATTGCGCCAGGTATTAAGGAATAAATGGGTGCGAACGGCGATTTTGGCACGTTCATGATGGCTAAGAGTGCGACTCTGCCATGCGTCAATGAAATCCCCAAAAACGAGGAGATACACGACGAGTCCAAGGTTTTCTTCCGGTTCCTCTGCCGCTTGCTCTAAAAAATCTGCGGAAAAAATCGTGCAGCACGCGGATCATCCATTCTGTCGGACTTGATGAAATCGCGTCGATATAGTAGACTGTGAGCCTTCATTCCCAGCGTGTGTACGAGACGGTAAAACACGAGGAAATTTCCGAGGGTAAGTGTACGCGCGCCAGAGAATGCATTGTTCTGGAAGGTTTTTCGGCCGTGCTTGGCGTCCTGGATTACCACCCAAATGTTTCCGTCAAGATCCCATAACTGCACGATTATATCGGGTATGCAGAGTCAGGGTGTTTGATCCGGAATTCTCTGAGTTTGCTAGCAGAGGCGGTACGACGCTGACAGTCCCGTTCAACGGAAGCACCGTCCCCACCACTAGAAGTGATCCGGAACCCGTGGGAGACTAACCCCTGCATGAGCTGGATTTGCCAGTCCGCAAGCTCTGGTCCCTTTACCTTAGCTGCAAGGGGAGCAATAGCAAGCACTACAGGTGGAACACCCGGCAAAGGGATTTGTAAAACCCATAGTCGCAACTGCGATTGACTTTAGACAAGGTGAAAACACGAAGTCATGGGAAGTGTACTTTTGTTGCCAATTCAGCCGTAGCCTTCAGCTTTTCAAGGGTTTGATGCATGGCTTGTGGATTCAGAACTTCAACGTGCTCCCCTGTGGTTCCAACAATATACCATTTTTGATTCACTCCATCGTAAAGCGGGCGGAGGGCAGGAAGCAGTTTGGTGTCGTCAACTGAGAGAGAAAGAGGTGCACCACGAGGATATTTGTAGTCCTCGCAGTACTGCTTCGCATAGATGAATGTTTCGTCTGTGACACCGATAGGAAATCGTGGCGTAGTCGATATTACGTGTCTACACAAAGTTGGCTACAGGTCAGGTTTGTTGGCACGGATGGTAAAAACTACGAACTTGATCGAACACTCCGTACGCATGGGGAAATGCTTTGCGAGTTCCCAATATGCGCGAGGGCTAATAGTGTGAATTAATGCAAAGAGAGCGTCTATGTCCGTATCATATTTGAAGTTTTGATTTCCGACGCCTCTGATTTCTCGGTCCTTGGCTAGAACCTTGGCCTGAATAATACCACGAAAGACGGAATCATCCTTGAATTTGCCACTTACAACGTGCTGGAAGAAACGGTGTTCCAAAGAGAACTCATTATCCTGGACACAATATCAGCGAGACCACCCGAAATCGAAAAAGATCATGTCATACCTCAGAAATAAGTTCCTCCAGCCCAGAAAATTTCGCATACAACATGCCGGCGTGCGGGTTTTGATTAACGCGGGGAACAAATCGCAAATTCGATGGTTCTGGGGCTTCTCGATGAATGGCGGTTTTGAATGCTTTCACGGTGGTAATCAGCCTGCATGCACTGCACGGCGAAATTGTGGTTGCGGTCGCATCTATTTCGACGGCCTTCAAGCATGAGGTGATGCCAGTGGCAAAGCAAGCCATGATTCCAGGACTAGTGTCGTTGCGCCAGGAATAATTATGGAAACGAACTGTATACACGGTGTCCTTCTCCTTCTCCGTGAGCTCTGTGAACTCCTTGTTGAATATTTTGTCGCTGTAATGATTGACGGCATGAGCGCCACCACCAGCAGAGGTGGAGGGTTTTTTGGTTTTGGACGTTGGGCTGCTAACTGGAATTGATCCAGTGTCCGCTTCGTTGTATCGACCGGAGGAGGTGTTAGAATCAGGCAAGCACAGTGGTCTGAGTCAACAGTGAGAAACTCTGATTGAAGAGAGAGACAAGACAACTAACCTGAGTCAACAGTGAGAAACTGGGGACTCAGGCTCTACACTAGGCTACTTATATACACAATAGCATAGCAACAATCAGACACCATGGAAACCATCAGGTCCATCAGGATACTGATGGATACTACAATCAGACACCATGGAAACCATCAGATCCATCAGGATACTGGTGTTTCACATGTCTAAACTAAGTGTCCATGAAACACAACAAGACAAATGAGAATGCTGGAAGTCCTACACTTCAACAGGAGGAGCCTTGCATTTCGCGGCCATGATGTGGGCCTTGAAACGAGCAGTATTGTAAGGCTCCTTTATTTTGAACCAGGTCTTACAGTGCGAACACTGGACCTGAGAAGCTGTTTCTTCAAAGCACGCATTTGCATCATGCTCACGGCATTTGTTCTGGAAAGTTTGAGTCCGCGCAGCGTTTGCCTGGAATACTCCATGCTTTATGTCTTCTCTCTGTTTCCGAGCTGCAGACGCTGAATGGCCTATCCCGACCGAGGAACTGCTGGCTGCGGCGTTGAGCGTAGACAATTTCGAGGATTTAAATTTGGATGTAGGTTGCACGATTTGAGCGCGCCGATCGAAAAATGAATGCAGGTGCGGCGCGTCGATGCGGAGCGAAGGTGCAACTGTCTTCGCCACCTTCTTCTGTCGCTCCTCCCGCTCGTGCATGGGCTCCGCTTCCCTTTTCCTATCAGGAACACGGACCTGAGTGGTCACTTCTGCGGCAGGACTACTCTGCCTCAGTGTCGATAATTTTGAATGTATAACACCGAAGACATCTGAATGCGGCATAGTCTGATCATGGCTCGTGGATGCCAGAGGGGATGTATCTAAATGGAGTTACTCCGACGACGTCTTCCTCCCCGCCGTGAAGCGCATCACCCCCTCGACGGTTATTACAGCCAACCCGCTTCCTCCCGTCGCGCTCGTCGCCCACACCTACGCCCCCGACATCCCTACTGCACCCCCCGCGGCTGGTAACCACTACGACGCCGCGCCCGGATCCATTCCCAAGGCGCCTCCCGCCATCTCGGCCCACCAGAACACCGCCGTCGAGATCGGTCCCATGCAATGGGACAAGGACATTTCTGGCCAGGTGCGCGCCCTCATCGGGCGCATGGCCCGCGGGAATACCATCGACACCGATGCAGTCAAGACCCTCCATGCCAAGCGCTTCCCCAAGAATAACCGCTTCATCACCGTATTCTTCCCCACCAGCATCGCTGCCATCCAGTTCGTGAACGGATGGGCCGCCGCTCCCGCGCCGGGCTTCGAGCGCGTCTCCGTTTCCTTCGCGTCCTCGTCGTCGGGAAACTAAAATGGGCAGGCAGCTTACCAAAAGAACGCGGATGCTCGCGTACTCGTACCTGTAGTCCGACTATTGTTCATGTACCCCCACTCACGTAGAATCCAATGTCATTCGCATTAAATGCCAAAATCTTGACGGTGATCTACCCCTTAAGCTGACCTGCCCGAACTTCTGCAACGATATCCTTAAATACAATGTCTACCTAGGACAAGAAACACACCTGAGACGTCTTCAGCATGAGACACTGAAAATCCCCGACGGGTTCCAAATGTGGGCGAAGTCCCGCAATTATCCTAACTCCTTCAAAAGACCGTGGGGTGGCGTCATCTCGCTCGCCTCCGAAAGCTTAGACGCCGCAGTCCGCAATGATCTCGCCGGTCCCGATCTCATGATACTCGAAATTGACGACCTGCTCATCGTCAATGCATATATCCTCCCTGAACAAAGCAGCTTTCAAGGATGGGCAGACTACGACCCGTGGCAAAAATTCACCGAGACGATGGCCATTCTCCAGCTAACTGGGAAGCCCGTCATCGCCCTCGGAGACATAAACGCTCGCACCGCCGCCAAAGGCGGTGCCGAACACCGTGTTAGCGCCGACGCCGACAAGCCCATGACGTCGAGGGGCCGAGCGCTCGTACAACTCTGCGAAGACCACCATTACCAAATCCTGAACGGCAACACCGCGCTCGGCCCCAAAAACGGTGGCTTCACGTCCTTCCAACCTCAGGGAAACGCCGTAATTGACTACGCCATCGCAAATGCCGCTGCCATCGAGAAAATCAAATCCTTCGAGATTCTGGAGCACGACTCAGGTATCTCAGACCACGCAGCTCTCGTCATCGAATTTATATCCTCCACTGCACTAAAGCCCACTAGACCAACACCGAAACGAAAACCACCGACCAGCAGCGCCCACCAGTCCCACCTCCCACCCATACGCGCAAAAGAGCCCGATCCGCTCCCGGATGCTAGTGAGATTGACCATCTCTTCATCCGAGTGCTGAACTCGAAATTGACGCCGGAACAGAAGCTTGCAAAGCTCTACGGCCCTGTTACTGCCAAAAGCTCACCAATTGAAATCTACGTTGATGGATCCTGTTTAAACAACGGCCACGACAACGCGAGGGCAGGCGCAGGAGTGTACTGGGGTCCCAACCATCCCTGGAACGAAGCCCTCCGCGTCCCGGACAATCAGACCAACAATCGTGGTGAGGTCTACGCAATTCTCCGCGCGCTACGACGTTCATATCTCGACCAGACGCTACACATATGGTCCGACTCAGAATACGCGATGGATACCATAGCTCTCCGTGCCACGGATGAGGCCTCCCGCGGCTGGAAGTGCGTAAATGGCGACCTATTCAAAGAGATCGCAGCACTTCTCAAGGCGCGCCGTGCCCCTGTGGTTCTTATTCAAGTCAAGGGCCATAGCGGCAATGCCCACAACGATGCCGCCGACGCACTTGCGAAACAGGGGGCGCACAAGCCTGGCGTGCCGAACCACACCCCGATAACCGCGACCGCACCATTTGTATTTTCACCCCATCAGACACTTGACACGACTTCCGGCCCAAATACTCACCTGAGCTTCCGCTATTCCACAGGTCAAACAAGCTAATAAAAAGGGTATCAGCGCGATCGAAATCAATTAGGCTGGAAATAACGTCCTGAATCGATCGAGCCCATAAAAACCATATATTTCGGCAGAGATGTCTTCGGTTCATGGGGGATTGATCTGGAAAGTTCGCGCTCGAATCCTTCTTGTAAAGTGGGTGAAACTGAAATTATCGCAAATCCGAGTATGCAGGGGTATTTTATGGTATCGAATGTACAAATCACTAGCTTACACTAAAGGGATTAGGCCGGAAATGAGGGAGAAACTCAGCCCAGAACACATCCCTTGTTTTTGCGAGTTTGGACCAAGCCTCTCTCCGAGAATGTTCGGCTTGCCGAACCGGAGACAGGCTTGCTCCGAACCTAAACATACAGTGCATCACGGGGTCCGTGTGCAACGTTGCTGTCGGCCAACTGTCGGAAGGGACCATGCATCAGCCATTTGACATATTTGTTGTCGTGTTTCACGTGTTTTTTTCGCGTTTTCGGGTTGCTCACCAAAATCTTTCGTCCCGCCCTGGCTGGTGCAGATGATAGATGGGTCCCAAAGTGCATAAACGTGTTAGGGTGGTGGGGAAGACACTTGGACCAGGAGTGGTCGAAAACCGTCGGGATTGTTGCCGCTTCTGATGCAATCAGCAGATCTGTGTTCGGTGTTGTGAGAATTTTGATGGGCATTGTGGGTATTGCGTGTTGGGGCGTTTTCACGTGTTTTCATCGCCTTGTCTGGTGTTGACAATAAATCTGTCAAAAGTCTGATGTGCGTCCAGTCGGTCATTATTGTCAGCGAATGAAAAGGGAAGTGTGCTTACCAGTGGGGAAAGGGCAGCTCAAAACACACTCTGGTGGCCCGGAACTGCCCGTGGAGGACACTGAGGATGCGCTCCAAAGAGATTAGTATGCTAAACATCAGGAAAAAACAGAGCCACAACATAGTGCTATGGAGGCCATGTATCATCTGTAGCCCCGTTGCTAGGTACCCCTTTATGTAGCACCTGTAGCCAACCGGGGAGGCTCTGTAGCCCCATGTAGCTGTCTGTAGCCAACCGGACAGGCTTTGTAGCACTCTGTATTCAACCGGGAGGCTACCCAAGAAGGGGTTTGCAATGAAAAAAGGAAGCCATTAATCTTCCTTGTTTCTTAGCTCAGCTCTTCTTTGCTGTCCCAGTCCGAATGTTCTTATTCTTATATTCTTGCTTCACTTAAATAAGAGATTTAAATTGAGCTACCATGGGGAATCGAACGCCTGACCTCGCGCAAACAGATAAAATTTCAAGAAGTACAAAATACCAGTGTTATACTGAAATCATCATTTTTTGAAAAAAAATTGATCCGCGCCCTAAGTTCCGCAAATAGCAGTAAATCGTTTCAGATATTACTTTCAATAAAGCTGTAAGGCCGACAAGCGGCAGAGCCCGGTAACGAGTGAACCGACATATCAGACCAAAGCTTATCTTCGCAGCTGAAGAGAAGGAAATACTTACACACTTCATATTAATCACAAGGATCTCTACTCTGTGGACTGCGCTGAGTACCGAGGAATTAAGCACATAAGCACAACAAGCAGAATTGCTCTGCAAAAGACTTACTCTCACCATAATCCACAGAGGATTCACTTCGAACCCTGATGCTACAATATCTTCAATGGAAGAAATCCATTTTGAATACACTTATACATCCAGGAACGTGAGTCAAGCAAGAAACATGGCTGGCAATTATCATGTTTCATCGTGCAGGAGGCAAAGCCCATCCGAACTGTATTGAAGGTCAACATGGTTGCGAAGTGGCCCTGCAGGTCACCAATTCCATTGGTGCACCTTTTAATCATTGATTTTTCGACCTTTGTCTCTCCACCTTCACTCCGACATGTAACCGCACTCGGTTGATATCCGGACTTGTACTTAGCCTGTATCTCTTCCTGTGGACCACTAGTCCACCTCGTCTCAGACAGGCAAGCGGCAAGGATGTGCAGATCGGAGGATTTGCAGGTCGCGGTGCTTGGAAGGAGACAAAGACAGGAAAATCCCAGCCACCTCCGCACCAGTCAAGACGAGAGAGACATGAATAGTATTCTGAATGTCCACTTGCACTCAAAGACCGCTTTCTACCGAAACCAGAATTATGCCTCTACGAGTTCGGACATCTCACCGGGAAAATTCAAATGTGGGGTCGTAGGACTCTCGGAACTCCTGACCATACCTCATAGAATGCGCAAGTTCTCTAGCCATGATTGAACTGTGCAAATCATTTATGGAGATATTGCTATGTACCACCGAACCTGACACAGTTGCGATGGTGATCCTTAGCACAATCGTCCTGGTTGCAAAGTATACACGTAGTATCCTTGAAATCTTATGCTCTGTACCATTACAGCAGGTTTAATTCATTGGATATGGGGTGTAATGTTGGCGAGAGGACTAATTGATTCTGTCTAGTGGCAAGGATCCACAGCGGGGCAGGGATGAATTTCATGATATTTGCAGACTCATCCGAGGTAGTGGAGGCCCCGAGAGGAATGTATAACTCAGCTTATTTTGTGCACTGGGATAATACCTGACACCAGCCTTTATTATTTGGATTGCACGGTGTAATACCTACCTACCTACGGACCTTATTCTGAAGGAATAACAATTGGATGCTGCTGCCCGAGATGCCCGAGAGAGCACATGCCTGAAGAGAATCAAAGGAGGCTACGGGAAGAATGCAGACCCATCTAACACAAGTAAATTAAGTAGGACCACTGTCCTGTAAGGTTGGTGCACCAGCCTCATTCAACCAAACAGATGGCTGCTCTGAAAAGAGGTGTCCCATATCAGACCAGCTAGTTTTCCGGGCAGTTCCTGGAGTGCAACAAATGCGGGACTACTAGTGCTATGTGTGCACACCTTGTCAAAGGCACTAAACTTGAATTTTCGAGATGGCACTGAGGTTAAGGCTGGGTTGAGGAGAGCGACACAATCGGACGATAGTCTAAGCATAATTATTGCTGAACCTTTAGGTTTGGCTACCCAGGGGAACATCGGTTTCGGCCAACACAGCATTTCGTCATACATATTGGTCATCGCAGAGAGAAAGAAATTGCCAGGCAAATGGGCAAGGGAATAATATGCTACAAAAACTTGAGGGTATTTCAGAAGTCGCCTTACAGATCTATTTATTTAATCCGCGGCCATTCTGTTGCGAGTGGATAAAGTGACTCTGCCAAGTTCCATTTTGGTCATTACTCATTTCCGCTTCGTGGTCGGGCCAGTATCCGCCACCGTGGGACTTTCCAATGCGGAGATCATTGATATACAGCACCCCTCGCATCTTTGCTTTCTCCTCCATGCCGTCCTTTGCTACCTTCTGCGATACACCCGTATTCACTCGATTCGACGGTCATGCTGCAAGCTCTTGTGTTTCCCTGGATTGGGTGATCAATTCGGGGATCCCCACACGCGGCTCCCAGCTCTCCGGGCCGCTCACGCTTCCTTGCAACGCAGGTGTCATCTCTATCCTCCTGCGCGATGTTCCCGTGACTGCTTCTTTGCCCTGCGACTTGGTCCTTGGCTTGGACTGGGTCCAACTGGTGCACAAATCGGCACAGCAGGTGGTCGTGCATCTAAGCAGTGGCGCACTGGATCTTCGAACACTTGGCTCATCGTCCATAGGTGTGTCGTCACGTTTGTGATCACACTCATACTTACTTGTAGTCTCCCCGTCTCTTACGCCGGTGTTCCCAGCGAACCCCGGTGTACGTTTCTCGGCCTTATCAGGGTCCACGGATGGACCTGGTGCAGTACCTTCCCCCTCACTGATGCCAAGTACGCGAGGCATCGGTGTTGTAGCCCCTGGGATACCTCGTACGCGAGAAACCCCAATGTCTCGTATGCGAGATGGAATGTCCGGGCAGGACGTTCAAACTGCTGGTTTACCAGCAGCATCTCGTACGCGGGGCAAAATTTTGAATATGAATGCAGATTTGATTTTAAATGAACGCGATCCTTTTGTTCGTCTCTCTTTGGAAGATAAAATTGCTGTTGTCCACTTTCTCATTGTTGATCACCGAATTGATGTTCTTGCTTTGAGGAGCATGACTGCTCGCCATAAACATGTGTCTTCAAGACTGTCTGGTGAAAAGAGGAAGAGTGCTGATGCTTTACGCTCGGAGTTCCTCGCTCATCAATGTACAGAAGCTTGTCTCGTATTGAAGTCCGAAGCTCTGCTGGCTGGATTAAGTCCGCCTTTGCTGACACCTGTCGAAATCCAACTGTGCCTGCTTCTTCTTGGTACTCGAAAACGAAATACTCCGTTTCACAGTGCAGCAGGGAGACAAAGATAGCAGTGTATACAAATACATGATGGGTTGGTCATGCATGGCTGAGGCCGTCGCTCCTGTGACAGGCCAAGATTGCCATGTTTACCACTCGAGAGGCAAGAGGGGACGGGAGCGGCAGCACCAGCTTACTGGCCTCGGTGCTGGGGCGGCGTGGTTGGTGCTGTTAAAAGAAGCGAGTGATCGGAGGGGCAAGCTTGAAGGTAGTGTCGGTTCAATTTTGAGACTCAGTGACTCACTCACACCATAGTATATACATCGGTACCTTGCATGCCTGGCACGGCCGAAAACATGGCAACGGAGCTTGGAATCTCCAATGGCAGCCCGGAGACACTTATATATACGAGGAGATCGAAGACCGCTGTTATGCCATACAGTACCAGTGAGTTACACTCAAGACCATTACCAACCCGATCCATTTCTGCCTCCCAAAAGGCTTACAGTTCGGCCCGCTCCTAGCTCCGTCTCATCCTCGTTAGACGTGTGCTGCATCGATCCAGCCAACTCCCTGACCATTCAGCGTGTATATGCTATGCTCCCTTGGGTAATATTGCTGCGGGTCTCTGTATTCTCCGCCCGCTCAGGCAGGCTGTACCATATGCAAATGCACAAGAGTCTCCCAAGAACTGCGGGACAAACCTCAGCGCACCGAGCCCAAATGCACAAAAAGCAAAGGGATACCTCGGCGAACAGTTGGCATGGTTCTACGGCGTGATTCTAATACTGTAGAAGGACACATCGAGATCCTGATGGAGAGATAGCGACCATGAATGGGTTGCTTTCAACGGGTCCATGGCCAGTCAACAGGTATGGTATTCATCTTAATTTACCCATTGCCCTGTTGACCCCTGTGTTAGTGCATTGTCAATTACCTGGCACCGTCGGCTCGATAATTGTTATCCTCAACTCGATGTTCGATGAGGCACGCCCGCGCTGCACATAACTTCTTGCCATCCCAACATACTATCGTCCTCTATTCGCTAGCTACTCATACCTTCCCCATTAATCGTCCTCGAGCTGTAACATCATTTTCTCTCTTTGCAGAAGATATTGGTTCCTGCCCTGTACCGTCCTTGTGACGATTTGAACCGACTCTTCCTCTTGTACTTATCTTCAAGTTCTATGTAGTCACACCATATAATTGATCTCTCCTCATCTGAATTTTGAATCCATGGGACAGGAGCAGAAAGTAGAAGAGTTTCAGTTTGCTCACACCTAAAGGTTCAGCGCCCGCCTCGAAGAGGCCCAATCCAAGTCATGAATGCAATCATCGGCCTACCTGCCGAACTCATCGAGCCGAGCATTTTTGGTAGGGAGAGATCAACAGATCACTGCTGACGCAAAAACCGCTGACAAAAATGTGATGCACGGCCAAAATCGAAAAATCATGCTCCCTAAGACCCAGTAACTTACGTTACCGGGAATACGGCTGCTCGAGCTTCTTCATAATACCCTCGAGCACTCCCGCTCTGACTCTAAAATCGTCCCCCCGCTGCTTTATGAAGCCCAACACCTTTCTGATTTTGAACAGCTGGGTGGATACATTAATCATAGTAAAGCTGGACAATGCACAACTAACTAACCTTAATGGCTACTGGACTGATTTTCGAGGATTGCATCTGGGTGAACAACTTACTCATGGCGTCCGCTTCCGTTGAAGTCAGGTCTCGAGGCGTCCACTGAATGGCGCCTGATTGATTTTGACGTGACTTCGTGAAGAATGTCTTCTGCAATTTGCAGCGCCAGCCCCTCACTTTCTTCGCCTCGGGAGTCGACGCTGTGAGAGATTAGCAAAATGCTTGGGGCCTTATACAAACAACTCGCCTGGCCTCGAAGTTTTCCTCGAGTTGATCTTCGGCACAAACGAGTTGTGCAGTGTCGTCAAGCAATGCTCAACCAGCTGGGGACGCTCAGCCTCGGAATCTCCAGGAACCAGTGCCCCGATAATGTCGTAGCAATCACGAACTTGAACGCTTGTCTACAGGCAGACGTACCAACCTCTGGGCACCAAATGGTGTTTGGAAGGTCGTATAGTCACGCGAATCAGGGTGCAGCAATCTGTGATTATAGCCCGAGTACAGATCAAAGGTTGAGCCACAAGCTCGACCAGCGAAATGTTCTGCTAATTCTGCGGCTCCAGGAGGTACTCCTGAGTGAGCAATTGTCACTGCATTCAGCGGCTCGAGTGAATGGACTAATCGAATTGATTTCCCATCGCTCTTCAACACACTGAAGTATTTTGTTCGGTAAGCCAAGTTGGATGGCTCATAAATGTTTGCGTCTATGCTCGAGCGAAGCACCTTGCATACTTCCTCCAACTGACCTGGTGGGATTGGAATATTTCGTTCCACCCACACTTTGTGTCCTGGTTGCACCGGAATTCTCACAGGAGGGAAGAATTCTTCCTTGAAAGTTCCTCGCTCACGATCCTGCCATGCAAATTTCTCATTCTTGATCATCATAAAATGATGAACCAAGTCTAATTCTGCCTCGGAAAGGAAGCCATCGGCATGCATTGCATCAATTATTCCTGAGTGTATCTACCCGTAGGAGTGAATTTCGGAGGATTTGGTGACAGCGGTTTGAGATCCGCCAAGGGGTCACCAGTAATGTTCCGTTCAATGCGATATTCCGAAGGCAACTCAGAATAAACCGGTCTGACTTTATCTGCCACGGGTTTGTATTTCTTCCCCGCAAAGACTTCCTTCACGTTGGTTCTTGCATGTAAATGCAAATGTCTGGGTCCCAGGTCAATCCCAATCGCATGGCTGTCTCTTCGGACATCGATACGATCTGAGAGCCCCCATCGCAGATGGCTTCCTCCTCTGCAACTCCATTAATTAATGGGTAGAGCACTCTCAATGCAGCAGAGTCCCTTCCAACATGCAGAGTATCCTTGTAGGACACGAAAATCTGCTTCGGAGCCTGCCCATCCGGTAGGCTATTCAGGTACTGCACAACGGGGTCATTCACAATAATTCCCCCTGCAGGTACAAGACCGACAGGCTTCTCAGCAATCATCAATTGTGACGCGAACGGAAGCTCTCTGGTGCGTATTGCATCAGGTTTCACGAACTTGCCTGAAGCTTCTTCAATTTCTGGGAATGGCAATCGCACAGGTCGATGACGGTGGGGATGGCCTTCGTTATCTCTCGACGTGCGGAAAGTGTTGTGTTGGTGCTGTCAGATACAGCTGCGGCCCATTTATCTTCGCCAACTGCTTTCATAACCTACGGGGAAGGCTTAGAGAACAACCCAACACGAAATTAAAATGAATCATTCACCCTGAGTGCTCAGTCTTTAACCCACTTGGCAGTGTGACTCGTCTTGGTCCCGAAATGCCCGCCGAGAAAAAGACTTCATCTTTTGGCGTGGTTGCATGCAGCGTGTAGAAACTGTCTTTGCGAGTCTGAGTTCCATCAAATGTGAGAGTGCTCGGGCCGGCCTTTTGCAATGCGCTCTCCGTGCGAAGCTTGACCTTCGCGGCCTCGGTAGGAATGATCCGAGTTGTAAATTCAGAACTTGGGGTCGGCTTCAAGTTTGGATTCACGTGCCGAACAAACACCTTCCAGTCGTCGGAGTTGAGAAGGTCGGGAACGAGGCCGTGTTTGCATAACAATAGCATCAGAAAATGGTCAGGGTGTGCTTGCCAAACCTTTTTCTCATCCTCTGTCTTCTTCCCACCCATGGTTCGAAATATGTTAAGGCTCAGTGTCAATTGTCCTTCCTCGAGTGTCTCCAATTTTCTGGGACGCCCGGGTCCACGCGGTGGGTCCTCCACAGTTTCGTTCACGGCAGCTTGGTTTTGCTACCCCTCCGGCTTCGTCGACAGAAGTACTCAGCGCCAGCGCGGCCCGATACCGCAATACCTCTCTGTATAATGCGTCGTTGGAATTTCGCAGGTGTTCGCAGTTCTGTGCATGCTGTGCTACATCTTTGAACTGGCGGCATCCCTCGCGACGATGGGTGCAACCTGCTGCAGTGCATACCCAGTAATTTTTCTTTTTGGTCTGTTTCTTGTCGTCTTTCCTTTGCTCTGAGAGAGGAAGAGGCTTGCTTCTTGGATTGCTTTGATTCTCCTCTGCGAGAGCTCCTGGATCTAATCAGTAAAGGAAGAACAAAAAGAGATGGCAGAGATACCGTATTCTTGTGGCCGCTTGTGCGTTGCCCAGCGGCGATCGGTCTGTGCTTCTGTTTGCGGGCGTGAGGCAGGGGCTGGCAAGATGGTTACAAATATCCCCGTCAATACAATACATTGCTGACATACCTTTTGTTCATCCTCGAATTGCTCGTCATCGGAGTCGATGGTCCTTCGTGGAGCAGATTGAAACTGATGGGAACGACAAGGGCGACCATATAAGCTATGATGAATACGAACTAAAACGTTGATGAGCTTGCGAGAGGGAGCCGGATCCTTGAGAACATGTAAGCACCATGAAGCCATATCAGGGTTATATCTTACCATAGAAGCGTCAAGGTCAGATTCTTGGTCATCTTGGTTGTAGCCGTACTCTGAGCTACTTGTCGGGACATGTAGATCCGGATGAGACGCTCCCACCGCGCTCGTGGCGTGTACCATGTGTGTCAGTATTGTCGATGTCATGCCGGTCTTGCCCATTCCCATATGCCGGCATGTCGACATCGTCGTCTGTGACGCCCTGATCAGCCCACGTAGGGGCCTATACATAGTGAGCAGCTGAGGATATTAATGAACACCATGTTGTACCTCTTGCATCAATTGCTGAACATCAACTTCCTCGCACTCCTCCTCAGCTTGAGAGTCCTCGTCATCAGTCTGCTCCTGGCCTTCATCTGATTCAGGTGTGGATAGTCGTTGCTTCTGTGGCAGTGGCCGCTGCGGCGGTGGCGGTGGCGGTGGCGGTGGCGGTGGCGGTGGCGGAGGCGGAGGCGGTTGCTGTAGTGGCGCTGGTGCTTGCTTCGACGGCGCAGGTGGTCGCTGTGACACGGCGGACAAGTTGATGTCATCTTCCCTTTTGTCATGTGCAGTCACTGTGACTGTCATCCTGATTGTCACCCAGACTGTCATCGGGACTGTCATCTTGCCAACTGGGTTGGTCGTGAGAAAATGTCAAACTTGTATTGCTTTTATTTTCCATCTGCCTCATCCTTGCTTCAGAAAAATACAAAAAAAATGCAGGGGAGTCTAAATTCTCCCAGGAAGAGGACACCGAATTTTTCATTTTTTCCTGTGGGCTGTGTTGTCCCCGCTCGTGGGAAACACCCCGGGAGGCTCCCCCTAAGGCAACATCTGGTCAACCCAAGCACCCTCTTGCCTCTGGTGAAGTCAAGACCTCAGACTTGCAGTGCAATTTAAAGGTTCAGTCTTTCCTACTAAATGCTGTGCTCGGAAAATTGTTGCCTTCATCGCCGTGCAAAGAACGGAAACCTGGAGGAAGGCTCAACTATATGACTTTTACGGGTGTTAAACTGTGTGTGTTACTCAAGACCACTCGTAGTCATCTCACAGCTGTAGATTTGCATACTTGTTCATTGCTTGGTCATACATAGGGTAAATAGGAGACTCTTACCCTTTCTGGAGACATATCAATTATAGCATTGAACTGGAAAAAATCGTGTCGCGTCGGTGCAGCGCTGCCGTATTTTCTTTACCAATTTCTGGTAATGTCCAACCTTGGCCCGACCAGCGAAACGCGCAAGCGAAACAGGCAAGCATGACAGTCGGCGTGTCGGTCCGGGTGCCGGCAACACTTTGCAAGATGACAGTCTCGATGACAGTCCGCATGACAGTCACAGTGACTGCACACGACAAAAGGGAAGATGACATCAACTTGTCCGCCGTGTGATGGCGCTGGTGGTTGCTGCTGTGCAATAGGCCGAGGGATGGTCTTTGCAAGAGCCACTGCACCTGAAGTGCACGGGCTGGATTTATATCAATAGGTGAATAAATATGTGAATAAGAACCCTTACATTTTTGCTTGATTGTTGCCGGAGCGGTTGAGAAATCAACGTGTGCATCTTGTCTTGTCGACTGCTTGGTCTTCGATGGCCTTGGGCCATCGTCATCGATGTCGGGGGGAAGCATGCGCTCTGAATGAGCGTTGGCGCAATGTCTAGTATATCCAATGGCACTTGACGTACCTGGCTTCTTCGATGTCATCTTGTAAATACCTAGGATGATTTCAAAATATGCCTGAGTTTATCAGAGTTTCGGACACGTACGGGGGGTGGACTCTGATGTCCTTTGCTGCTTCTGCTTATTAGATGCAGAGGGTTCTGGGGCCTCACACTTCAAGTTGCGTGCGGATTAGGGTTTCCAGACTGCAACTGGGATTAAATGTGTCGGAAATAAGGAAGAAAGCGAGGCATACCCGAATTAGCGAGAGCATTGTTCTTTGCGGTGCGCGGAGCTGAAGCAGCAGATGAGCAGTCATGGACCATCAACGAAGCTAACAGAGGGTCCTCACCAGCAACTGACGTTGAGAGTTCGAGGTCGGCTTGAGCTTGGTTAGCCTTGTTAGCGGCCCTGGTCCGAGCGGATTTTTGGGCTGGTGTAAGGCCCAAGTCAGACATTCTAAGGGGTTCAATTAGGAATTGGATATAAGGACTGTAATGAAAGGAGAGATATTAAGAAGAGGAAGATGATGAGAATGGAGGGAGAAAGCCAAAGTGTGTACGTGTGTGTTCGGACTTACGGGGTTTGGGGATCACGCGCATACATCCGTAGCCGACAACACATCGGCATTCCAAGTCCGAAGAGAGTACCCAGAACACATTCCGTGCATTTTTATCCCGCCAAAATGGTGTTCTGTCCTGGCTGCAATCGGGCTTTTAGTCTCGGGGGATATACAAACCAGTCTTCTCACTTGACCATACTTCTAATAAACGGGCACGCACCTCACTTGAAGCTTCTACCACACCCGCCGTGCACAATTCAACGTTTCCGATAATGCTATCTCAGGCAGAGAAAGACCAGATTGTTCATGAGTTTCGGGAGAGTACCAACAACAGTTCCATGAAGCGATATGAGTGCTCTTTTTGTGGTGAGTTTGAGCTGGCGACGGACGTGAAGATGAGATCGAAAGATGAATTGGATATCACACTTCTCGATCGAGCAGTAATACAGCTCCGTAATGTCTGTCGTCAACCTCAAATTGAATCATTCAATCCCTCCTCTCTCATAAATTCTTTGTATGTGCTGTGTCATCTGTGCAACTCGGTGGTGACCAGAAACTCTTTTTGTTCAATTCCTCTGCGCAGCTATGCTAATGGTCTGTGGATAGGCAAAGTTCCCGATGAACTTAATGACCTGACGTTCTTGGAGGAGCAATGCATCGCGAGGGCTCGGGCAACCAAATGTATGTATAAACTTTCTCTCGGGCCCTCTGGACAGTTTGCGGCTCGCGGCAATGTCTGTATCTTACCTCAAGATTCAACATCATTTCTCAATGCCATGCCTGCCCCCCTGTCCCAAATCCGAGATGACTCCGACGACGAAGATACGGCTGACCAACACCCATTTCTTCTTCGTCATGGATACAGTCGGATATGACGACATGTATCAGAACCGATACGAACAGCCCCGCGACACGCTCCCCCGTGGCCCGTCATACCTGCATCATGTCCTTATGGCGCTCAAAGCCGGGCGTCCCGACCATTTCCGGCAAAACCTTCGAGTTAGTCCCCTCAATGATCTTCGCGGCGTCGTCTTTGCCATCTGTCGGGATGAGAGCAACCACCTGGGGAGGAACGTGTGGTCGCGGAACCTGGAGATTTTGTTCAAAGACAATTCTGCAGACGAACTAACATGAACAGACGTACTTTACAGCTCTTTGCGGAACTTAGGGCGCGGCCGATTTTTTTTCCTTTTTGAGCTGTTTTTGATCATTTCAGCCAGAACAGCTGTTCTGACCTCAATTCTCAGCGTACGTTTCTGAAAA
Organism: Mycena sp. CBHHK59/15; assembly: GCA_029204085.1. NCBI lineage: Eukaryota > Fungi > Basidiomycota > Agaricomycetes > Agaricales > Mycenaceae > Mycena > Mycena sp. CBHHK59/15. The sequence goes on along the minus strand of JARGXW010000265.1, from coordinate 68,523 downwards.
CTATATGAGCAGAATCACACGACAATTCCGCAGGGCATGACGTCCTCAGAATCTTTCCATACCGCCGGTAGTAATTATAATATATTATTTTGCATGTTGTGCGGAGATCATCTCTTGTGTCGTGATTTGAAGGTTGTGTGGGATGTTGTATGGCTCTAAAAACAATTATTTGTATGGCGGAGGGCACACCGTCCTCGTAATTGAGGCATGGCACCCGGAGCGTGTGAACAGTGGACTTGAACAAGCAGAATATAGGTACAGCTCAGGCTCTGTGTATTTGTGTGATCTATGATGGAATAAGCTGAGAAACTACCCATTATCATTCTATTGAGTGTCCTGGAGGAGTCCCACGGCTCGGATTTGCTCTTGTACTCCCTGTACAGCACCGCGAGACAACTCGATCACAACGATTCTGGGCACGTGACCGCGTTTGTGATCACATTGGGACGTGTCGCGTCGCCGGACGGGAATGCACAGAGCTGATCTGAGGCATGCAATCTCTCGAAAACACCTCAAAGTCAGAATATTGACAATTGGTTCACTCGCTGGAGGATAGAGCACACAGATATATAAGGCCTAGACTGTAGGAATATTTCACAGCTTCAATTCCACTGTTCACGCGCTCCGGGTGCCATACCTCAATTACGAGGACGATGTGCCCTCCGCCATCTAAATAATTGTTTTTAGAGCCATACAAAATCCCACACAACCTTCAAATCACGACACAAGAGATGATCTCCGCAAAACACGGAAAATAATATATTATAATTACTACCGGCGGTATGAAAGGATTCTGAGGACGCCATGCCCTGTGGAATTGTCGTGTGATTCTGCTCATATAGTTTTCAGAAGTGTATGCTGGGAATTGAGGTCAGAACAGCTGTTCTGGCTGAAATGATGAAAAACAGCTCAAAAAGGAAAAAAAAATTGGCCGCGCCCTAAGTTCCGCAAAGAGCTGTAAAGACACTGGACAAAAATACTTAGTCGTCCCCCGCTCGAGCCAAACACTCTCGATGGTTCGTAAAAATGCGGATAAAGTCCTGAACCCCACTGTAGGCTAGGTGATTGAAGTCCGGTAGGCCAACTCCGCCCGTCGTGCTCGCCTTATGCTGCCGGTCCGTCCAGGCATCCTCCATTCGATCAAGAGCTGAGAGCCAGTCCTTGAAAACAGGCGCCATGGCTCGGAGCATCGGAGGGAACTGTTTTTGAAAATCTTTGACTTGGACGATCCTCTTGATAGTCCCCTCACGCTCATCGGCCGAGCGCGACCTTAAGTGCAGCCGCCACGTTATCTCTTGGCTCGACATGGGAAGCACCTCCGTACTTGGACGGCGGGCATGGAAAAGGGTCGCCCAAACCGCGGTGTAGAAGAACGCCCAGAGGTCGTCCAGGGGGGATTGTAGATAGTGTTCTGAGGCACTGAACGCTTCCCGTAAGCGAACAGACATGAACTCGACCGTTCCCTATGCCAGACTGAGTATATGCAAGTAGAGTTGAATAAAATCAAGGACTTACCGATAATGACCTCGCATCACTGTGGTCTGCGGCAAAGTAGTCTTGCAGATAAGCCGACAGATCGAAATCAGTCAAGATAGCTTTACAGACGCGAGGTCTGCCAGAAACAACCAAAGCATTTTCGAGCTCCAAGGCGCGTTTCGGGTCCCAGGTGCCAACAGTCACCGAGACAGGTGATTCGAAGTGCATTGACTGCAACTGCTTCGTGAGATCCTCCGATTCCTCTTTCAACTTAGTATCGGCGCCCCAAGACTGAACTCGAACCTGACAAAGTCTTAGAATGTTCCCGATGCTAGGGTCGCGTTGAAGCCAGCCTCGCTCGTAGGCAGCCAGCCACCCTAAAGATAGATTAAAGAAGGTCGATGCTCTGGGAACTGTCGCACCTAGAAGCGCGTGGAGTATCGATTCACACAGATCTCCAGCACTAGCGCATCGTTCCAAAGACATCCCCTCCTCCTCCATAACGCAGACAATCATTGGTCGACGGTCAGGATCGGGGCTAACTTTGTTATCCTTGGAGAACGCCCAATGAAGAGTGTCCTTTTCGTTTTCTGTGGGCTCGAAAAGAGCAGAGGAGACAGGTCGCCCGCTTTTGAAGCAGCCTTGGAACCAGGTCTGTGTAATGGGAAGTCCGAAAAGGCCGGAACAAGCGGAAGCCATCGCCGTTTCGTTCAACGGCCCTGGGCCAGAGGTCGTTGGAGAAGAAATTCGGACAACACAGGTCGCAGACGACGACAAACCATCGGGAGCCGTATGAAAGCGCGAGGCTGGGGTTTGAAGGGTCTCCAGATCACCCTCGGGAGCGAAGGCTGCGCCAAGTGTGCGAAACTCCGTGGGAACGCATGCTGCGACCGCCTCCTCGTGGTACTTCACAGATCGGATCTCTGTAGTACTCATGAGAATAGGCGAGAAGAGCGAGGCAAACAGCCTGGGCGTACGCGGGATGTCGGCAGGAATTGGTGGTGCCGGTGACTGTTGGCTCTCAGGGGCTTGAACACAGGTCAGACTGGGACATCGAGCGCAGCCGTCTGCGCTTACAGGAGGGCTGCGGGGACGCCGGCTTGCGAGATTTCACCAGCTCGGAAGATGCCGGGTTTTTGCCGCCAGAGCCTCAAGTTTGAGTCATTTCAAAGCAACAGGGAAGATAGGAAAGCCAAGCGTACCCGATTGCTGCTGGCCCAGGGTGGTGGTCTTCTTGGCGTCACGCTGATCTACTACGCGTTCACACCAATCAACACATTGCCAAATACTAGGGAGAACTTACCTTTGCGGTCTCTCGATGCCTGGGTTTTGGATTGCGTCGAGGCTCGTGTGCGGCGTGGGCCACCATCCAGACAGGTCTGAGGTTGCAGACCAATAAATGAAGCCACTTCAATACGAGTGTCGGCCAGCAGGCCAAGTTGAGCCTTGATTACGAGTGTGCCACGGCCTCTGCAGCTCAGAGAATGAGATAGGAGGGACACACGACGAGCGATGTAGTCCGTATTTTCGCTCCCGTACAGCGCAAGCTGTTCACCGTCGGTGAAAGACGGGAATCCCGCATCTTCGGCGTCCTGCCAGAGGAAGACGGGCCAGAGCATGCGCACTACGTCTTTGCGACCGGAGGCGGATCGAAGATCGCACGGCAGGCTTGCAGCGAGGCCGCCGTTGTGGAAGATAAGGACCCGAAAGTCGCAAGTAACCTGGTTATAGCCAAAGACGAGCCTCAATGCGCGCTCGGGGGTGGCGCTACGGAGAGCACGGGCGTAGGTTCCCGCCTGCCATATGAGCTCCGGCCACGCCTTCTTCGCCTCCACGGGAATCCGAACTTGTGGATTTTTCGCAGCCGAGAAGCCCCAGCAGCAAGGAAGGGCTTTGGGATTGAAGTCCTTTTCGTGGAGCCCCACGATGTCCGGTTTCAGCGGAGCTGCTGAATCGATGCCGTCCGCGGTAGCCTCATCGTTGGGGTGGAAATGGAGCTGCGGATACCATCGTTTCTCTCGGGGCTTCAGCACGAACTCGCTGATACTGGGGTGTGCGTGGGCGAGACGGTCGTACGCGCTGTTGATTGCTCGCCCGCAGTCATTGAGGAAGACGCAAAGAGTTTGATAGCTCTGCGACTCCCGATCGACAGGTTTCGATGTCGAGGAAGGGACCTCAATCCCGTCGAGGGCACTCGCCACCACCGCGTCGTCTACGAGGCAAATGTAATCGTCCAGACTAGGATGGAGCGGCCCATTCTGCCCGTTGGTGATCAGGTCTCTGGTATATGTTGACTTTAGGTGCTTCGGGGAAAGCATCTGCGAGATTCTCTTGGGCGAAAACTGCCAGATGTGGCCACCGAACTCGCCGGCGATATCCTTCTTCAGCTCTGACTGGAGCGAGGCGACAGGCGCTGTGTTCAGCGTTGTGGCGTGAGCGGTCGTTCGACTATGTGGAGTGCTGTGGGTGGTATCGGATGAGGGTTTCACAGGCGTAGCTGGCATGGAGGCCATCGTGAGTGTCAAAAGCAAATGTCGTGTCACCAACAATCGCATCACGTGTTAGCCGGTAAACTCCGAAACATGATGTCGTCCCAAAAAGGAAATCACATTTTCCGCTCCGTCAGCACTAGTGTTGCCAGTTTTTGACTTTCAGCCAGGACCCCGGGAAGGCTAGGTTCCCGACATCCTCGATCCGGGGATTTTTGTCCGGACAGGTTTCGGCGGGATTTGGGTATTTTTTGGACCTAGCCGAGACTGATGGGATCATCCAAAAAAGGAAACTTTTGCTCCCACGACGCGGAAAATGCCTCTTTTTCCTCTTTTTAGCGTTATTTTCGTCAAATACGAACCCTTGCGCAATGTTTCGCACAGAATCAAAGAGAAGTCGGAGGTTTCCGCAAAAAAAAAATGGCCAGACCTCTGCAAGAACACATTGTTGTGCCTGCTCAGACCGCGACAAGATGCTGAAGCAGCAGAGACAAAAGGAGAAGGATCCTGGGAAGGAGAATATGCCTGCAGACACGTCCAAAGAGCCAGACACGGACGATGCTTCGGAATTTTTGGGAGTAAATCCCATATCCCTCGACGTGTTTCGCAACACATTGGGGGGCGCTGGCGACATTCAAGTTTTTTGCGCCCGTGTTGATATCTCAGCTCTCCCTATTTCGGGGACTGATGATGTCAAAGCCGCTGCCGATGCTTTGGCGGAGATTGTGTGGGAGACAATCGGATACCGCTTCAAGTTTCTGTAAGTCCCCTATTTTATATCGTAATTTATTGAAATGACCATTTTTCTACACAAGTTATCATTCGACTCATCATTACAAAGATTCAGAGGACTGCCGAAACACATATCACTGTGCACAGCTAGTCCCGTCGCCACAGTTCAAAAAAGAATCCCGATGCAACCAAGCAACGGGACAAAGGTCAGATGGACATGTTTGAGTGTGGGGGCTGGGTGGATATCTGGGCCACCCCTAAGGAGTCCGACTGCTTTGTTCGCATCCGCCATCTTGACTGCCATCAAAAATATGTCTGCATTGACGTACCGGAGGACATCAAGAAATTTATCGCTGAAAACACGAAACTACGTGCACCTCAGGTATATATCTCTGCATTTATTTACTTGGAAAGTTACTTATCAGCCGCAAAGCTTTGGAAGGAGATACTCAAGATCTACCTGCGTCCGAATTTTACGCAGAAAGCAGTCTACAGCTGGGGAATCCAATTCCGAAGGGATCTGAGCCAGTTCTTCTGGAATAGGGGTACTAGTCTGAGATCTCTTCAAAGTAAGAGCTGCTGTGGCTTTGGAGAGGTTGTCCTGCCTAGCCTTCTTGCTTTTACTCGCTTTGAGCATGGTACAGATGGAGGGGAGAGGGTCCGGACGAGGGCAAAGTCAAGATGGGCAGGCTCGGCAGATTTACGCTGGGTAAGGTTTGCCGGGGAAGGGGCTGTGGCGCGAACGAGGTTTGTGGAATGGCGCTCGCCGATCTCAGGTATTTTCGGAAGGTGGAAGCTGATTCGCTTCCACGTTCCGAAAACATCGAAGGTACGGGGCTGGAAGCGGGAGTTCGATGTAGAGCCGAAGAAGGTGGATAAGGCAGGTAAGAATCGAGATGCATTGTGACCCTGGAGCGAAATAATATGGGAAGCGGAGACGGCATGAGTAGCAGGCAATTTTGCCATGGACAAGGCCTGACGAGAGATTACCAGCGAGTCCTTGTCAACAGAAGTTTCGTTTGGAGCAGGTGAGGACGGTGCGGGAGAAGGAATGCCAGGGACGGCAACAGCCACACACTTACAAGCAATTTCATCTTTTCTTTTTCCGCCACTCTCACACACTGTCATTCGACTGACTGGAATCACTGGATGGCGCCGAAAATTGATGTGGAAATGTCAAGCTGTCCAGCTTTCGATCCGAAGCTCTGGATCGGTGTGGGCAAAACTTACCCCAGCGACCCGCCCTGGGAGGTTATATCAGCAAAGAATGCCCTACTGGAGCTTCCCGCGCATGCCGCGTATTTGATCTCTCCAGATTCCTGGAACGCAAGCTGCATAAACAGTCTTCGGAGCTTGCCCTAGGCGAAACTCACCTCTGGTTCTCGAAGGACGCACCAAAACCAAATGGATGGGGTCTTTTGGAGGACATCACCCACGGAATCCCACCCCGGTCCGTCCTCGACCTCTTGCGCCATAAATTTCCGCAGGCATGGCTGGATGGCTGTCAGTCCATTTCGGATCCGCGCTTCAATGACGGCGCGGATCGCCTTCCACTGTGGACACTCACATTTTGGGAGAACATGGCCGAAGTCGCAAAGCATCAGGCTCTCTGGAAACGCAGCGCTGCGTGGCTAGACACCGAGGGCGCTAAACGCAACGGCGACAAAGAAACCAAGAGATCGGTCGAAGCTGCGAGGGCGAGAGGGCGTGCGCGTTGGCCACGCTCCAGCGCGCTGTCATGAAAACGATGGGATGGAACACGCCGCTCACATGTCTCCGTGGCACACGCTCTACTGTTGATCTTGCGGCCTTCCTCAGCACCGTCTGGCTAAATTCTGATCATATCGACATGATGATGGAGGATTTGACTGCGAGACCAAAAGCCGACCCGGATTTGGCCAGACTTTACAATAATATATACCACGCACTAAAACTCTGCGTGCAGTCTGCCAGCTACATTCCAAAGGAGGCGGACAACACGGCACACACCAACCCATCACCGAATCAACAACTATTACCGCGATTTCTAATCTTTCTGTCCAGGTCTTCGAGTATCATCATGCCACTGTTTTCCAGGGCATTCCCACCACCACCTCCTTCCTACAAACGAAGCAATTTGCGCATATTCCATCCATAAATTTCCTTTGCATTCTGTCGAAGACCCCCAAACTAACCCCCACTGGCCTCGAGCTGTTCCCCGAGGATGCGGAGCGCTTCAAAAAGCTGCAAGGAGGGGTCGGAAAGTTCGATGAAGCCATGGTACTATTTCGCAGGTGCCGAAAAAATGTGGTTGCCGAAGCTGGCGAGGAAGACTAGGTTACAAATTGTATTTCTATCACATAGGGATGCTAGCTGTACCTAATAACTACCCTGGGGCCCCGAGATGCCTGAGAAGCACCATAGAAGCACCGCGGGGCAAAAAAAACGCGAGAAAACGCGAAAAACATTTGGAAATTTTGGGGTAGTGGGACCAATGCCACCCCGGCAGCACATCAGTTTTCACTTCTGTCAGCGTCATCTGCAATCACCTTTACTTTGTTTTTGAGGTCACACTCGGTGCGGATGGACATTTGAGTGCCCAGATGTTCCAGACTATCGGGCTAACCGGCACTGTAGGAATGGATCTCCGGCATCTCGGCCAGACGAAAAGCGGCCTAGCTGTCGACCTCGGGCATCTCGGTCACAAGAGCAGTTGTTGACCTCGGCGACAGCGGCGATCAGCTGTGTTTGGATTGAGATCACGAAACAAGGGCAAATAGGGACAACAGAAGGTTGAATCCCAAATTGATGTCGGGGGACGACTGGCTAAGGGCGGAAGAGGCCCAAATATGTTTGCTTGGGGACTTCCACGGCCACAGCCATGGAATCCAGCTATACCACTCAACCATACTGAATCACAGGAATTTCCGACCGTGAGCGAAAAAAACTCCCACGCCCCTATCGCGACTCGTGAAAATCTTAAACCACTTTCCCGTGAGCTTCTAGATGTTGGTAGATGGTTTGAGCATGAGGGGGGACTGAAAATTATGCATGAATTGCCATCTGTGAACCAAAACAGGCCACCTCGGTCCGGCTCCGGTACGTAGTCTGCAACGAAGTTCCATCCGAGTCATCCTCGAACATTTACTCGGGTGGTCCGAATCGGAAAATACTCTCAAATATGTGTTCAGGATAGTGACAGGCAAGCACGCTCTGCTCTCCGCATTCATAGAACATATGGCATAGATTTAGCATACTGGCATACTGGCATAAATCATAGGGACAAGGATGGAGGAGATCGTATATAGCTGTCCTGACTACTGCGCATCATCAACGACTTGCTTCAGGGCTGGAAGTTGAAACCAGTGACAGAATTTGTTGCACATGTGCTGCTGGGGAAACGCGTTGAATGCAGCAGGGACATTTCCGTCTCCGAATATGTCGAGCCCTTCCCCAATCGAGCTGGAAACCAGAAATTAAGGCACCACATTGTACCTCAATGAATTGACTCACGGCGCAGTCATTATTTGTGGATCTGTCAATAGGTTGCGGCTCCCTGGAAATCATTGTCAGTCTATAGTCCGATTTAACCCCCGAAACATACCTTGCAAGTCAGAGAGATACACCGCACCGCGGGCCTTGTGGTACTGGACATGTTGAGTGAAAGAGAGAAACTCGGTCACTGATGACAAATCGTTGGCAACCTGAGGGACAGGGATGGCGTCGCCATTGCTGATGAACTTGTAGAATCCATCCTTTTCTTCGTCGATCATCTCCTCCACCAGGTACGAGCGACAGATAGTCGACTTGGTATTGGGAATTGGTCCAGTTATCTGCTCGTGCACAAAGCCACACCCCCATCAACAATGCGAACCTCCGGAATATCGAAGGGGGGAGAATCAGGAGCATTGGCAATGAAATGATTGATGAACGAGTAGGTGAACGTCATAATTGACATGGCCCAGAGTAAAACATTAGCCTCCATAAGAGTTTTCCGAAACTCGTCCTTCGAGGCGAGAGGAGCGATAGCCCACTTATCTGGGTTTGCTTCTGTGGCTCTAGACCGTCGCACGTACATTCTTTTGACGGCCACGTGCTGGTTAGGATGTGTTCCGAGACCATCTTCATAGAGATGTGTCAGGGAGAGGTATCCCAAATTCGCTGTTTTGAACGTTCCGATCCCGAGATAATGGCCTGGCTCGAGAATTAGAGAGCCCTGAGCAGCACTGGACGGGTCGCAGATGAACCCCTGGAAGCCGTCGCTCCCGTGTCCTTCCCTACTCGTAATGAACTGGACCAAGCTTGACCCTGTTCCTGTGTGCGATGATGCTTCCAACTGCCCCAAAAATCTGCTTAGCCAAAAACAGAAGATAGGTCGGGATACGCGAGAAGAGACATAGCACACTCTCGACAATTTACTCCAAATGTGCGGGCACAGGCGGCTTGCTATTGTGGGGAGTACTGGTGATCACAGACATGTGTGGCCGATCGTCATAAGAAATGCACAAGTTGTAGGGAATGCATGACCAACAACAAACTCATTTCAAGTTCCTTATGTCTGCCACAAACTGAATCTCCATACTTACTCCATGACTGCTCTGCCACCCACGGAAAGTGGGATAATTCCTCTTCGAGTTCGACGCCTCCGTCTCGTCTTCACCTCATTTGACCCTGTTCAAAATGACTAATCTCAAACCACTCTTAAAAAAGCAGTAACCGATGACGATTGCTTAAGCAGTGGCTGTCTCAACAGATAACCCTGTTCAATCTCTACTCTGCTTAAACCAGTCGCTGCACCACCGGCTCTAGCCCAGCGAGCGAGCAGGTACGACTCAGATTAACGATGGTTTAAGCACGGATCAACATGTTTACACAGTATTCAAATGGTGCGCTGCGCCATGGAGCTTGTAGTATAGCCCGCATCTGTACATGCATGTCAGCACAGCGGGAGGGGCAAGGAGGGAAGGGAATACGCATTGCACACGGTCTTGCCCTCGTCGTCCTTGTGCCACAGCGGCATCGCCGTGGTGTGGCAATTGTAGCATTGCACTGCTGCTGCCGTTAGTGTGACTCTGCACCGAGGGGAGGAAACCTACCCATGATGTTGACGGCCTCCGTGCGCAGACTGTCCGCGGCCTTCGCCTCCAGCACCTGCGTTGCGCATCGTCTTGGGACGAAGGTGTTTGTGCTGGGAGAAACACGAGTCAGCAACAAAGTTGCAAGCGAGCATGACAACAAAGAGAAAGAGAAGGGGATGAGAAACACGAGTGGTCGTAGGCTTGCAATCTCGACCGATATACCAGGCGCCAGGTGGGTTCCTCTCGCACCATTCCCTTATACCCACTTTCATTCATTACTTGTCCAGGTTAAGATGTTCAAGGATGCTAAGAAGGCTATCGCCCCTGCGATCGAGAGAATATTGACCGCAGACGAAATCGAGACCGTGAGCGCGATGCTCGACATCCTCGACTCCAACGTCATGGTCGACGCGTCGGACGACAGCGGTGATTCCGACAGCGAAAGCAATTCCCTCGGCAACGGCAGTCGTAAGCGCGGCAAGCGCCAGAAGGGCGGTCCAAAAAAGAAGCAACACCGCGTCAACATTGACCATCTCCGCGCGCTCCTAGACAAAGCCGCGAAACAAAAACTCAGCAAACGCGACGTCGCGTCTATCACCATCGCGGACGCCGTCGATGATGAACCCGGCGATGACGAACACACGCTCGATGATGAACCCGGCGACGACGAACACACGCCCGAGGACGGCGACGACGAACATAGAGTGGCTCGTGGAATTGGTCGTGGATGGACTTGTGATTGATCGCGATGCAGACGGGAGGGTGAAGGAGGTCCAGGGCTTCCGCCCACTGAGCAAGCTGCAGGCGTAATCTACTATTTTTCTTGATCATATTGACATTTTGCGCGAGACGGTGGAATCGAGAACTGATGAGATCCTGTGATTTCCTATGAAAGAAAACAGAAGATACCTACCTGAAGAGCTTCAATGCCGATAAACACAATGCGGGTCCAGAACGTTAATTCGACACGGCGTCCAATCTCACTCTGGACTGGGCTACGACGAGCGTCAATGCTTGGGCTGCGAAAAAAGCAGCTGAAGCTTACTATAACCCTACTTTCGCAAAGCAATTTACAAATAAGAAGGGAAAAACTCACTTGTTACACACTACAGCTGTAGTGTGCCCGAATCCATGAGAGAAAGGCGGTGCGAATGAAGAAAGAATCTATCTATACGTGTACCATCACGACGCGAACTCGGTAAACAGCAACTGCTCACATTGTGCGCACCAAGGCTTGAAAGCCCAGGATACGAAGGTCGGGAGATCCTGTTGTTGAAATGACGAGAGGGTCGGGCGACGCGCAAATGGTGGGCAGCGAGTCCAAACCAGGCTATATTCGTATTCTTCTACAGCCGCGAAATGGGAAAACATAACGAACCTGAAGCCTCCCTACAAAATCGACCATCGTGCTGAGTTTAGGGGGAAGACGTTGACAAAGAGCAACAAGAAATGGAATTCTGCGCTCACTGTGATGGCGGGGAGTAAACGGACGCAAGCGTCCCGAATTCGAGTGAACCGTAGCATTAAATTCCCGGTCCTGAACCCATTACTGTATTCGGCGGACGAAAAGAGGAATTAAAATAGAGAAGATGATGGGAGGAAAACGGCTCACCCGTTTTGGTTGCGAAGAGGGGGCGGAAAGAATATAGGAAGCGCACCCGGACGCGCTTGATAAGGGAGTCGATGGGCAACAGACGAGGGAAGTCGATGTCTACAAGATGCGCAACGGGGCTAGCAGGTAGAGTACCAGACTTTCTATCTCGGATTATACCAGCCCGTTGATACTAAGGGTTCACTTTTTGACTTGCCAAATTGACTTGCGCCCGCGCAGATTGACTTGTATTGACTTGTGCGTGGATTTTGGTGTAAGCTCAAATTCTCTAAAATAAATCGAGAACCTGGGTGTTTACATAAAATTGTTTCAACTCGGACCGTTCACCACCTCGACATCGCCCATATGTACATCAGACCGTTGATCCATACCTTCAACAATATTTGTAGGTTGAAGCGTCTCCGGCTGGAGAAATACTTACCTTTCTGACTCACCACCGACAGCTGGCACAATGATGATAATCCTCGACTTCTGCTCACATTGCAGATTCCACCGACTTCTTTTCTGATGCCTACTGTCTTTTCTAAAACAGTCTCCGGCCACACTTCCGTCACATGAATATATATCGATGCTATGTACGTGTCCGGTGTGGGGTGGTGGTATGCTGTGGACGGGTATGCAGGTGGTAGATACAGGCGGGGGGAGGGAGGGAGGGGAAGGGAAACGAGGCAGACAGATGATAAATACGAAAGCAGGGAAGACGATGGATAGACAGGACATCAGCAGCAACAAATAACGCAAGAAGCACGCGGGCGAGAGCGAGGACGACGGGCGATACGACAACCCCGTGGGAGGAAGGAGGGAGGGAGGGAAGGAGGGGAGGAAATCAGGGAAGCCAGGACAGCAGCGACAAAACAAAAACGCAAGAAGCACGCGGGCGCGGGCGAACGCGAGAGCGAAGACGACAACCCCGCGCGCGACGCAGTTAATACCCCCTTCCCTCCCTTCCTCCCTCCCTTGCCTCCCCACCCCCCCGCCGCGCCACATCCACCCCTCGACCGCGCCCGCGCCCGCGCCCTGGTCATCACGCGGGCTCAGCGGCTCGCGCGGCGCGGGCGGCGGGCTCATCATGTGCTGTGCCCGCGGGCTCAGGCGCACCCCGGCAGGCGGGCTCAGACGCGGGTGCGGCGCATCTCGTGCGCCCATGGTCAGATAGCCCGCCGCCCCGAGGCTCGCGCGGCGCCGCTGCTGCTCGCTGGGCCGGCGCGCGCTCGTGAAGTCGCCCGGCGGGGGGGCACCGCCAGAGCCGGTGCGCGGCCGTCGTTCCGCCCCGGCGGCGCCGCCGAGGCTCGCGCGGCGGAACGCGTGCGGGGGGTATCCTTGCGACTGCGGAGCGGGGGAGAGGCACACCTCCTGTTGCGCGTGGTGGTGTGCGTACAACGGCGACGACGCAGAACCAGGGGAAAGCGGCGGCGACGGGTGCATGTTGACGTCGATGCGGAGCGTCCCGTCTCCTCTGCCTTCGCTTGCTCCCGCGTCCCCGGCACCGTCCCACCCTCCGCCATACGCAGCAGGATGCGCCGCCGAAGAAGAGCCACCCGCACCCGCACCGCCCAGGGCCCGCCGCGCACGCGCAGGCGCGCGCCCGGGGAGTGGCGCGCCTGCGCGGGGCGATTTTTTGGCCGCGCCGCGGGGTGTCGGGGTCTGTCGTCGCGCTCGTCCCCCGCGGCGTGGCGCAGCGGCTGGTACAGCAGGTCCGCGTCCTGCGTGCTGGCTGCGGGGTGGCTCGTGAATGAGGTGGATGTGGAGGTGGAGGTGGAGGTGGAGGTCCCAGTGGTGGTGGCGGTGGTGCTCCCAGTGGTGGTGGCGGTGGTGCTCCCAAAGCCGGTGCCCCCGCCCGCGCGCAGCGTTGCGGGCCGGCGGGGGCTGAAGGGGATTGTGGGCGGGGGCAGGAGGTGCGAGTTCGAAGGGTGGGCGAGAGGGAGGGGCGGGGCATGGGCGGGGAGGGCGCTTGGAGGCGGTGGACGAGCGCTTCGAGGGCGTCGACACGCTCGCGGAGCGCGTCGTGTTCGGCGCGGGGGACGTATTTCTCGGTTCTGGGAGGGATGGCATTAGTTCAGAGGTGTGGGGAGTGAGAAAAGACGGCGGGCAGCAGGGGACGGGAAGATATGATGTGAGAGTGGGCACGAGCCAGAACGCGTCGAGTGTGTGTGCCAAAGAGGGGACAGAGACGCGACTCACGCAGGCTCGATGACGTGCCACTGACACTTTGGCTGGTCGCCGCGGCGCACGCACGGCGCGCACGGCTGGTTCCTGCGGGGATGCCGTAAGCATGCGGTGGGGCGAGGCGGCAGCGCACGCACCTGTCGCAGCGGATCTTGCGGCGCTTGCACTCTGCTCGCCAAGTCAGCGTCCGCATCGGCGATGGATGCAGGGGAATGACCGACCGGTGCAGCTGAGCGGCTGGCGGCGGCGGCGCTTCTTTGGGGCCTGGCCGTCGTCGTGCTCGTGTTCGTCGTCATCGGACGGCGGGGCGGCGGGGACTGGCGGGGGCGGGGGCGGGGGCGGGGGTGCCACAGGCGGGAGGTAGGGGTGGAGCTGCCTTGTGTTGGGGAGCAGCGGGTAGTTGTGGGCTGGAGGGTGCGGGCCGGGGCGGGTCTGGTGGGGCAGCATTCTGGTCCGCAGCAAGAACGAGGATTGGTACTTTAAGTTATTGAGGGTTGCCCAGTTGGGACTAGCCGCGCTTCTGAGATGGATCGTCGATTCAAAACGAACACCGCTTATCTCCGTTGGGATGTGACCGCACCCGCTATGTCCGCAGCGTGTCACCGAGATCGAATCCTCACCAATAAAATGAAAGTTGGTAATCTTGCACTGAATAAAGCTGGATTTATCTGGTAGACCCAGTGGATGACTTTTGGAATGCTTCTGCAGACTGAACTTCATTATCCCAAACGCTCCAAAAAAAAAAAAAAAAAAAAGAAAAAAGGGGTGGTCCGTTAGCCGGAATCCGTTGTTCTGGGTCAGTTACTCGCCCCACCTATTACATACTTGTTACGGAGTTGCAACTTAACACGAGGCCCACTTAGGCTCCTCACCTTCGCTGATTGCCATTGATTCTAACATAGAACTGCCCTTCACATACATATTTACACATGGCCACCCAAGATGCCAGATATTCCTAAGGTGGAGCATGCCTCACCTGTGCCCCACGCACGGCATGATCTGACATGCCGTGCATAGGCATGCTCCACCTTAGTAATATCTGGCATCTGGGGTGGCCATGTGTAAATATGCATGTCAGATCATGCCGTGCGTTGTTCTGGGTCAGTTACTCGCCCCACCTATTACATACTTGTTACGGAGTTGCAACTTAACACGAGGCCCACTTAGGCTCCTCACCTTCGCTGATTGCCATTGATTCTAACATAGAACTGCCCTTCACATACATATTTACACATGGCCACCCAAGATGCCAGATATTCCTAAGGTGGAGCATGCCTCACCTGTGCCCCACGCACGGCATGATCTGACATGCCGTGCATAGGCATGCTCCACCTTAGTAATATCTGGCATCTGGGGTGGCCATGTGTAAATATGCATGTCAGATCATGCCGTGCGTGGGGCACAGGTGAGGCATGCTCCACCTTAGGAATATCTGGCATCTGGGGTGGCCATGTGTAAATATGTCCTTACATTGAGTGCCTCACTGGTGCGTCATGCCTTTCCCTAGAAAGCGGTGGGTGCTGCAACGTAGGTTCGGAGCAAGCCTGTCTCCGGGCCGGCGAGCCGGCTAATCTCGGAGAGAGGCTTGGTACAAACTGCCGAAAACAAGGCATGTGTTGGGATGCGAATTGCGTCCGCGTTTCTTTCCCAATCCCTTTAGAATAAAAGTAGAATTTGTTCCTCGAATGCCTACCTGCCATTGTGTCAACTCAGATTTATATTATATGAAAAGGCGCACCGGCTACACCGTCACTTTAAGGGCTTATCCTCACTTTAAGTTCCTACCAAACAAATGCACTTTTGGCAGATTTACCGAAATTTTATGGGCTCGATGCATTGAAATAATTATTTCCAATAGATTGTCCAGCAAGAATTATGTCCTCAACCTTCTTGGTAAGTCAGAAAACACGCTTCGAGTCTCAAGGCCGAATCGGGACAGTGTGACGGGACGCGTCTAATTAGTCACACAGTGTGACTCTGCCGCCAAAACGGGCATTTCTCCTACCCTCCTTCGCATTCGCCAACAGACTTCGCATAGCACTTGCACCCTGGCGACTCTACAGTATGACAAGGCTCGATTCCCCGAGGCCCATCTGAAGGGCTTGACACTCAACGTAGAACAGACAACGATGAACAGATTCCCGAATCAAGTGTCGGACGGCAGGTAGAAGTGTCCTCCAAATAAACATACCTTGCCCAATCTATCGGTTTTCCTCCTAGCGACTGGTTCGAGTCTGCGCAGTCTGTACCTCGTTTCTGTAGTCATCGAACTATGCTGGTGACCCATGGGGCAACTTTGGTGGTGCAGGCCTGATGCGGCTGTCGGAGGTGGCTGAGCATCCCAAAAAAAAGCGGATTTTAACAAGAACCACTGCCTAATTATTCAGGAATCACCTACAGCTATGACTACAGGGGAAACGTGGGCTGTACTGGCCGCCTTCAGAGATGTCCCCCGACTCCGTATTTGTGTCGGTCCCACGGATGTGATCAAGGACCCCAAAACCGTGTGCAAATTGACCGCTCGCTGTCGGCCTGTAGGCTTCTGTAGGCTTCTAGAGGCGTCACTAAAACCGGCGCTCGCTGTCAGGCCACTGACCTGCTTCTAGCCTCTCACTGATCGAAACTAAGCGCCAGCATTGAGCGCTCGCTGCCAGCCTCTTCCACCAGAGCTTTATGCCATCTCATTGACATAAAAATGATCACGCCAAACATTGGACGATTACCTGCTTCTTGTCTTCATTCCTACCATGGCAACTTTCGCCCCTGCCAATGCTACCTGCCACTTCATCCCTCCGGATGTTATCGTTGAAACTTTTGGTGCTCTGCTAATTGGATTCCTAATCCAACAGTTTCTCCTTGGTGTTGTCGTCACTCAGGCCTGCATATATTTCTCGCGGTTTCACCGCCGCGATATCAAATTCTACCGGTGTGTCTCTTTGACTGCTGCATATGTCAATTAACTACGCAGTCCCGCAGCTACCTTGTCGCTGTAATCCTCCTTGTCAACTGTCTGCATGCAGGTATGAATATGTGAGTAGGAAATTTTGCCAAAACCGCAGATACTTACTCCATCCATAGTCACATAATCTACCGAATCAGCATAACCTACTACAGCCAACGTCTCTCTTTTGCCTCCCAGGGTTGGACGATGTGGGCGGAGCCTGGCGTCACGGTATGACCAAAGTCACAGTCCCACTATTAATTCTTTACTTATCTCAGTCATGTCAGGCCATCGGAGTCCTTATTGCACAATTTTTCTTCATCGATCGATGTTGGAATGTTATAAAAAGGCCATGGACTATTCTTCCGCTATTTGGCTTCCGTAAGTCCGTGCGCGCAATTTGGGGTGTTGTTGAATTGATTTAATGGCAGTTCTACTCCTCCCTGCTGGTTCCGGTCTTGCGTGAGTATTTACATCCCACAGGAAACCGCTGCTTGACTTTTTATGCTTCCTTACAGGATGTCCATCTTGTCATTCAAGGTTAAAGTGTTGAGTGAGATTAACAAGCTTCCGATTCCGACCTCCATCTGGCTGGGATCCGTGCGTTTTATTCACACCTCAATACATTCGCTGAAATACTCAATAGATGGCAGCGACGGACACAGTCATTGGGGGGATTTTGTGCTCAAGTTTCCTTCGCGCGCGGTCCCTCTGTTGTCACACGCCCACCAAGTCTGCACTTACAAAACTCATCTGTCTTTCAATCGAGACCTCCTTCTGCACGGCCGCCTGTGCCGCTATCAATCTCATTCTCGTACGTTATACTCTCTCTGATTTCAACCGTGGTGTCGTTGAGACGTACAGTATCTTACATTGCCCGGCACATTGTACCGGTAAGCCCTACCACAGGGCAAGAGGCTAGATCTGACATGTCCATGTAGTCTCCTGCTACAATTCTCCATGTGCCGTGTCTACACCATTATGGTTCTATTCACGCTCCTTCAGCGTGATGGGCTGCGCAAAACGCTTGATGGGCAAGTGATCTACGACATCTCCCTGGTCTTGTTCGAGCCACAGTATAACAACTCGATCAAAGTAAGTGCTCTAATTCCAATACTCGAAAGGATGCACTGAATCAGCTGATATATACTCTCTCATAGCATGGTGCCTCCGTTGTCGAAGAAAAGGTTGGTCCTCTCGAGGACCGAGTAGTGTCAAGGTCGTACTGGCTGATGGGTCGAGGCGTGCAGCCGAATCGTCGTCTCCCAGGGTATAAGAATAGAACTAGGTGTAGAATGATCTGTAAGACAAATTGAATAAAGAACTCAGCTCAGATGTGGAAGTGAAGACTCTGAATCTCGAGGAGGAGCGCAGAATGTGCTTGGGTTTGACAAGGCATCGGTTCTCTCGGCAGCACGCAACGAGGCATTGCTCCGGATAGTCCGCTATGTAAGCGGCAAGAATTGGGAACATTCTTCGCACGAAGCCATCGGCGCAATCCATCTCGACACCATTGACACCCGCTGCCCGCAGAGGCTCGAGAATCACCCACATGCAGTCGTGAAAGAGCTGGTGCGAGACAGTTGATCGTTTGGCCTTGGAGAAGATCTCGAGCTTTGTCACCGGAATATAGCCGATGAGAATCGTG
This sequence comes from Mycena sp. CBHHK59/15, assembly GCA_029204085.1. NCBI lineage: Eukaryota > Fungi > Basidiomycota > Agaricomycetes > Agaricales > Mycenaceae > Mycena > Mycena sp. CBHHK59/15. Next base: position 50,402 of record JARGXW010000265.1, on the reverse strand, counting down.
GCTCGCGACGACGGGCTGCGCCGTGTCTCTTTCTCGATATTTCCGATGGTGAGATATACAGGCCAAGCCTGCTGGTCCCACTGAAGCGAGTCAGCTGGGTCTTGTGTTTTAGCCAACAGCAGCGCGGTTTGTCATATCAACGAAATCGCCGGAGCATGGGACTTGGTCCCACTGCTTGGAATAGGTTCCATGATGCCGGAATTTGTGCCGCATTCAGAGACGGGATAAAAGGCGACGCAAATTTGTCTCCCTCTCTACCCACCCACCTCGAGCTCGTCTCATTCAGCCTCTCCATTTTAACTCGTTCTCAGACATCCGCCCTTCGCGTCCACCACCCTCTGCTATAATGCAACTTATCACATCCACCATCGCTGTCCAGCACGTCCAGCAGTCCGGGCCGGAAATTTTGTGATTTCCTTGCCTATTTCGGCCAAAATCGTCCAATGTCACCTACCAAATAGGTTCCGTTCAGTGGCCTCCGTCACGCGTCTCCTGAACATGCTGTCGGAATAGTACAATATGGCATGTTCCAGGTATGAATTTGAACTGTAAGCAGGCAAGGACCTGACGGGCAAAAAGTGAAGTGAGCATTTCAATTTCTGGATGTTGGAGACCGCTCGGGCCAGCTGAGAATGGAGAAAGGGGGACACCAGCGGGGAAGCCGGGGGAGACTCGGGCGGCTGCCTAGAACCACGGTATGAGGCCAAAGTATGGGGATTGAGGTGGAACTTGTGTCTATACATGTACAAGCAATCTCGATATATCTCTCTGGCACAGCCACAACGTCTGCTGAGATTGTCGGAATTGCGGCAGATGTTTGTGTTTTGCCATCTTTTCCTATCCCCAACATCCCCAACTTGAATTGCAAGCACCGAATCCTTTGGCATAATTCCAGCACCCAAAAAAATTGTCGAAGCCCTCTGCTTCGAAACTATCGATCCCACCCAAGCTGAAGACACCACAATACCATTGCATACCATCACAGAACTCCTTCACATCTTTCTTGACCTGCCATACGAGCCTCTCCATATGACTCAATAGAAAAATATAGCACATGCAGTTGTCCCGATTTATCCTGAAGTAGAGTTCCAGCTCTTTAACGAATTAGTGAAGATGGGCGACTTTTATTGTGATCCCAAAGGAAAGCAACCATTGACTTCGCAGATTTCACAAACTGTCGACTTTTACAAGCTAGCACGGAATTGTAAATCTAGGTGCTGCTGGAAATGACAGCATGGACTGACACGAGAAAATCCATTACAAACTAGCACAGCAGCTTGAAAGACACCATAAGAGTTGGCTACATGTTCGTGTGAAAATGCAACCATGGTAGGGCATGGAACAAGTCCACTCACGAGTGACTTGGATCCGTGACCACAAGTACCTGTGATGAAAAATGCCAAACTCGGATCCGCAGGTAGAAAACCTGCAAGTCATCCGAGTACTTGTGAGTTTGGGAAACCTCCAAGTACTTGCAAGTACCTGCCAGTTTTTTCACCATTTAGTGTCTTGAACCCTTCTTGAGTGACATGGAATTATTTATTTGGCTTACAAGGGTTCTAAGTAGCCTAAAACCTTGCAGAAGTTGTCTGGGAGCAATTAAGAGCCCTTGACTTGCTGAAAAACTGTCAAATACCCACGGGTTTGTGCAAAAAATATTGAATCCATACCCGGATCCGTGACTACCTGCAGGCACAAGTACCTGAACACGTGAGTCACTAAGCTCGTGGGGTTTTCCTACGGTTCAACCGGCAACGACTCACGGTGACCCAGACTCGTTCCATGCCTTAAACCATGGAATCAGTTGTAGCGCTCGCAAGAAGATTACAAGAATTTTAGACGATCCGAATAGATTTGCAACGATCCTTCCTGAACCAGCCTCTATTCCATCTCGATGCCATAAAGGAAAGGCAGTCAAATGTGGTGAGATCTTTTCATAAAGATGTGTTACTCACCGTCTTCTCAAGTTCAGAACCGATACCAGCAATGCCACCGGTTGTTAACCAGTGGATGCAGCCAGTCCAAGAGATGATCTCATTTGAATCTCCACAGACCAATCCAGCAGACATGTTCGTGCATACCTTCCACAAGTTCAAAGCAACAATGTTACCTTCACAAGTCCGTCATCTCAGCTTTCAGCAATCCCAATATATCAAAGAAAGACGAGGGCAAGAAACTGTCCCGACTGCAACTGCCTTCCTACAGTAGAATCTGGTGGATCCAGAGGTTGCAACTGTTGTTTCTGTGTAACAAGTGGGCCGTCATCCGAGTGCAAAGAAGATGCAGAGGTAGTCAACTTCGTAGTTAGGGTACTGGTCAGTTGCAACAAAGTCTCATAGTCATAGTCATATAACTCTGAACGTACTTTCCTGAGGCTCTGTTCACAAATACTCTGATTTTCCCACCCAAAATAACTAAGAATATTCGTTGTCCTAGACATTCCAGCAGGAAAGTCACTCACAAGAGTATACTGAATATCATTAGATCATTCACGGGACTCCCCGTTTGTGTTCACACGCTCCGGGAGCCATGCCTCAATTACGAGGACGGTGTGCCCTCCGCCATCCAAATAATTGTTTTAGAGCTATACAACATCCCACACAACCTTCAAATCACGACACAAGAGATGATCTCCGCAAACATGCAAAATAATATATTATAATTACTACCGCGGTATGGAAAGATTCTGAGGAAGTCATGCCTGCGGAATTGTCGTGTGATTCTGCTCATATAGTTTTCAGAAACGTACGCTGAGAAGTGAGGTCAGAACAGCTGTTCTCGCTGAAATGATCAAAACAGCTCAAAAGGAAAAAAAATCGGCCGCGCCCTAAGTTCCGCAAAGAGCTGTAATCTCCTCGGTAGTGATGTTAAGGTTCGAGGCGCGTGAGTAGCGGAAGGCGAGGGCTCGTTGAAGGAGGAGCATCTGTGATACGACTACGTCTTTACGATGGCGGGCCTCTAAGGAGTCCATATTCCTTGGAGTTTTCAGGTCACGGATGCGGCCTTCTCTGCGCTGGTGAGTCGCATTCGTAACATGCTATCGCGAGGGCATCATTATCCTTCCAGATTTTCAGCTGAGCAGTATCTGTGGTTGGGGATCCTCCCTTCCACGTATTTGCGTATGCCAGCGAGGGTGAGGGGGCAGTCTAAACCGCCCCAAAGCCTCTAGTTAGAGGGGGAGATCGACCACATCTCCCCTCTAACTAGAGGTGTTAATTGGATGTGCGTGAGATCATCCGCTACGATTTCCCGAAGGTGACTCGCTCTGGCTCCGTGTTGCGATTGCCGAGTATATCAAGCTCGACAGCGAGATATTGGCAGAGCTGTTGAGACCGTCAGAGCGGGATGCAGATGTGTCGATGGAGCCTGCTACTGTCCTCAGGCGGGTCGTCCTGATCATCTCGTGACCAAAACCCGCCAAATCGACGATCAAAAAATCAATTTTAACATAATGAAAATTTTAGCCCATACAATGACTAGGCGGGGCCCCGAGACAGCGCGAAAATTGTCCGTGACAGCGAGATAATGCGTCTTCCGTCAATGAACACGGATCGGTATGCACCCCTGGTGAAAGAATTAACCCCGTGCGTTGAAATGCAGATTGCTTTCCCTATCGGAAAATCCCACCACACCGACTGCCCCTTCGCGCTGCATCGGCAGTACACACTGTCTTGGGATTATTATTCCCGAGGCGAGCTCTTTTTCATCCAATCTCAGAAGTGCACGCGCGCACTTTGCGCCATCGGGCAGCTGTGCAGGCCATGCACAGATCTCCTGTCCGACGGCGTGCTCAAGGGTATTCTCCAGCGCATCAAATCTGGTATCCCAGAGAACACACCCTTCACGTTCATGCCCATTAGCATCCTTATGGATTTGTTGCGGAGCAAGTCTCACCAGTGTCGCAGCTTGAAGCTGACGAGACTCAACGATCTTCGGGCGCTTTCCAGTAAAATGGGGCAGCTTGACGAGCATAAACAGTTCGTCATAGCCATAGCCAGCGGTAAGGTCGCATCTGTGCCAAAACATCGGTACCCATTCCACTTTCACAAGTGAGGGACAATAATTTCGAGGTCGGTCTGTTGAGACAGCGATTGCTTAAACAAACCTCATATGGTTACTGGCTGGTAGCGCTGTGTAAGTCAGGCCATGTTAAATAACACAAACTTTATCACGTGTTATTAACACGTTAATAATGATTCTAACATGGAGGGCCTCCAGACGTATGTAATTATTGTGTTAGAAACTAAAAATCCCGCCCTAGTGCAACCAGGAAGGTCCCTGGACCTCTAGCAGCTGCTAACGGATGGTACAGTTGAGTCCCGCCAGGTTTTGCTGTGATGTCCGTTTGGGCCTATTCTCATGATCGACGGCATAAGGTAAGCCGGATCACAAGTCTCGCAAATTTTCGCCCTCGCAGACCTGCATATCCTATGGACAAAACAAAGCAAGAGAAGCTCCTGCAGGAGCGGAAAAGCTTCATCGAAGAAGAAGACTACGGCCTGAATCGCCTCCAAGACGAGATTGACAAATTGCTCCCAGACAGATGCACCTTCTGGACCGCCTGGACAGCCCACGCCAATGAGCTCATTTCGGCATGGGAGCGTATCAGAAAAGGCGGGGAGAACATTCCGTGGCCCGAGGTGCGTCCCACTATGCCCTATTTCGGGGTTCCCTTCTCACGCGCTGACATACTTTCCCAAGCCGCCGTTTTCCGCGGATCCCCGGGCCAATGCTGGAAACACATTCGAGCGGCTCCAGGGAGCAGAGCTGCGCGAAGCTGCACGGGCGCAACGCAGAATTGAGATATGTGGTGTTCTGCCACCCGAGGGAAGCGTGGGGCCAGTCCGCTCTGCAAAATCCATCGTGGCCGCGCGCATCGAGAAGAAGAAGGCAGAGAACATAGCAGGCCGTAGACGCGACTTCCTGGCGGACGAATGCATCATACAAGGCACCGGGCCTGTTACTCGTAAAACCGGCGCAGTAGAGGATGATAAGTGCAATTGGTGCATCGCATGCGACAAGAGGACAGCGGGTCATGATCCTACGCGCATCAAGAACCATGCGCATCAGTGCCAGGTAAGGCAGAATCTATGATCCCTCCTGCGGATATGTAATTACTTGTGGACAGAAATTACAGGCCGACTGGAGCGATCTCTGGGCCCTGGTCGATGCCGAAAGAGGGGATCTTCTCTTTCCGAGGCATTGTCAGCAGGGAATATCGACGCCCTCCCTCGCGTTCGAAAGCCCGCCGGAACGCAGAGACAGGCTCCCGCGGAGCCAGCCGCTCCTGAACTCATCCCGGAGAAGACCACCGGCAGTAACAGAATCCCAGAGTATTTTACGCCGACAAAAATCTCGCCCGAACGGCAGGCCCAGATTGATCTGTTGCTTTTCAAGTTCATCATCTGTTGTGCTATCCCCTTTTCACTCCTCGGCAACACATTCTTTCTGGAATTCGTCCTCGCACTCGCCCCTAACTACAAAGTCCCTGAACGCACTTCTTTCTTCGCTCGAAACATTCAAGCCGAGGTAGCTGCCGTCGGGACGCGGCTGAAGGATTTTCTGCACAATAAATCCAATGTTCGCAGACCCGTGGTGTACCCGAAGGGTTTTGGGTCTACTAAAATTGGAACCCGTACCCGTACCCGGGCCGACCCGACCCGGAAACCCGGCGGGTTGACCCGTACCCGTGCTCAACACTAGGTGGGTGTGCGGCTGGGGCTCCGTGCTGCCCATGCCTCACGGTCCCTGCGAGTGAAAAGGCCCCTATGGTCAGGATTGTCCATAATGGCAGCCTTGTTCGCGACCATATAGGCCTTGAGGCGGCGGCGAAGAGCGTCAACGGTGCCCACAGAATCGAAATTGAAAACTGCTGCTGCGGACCGCAGCTCAGCGAGGTTAAGTCCGGAGACTGTTTTAGAAAAGACAGTAGGCATCAGAAAAGAAGTCGGTGGAATCTGCAAGGTGAGAAGAAGTCGAGGATTGTGCCAACTGTCGGTGGTGGTGGTCGGTGAGTCAGAAAGGTGCACCGCCACCTGTCACTCATGTCACAAGATGTTGCACTGCCTCCGCAAGCTCATCAATGCGTCGCAAGTGATGAAAATGTTTTGAAAATTTCACCTGCTTTTTCAGTGAAAAATGTGTGAAAAATAAACGACATTTTTCACTGAAAAAGAAGGTGAAAATTTTGAAATGTTCAACCAGGTGTGCTCAAAGTAGAATTCTGCGGCCGGTCGCAGACACAGATGATCATGTGGCCAGTGACCGGCCGTCACTTATTTGTTCCATGACCATTTCCGGCCTAATTGATCATTTCGCGTACTTTTACATCGATAAGAGCCGCTCGAGCACGATAAAATCAGAAAAATAATCATGGACCTCCCAGCCATCTTTTCCCCCTCTTCTGCCTCGGAAATGGGCCGGGAAACTGTCCATTCCCAAGTCTCGAGGTCCTATCTCAAACACATGATCCTTCGCGACATACTCGTTCCTCCTGACGACGATGATCTGGAAGATGCGCCGCCTTCTCCTTATAGACTTTGCAGAGACTACTGGTCGTTAGCACGCGTCAGAAAAGAACCAAAGAAAGTGTACTCCTCGGTCTTGCCCTTGACACGAGCCCCGAGAGTGTTGGAATGATCCTTGTACTCCTCCGGGAACATCTCCTGCGCGATCCGCTCATAGACGGTAATCTTACGGTCACCGGAGGTATTCTTGATTGAAGGGTGTCAGATTTTACGTAGGTAATAGGCAGTCCGAATGTATATATACAGACCAAATTCAACACTCCCCCTCAACGAGCATCCATACGAGGGGCCATTCCCAACATTTCGACCAGTTTCCGATGCCGCGGAGTTGGTAACGGCTTCGTAAACAAGTCGGCGATGTTTTCCTCGGTAGGAATGTAACTCGGTGCAATGCAACCGGCGGTGACGGCTTCACGAATCCACCAGATGGCGATGTGGATGTGCTTCGTTCGCGCGGTGACTTCATCGACATTCAGGATCATCCGGATCGTGGAGGTGTTGTCGATGAGAAGGGAAGTCGGACCGGGTTGGAGAAGTCCCAACTCGGAAAGGAGCGAACGTAGCCACATAATTTCGCGGCCTGCATGAGTGCCAGCGTTAAGCTCTGCTTCGTCAGTCGACAGCGCCGTAGATGTTTGCTTTTTCGCAGACCAAGCGAATAGGCTGGAGCCGAAGAAGACAGCGTACCCGGAAATGGAGCGGTTGTGGTCTTTAAAGTTAGCCCAGTCCGAATCGCTGTAGGCGCGGATGTCCATGTCGTCATCGCCGCCTAGAACGAGCACGTAATCACGGGTATGGTTGCAGCCAAAACTTCATGACAAGCCGCAATTTTGACCCAGGGCCTTCTAGATTCAGGATTAGGCATGAAAGTAGGTATAGTTTGTGTGTAAAATTTTCGTTTCAAAAAAATTGGGGCGTCTCATAGCGTGGGAAAAAAAAACGCAAAATCTGGAGCGAGAATTTTCGAAATTTAGTGTACCTATTTAGCCTTCTGCTTGCCCTTGCCCTTGACCGGCACCACCCCTCGTTACATTGCCTTTGCCTTTGCCTTCCACTTCGCCGTTGCATCAGCCAATTCAGTTGCACGCACTCCGCGGTGCGGCCGGTATGTCTTGACGGCAAACTCGGTGATCGGTCCTGTGGCACCCAGGCTGATAGACACTGGCATAGCGATGAGCACGTCGATAGAACCGGCGGATGGTTGGGAGGGGGCAGAACCGAAGTCCCTCATCAACAAGGTCCTTGGCCTTTTGCCAAGTTCCGTTAGAACGCTCCCGCAACCATATTGTCCCCGTTGTCGTCTGGTTCAGTTTCGGCGTTCCCGGGAATAGTCTGAGACGGGGCAAACATCCCCCCGGTGCCCCTGTGCTGGTGAGAGGCGGTCTGGGCGACCCGCGGCATGGTGTGGAGCGAGAGGAAGACGTCGGGCGTGATTGATGGCGGAGCACAGCCACCGGTTATGACCGGCCCGAACCGAAAACGCAAAATCTCGGTGGGAAAAAATATACTTACACTTTTTAAACTTTCGCTCCGGGGGATCTGTAGAGGGCCTTCTTATAGTGCTATTTACACAATAACCTGATGCCTGAGTTAAAACTAGAGGAACAGTAGCAATTCCCAAATCAGGACAAAAGTTTGTCACGAAGTTCCGTCTGCAACCATAGTCTTCAAATATTGAAGAATCCGTTTAACGGCAGGCCAGTGAGCTTCGCCAGGGTCGGAGCAGAATTGTGCAACTGCCTGAACCGGCTTGGCAATGTCGGGTCGAACATAGACAGCGGTGTGCATGAGCGAACCAACGGCGTGCTGATAAGGGACGTTGGCCATGCGCTGACGCTCCTCCGGAGTCTTAGGAGACTGCGACTCGGAGAGAGGAGCGACGGAGTAATTAACCGGCGAGTGCGCGGGCTTTGCATCCTGCATCCTGTACCGAGCCACAATCGAATCAATATAAAATCGATGTGAGAGGGAAATGGTGCGTTTAGCGCGGTCGCGAATTACTTCGATGCCGAGAACGGATTTCGGCTCTCCCAAGTCCTTAATCGGGACGTGCTCGGAGATCTGCTGCTTCAAAAGATTGACCTCTGCGACAGAGGAGCAGAATAATCCAAGATCATCAACATGAGCGCTGACAATGGAGGTAACTTTGTCCTTGCGACGAATGAAGACGCACGGATGTAACAAGAGCGCAAGCGTGCGAGTCTCGCTACACGAAAGAGGTTTGGGTGGTGGCTTAGGAAGACTGTGTGACTGGCGTAAGGGTTGGATTGATTGTCCGCACTACAAAAACAGTAGGTAATTTATAGTCCTCCAATGTGGCTATGCCAATACGACCAGTGTTAAGATACGGTAGGTAAGACGATAGTCCGTGTGGAAACAAGTGAAGTATGATGGTATCAGCGCAACAGCGCGAGTGGTTAAATCAAGTAGCGATGGGGAGTATCGTGGGAAACGAAATGATGGAGTGATGGGTGTTGGAAATGAAAGTGGGAACGCGCCTCGTTACATACACCCTCCAGCTCGACGCTCGGGGCGAGCTCAAGCAACCACATCTTGCTCCATCATATCGTCATCGCCCTCCGGTCCCGCTCCGCCCTCCAATGCCGGCTTCGACTTCTTGCGGCTACCGGTCTTCTTCGTCCCGTCCTTGCGCTTCGGGGGCGGTTCGATGATAGGAACGACATGTTCATGCTCGTTCGGGACTTCCACCTCGTTCTCGACAAGAGTTTCCTGTTCGGCACGACGGATTACTGCTAGGGATGGGCACGGGTCCGGGTCCGGGTACAAATCAGTTGACCCGGACCCCAACCCGTAAAACCCGAACCCAAACCCGCGGGTTTACGGGTTGCTCACGGGTCGTCGGCAAGCCCTGCCGACCGTGATCCGGGTCTCGGCATCGCCTACCGACAAGGTTCCGATGTCAGGCACGTCCAGGGACAGTGTTTTTAAGTGAGAAAATTAATCTTGCGGGCAAATTTAGACCTCATATACATTTTTGCACAAGCAAAACTTGCTCTATTCATGGTTTCACAGTGAGTTTGGCCTATGTGTCTCATACCCGAGGGCAACCCGCGGGTTTCGGGTCTGGAATACCATCAACCCGTGACCCGTACCCGCTCGACCCGACCCGCAAACCCGCCGGGTTTACCCGAACCCGCGCCCTTCCCTAATTACTGCGTTCAATGCCGTCGGTCGGGGACAGCCATATCGTCAAAACCATCAACCCTATCGTGTCAATTTTCAAAGCCTCAAGGCCCCACGTGCACTGCCTGAAACTTCAAGGCATACACCTGGTAACCCCAGGCTCAATACGGCCCGTCAAACTCGACGCTAAGCGCTAAGCTATGTTACTAGCCCAATTGGTTTTCCCCCGCTCCATGTGTCCTGCCTACTATCCGCAAGAATGTCCATGACAACTTCCCCAATGCCTCCACTGCGGCGGTCCTCGTTTCGTTTCCGGTCGGACTTGTAGCTCGGCTCTTGTACTCTCCTCCCCAATGCGCACCTGTTACATCTTCCCCCTTGCGCGTATCTTGTATTTTGCTTTCTATATACTCTCTTGTACCCGTCCGTAGCTTGAATACACATCAGTTGATTGTTATCTGCTGTGCGTAAGATGAAGAACTAGAAGAAAGAGAAGGAATACAAGCTGAATACTGCTCGATAATTGCTCGATAATTTGCTCAAATTTGATGAATTTTTTTTTGGGTAACATAATTTCATGGAATTTGAGCAAAGCAACATACCGGCGATAATTTGAGCTGGGGGGGGTTTTCCTGATGCACACGGATCTGAGTCTACTCATGAGTAGACTCGTGACATGCCTTGCTCTGGAGCAGGCCGTCAATTATTAAAGTTAGTCTGGCACACCGCAAGGATTCAAACGTGGCCCCCGCATTCAAGACTTGGCAAGATGAAATTAGACCTCAATGAAGTTTGCCAGATCCTATCCTGATTCATGCTCCTGGGCCACAAGCATGGATTGAGAGCAATGGAACATGATGTATTTAGAGATAGCATGTTGAAAGGCCTAAGCCATTTATCTCCGCGGCTTTGCAAGGGAAGGATGAAGCCCTGCGACATTCACGGTGGTCATGCAGTGAAAAGCCATACAGGAGATGGTGAATAGGCATAATACCAAGTCCTGACAGTGGCGTTTCAGGAACAAACTCAGGGCTGTGTAAATTTGTTACGACACAGTGGTGAATTTGCTCGGCATTATCACCTGTGTATTCTTTGCAGGAATTCAAGCTGTGCATTTTCGTTGAATTGGGACCTGTGTCATTTTTCTGACCAAAATGAGATGTGTAAAAGTCATATGGCCGTCGAACCTGTGTAGTTCTTTGGAGTTATGGAGTGGTGCCATTTTCCTTCAATAGTAGGCCACTTGTGCATGATTATTCTAATTCTCACTGAGTTGTGTGATTTTACACAAAAACACTGAAGTAGTGCGAAAAATAATAATGTTACATATGGCATGACTTGATTGATATCTGAAGCACGACTTCGTTTAACAACTGCTTTTGTGCATATCAAGGTCATGCAGGCTGGTCAGTATGACCCTCAACTTATGGCAAGATTCAAAATTGTTTCAGATGACTTCGAGGAAGACACAACTGTACATCTCACATTTGACAACCCAACGATAAAAATGAACTTTAAATCCGGAATATTGGGAGCTGCACTCTCCTTGTTCCAGAAAATTCCAAATAATGCCCCATTACTGCTATGCTCCCCATCTGACTTTTTGCTCAAAACACTGATTAAGGAGCGAACAAAATCTGAAAACAACATGTTAGACCCTAATTTCCCCCTCTTTAAAGCGGTTTTTGCGGCGCTGAACGAGTGGGGTGCACGAACACAGTTCAAGCAAACAACAGACACTTTTCCTGTCACCTTAAATTTGGACACTGATCTATGCCCTCCACTCGAGGTTGATACCCAAATTGATTTAATGTTCAGCTGTCCTGGAATTCTAATCTCACAAGGCTCACAACGGATCTTTACAAAAATTATCAAAGGCAACCACTCTGAACCTTTTAGAAAGGCAACTTTCATCAACCTAGACCGCATCCGATGCTCTGTATATGAAATTTCTGAATACACTCCAACAGACGAAATGATTTGGAACTCTATACATTCCACAAATTTGAGACGAACCCACCGTGAATTATTCTGGAAGTCGATTCACAACATTTTCAGAGTCGGTGACTTTTGGACACACATGAATAATCTTGAAGAATTTTCTGTTGTCACACATGTGGCGTCCCCGAAAACCTTGAGCACATAGCAATGGAGTGTGATGCCTCGGGCACAAAATTAATTTGGTGACTGACCAAGAAACTCTGGGCCACGAAATACCCCATGTGGCCCTCCCTCAGCTGGGGCCTTGTCCTCAGTTGTAACCTTGTTAAATTCAAACACTCAAATGGGAAAATTATCCCTGCTGTGGGACAATTATTTGCCATTCGGGTATCTACGGCCTGGCACACGATCTGGAACATCCAGAACAATAAGGTTCTGAAGAACCCACACCGTAACATTACAGACATTGAGATTCACGACAGATGGCTCAAATCTGTGAATTCAGCACTGGGACGAGATTGAATCCTCACCAATAAAATGAAATTTGGTAATCTTGCGCTGAAAAAAGATCTTGTCCTAAGAACATAGAGTGGTCTACCCTATTTGAAGACACAGACGGTCCATTAAAAATACCTGATTTTTCTGTGCTACCCTGGCTATGTACCTGGATTGACAGACCCCAAAACTTGCCTGTCTGCCTAAAACAGGTGTCAGTATCGGGGATTACAGTCCCAAACTCCTCTTGGGAATTTGTCAGAATGAACACCTGAAAAATGAAAACCACTGGCTTTTGGCAAATATTTCGCATTTTTCAGATTACCTAATTAAACCATTGAAAAGTGTCCCATATAAATGTTGTAGTGTTTTTGAAGCTCTACAACTTTGCTCTAATGAACCTAGGGCAAATGTTATTTTTTTTGTTCAGGCCTTCAAAACTGCTGGCTTTCTGCGAATATTTCGGTGTTTTCTGGCTTACCTAAGCAATCTATGGAAAAATGGCCCATACAAATGTTGTAGTATTTTTGAAGCTCTACAACTTTGCTCTAATGACCATAGGGTGAACCTGACTTTTTTTGTTTTAAGGTCGTGACATGACAGTGGCCAAAGACATATCCATTCATGAATGCAATTTATTGGTGTAGTCTGAGACAGAAATATATCTAAATGTGTATTTAAAATAGTAATATATTAAGTATCGGTGACGTGTGATGGGGCGTCACATTTGCACTTTGCTGTTGTTGATGTCACGGATGTGCACATATCTGATGTAAGGTTGTGATGTTATATTTGTGATGTGATATCAGTAGCGTTATGGTGCGCATCACCTAGCTGCCACCACCACGTGCTTGAAAATTTCCGGGCTCAAAAAAACATATATTTCTTATCCGTCTAGTAGAAGTGTTCCTTTTGAGTGTAGGAAGATAACTGCTAGAGGGATTTTCGATTGGATCAAAACTGAGTGAGCTCGAAATTTCTTCCAGACCCAATTTGGCCACATTCTCGAATATATTCAAAAATCGGTCGTCAGAGTCGTAAGTAGAGCTTAAAATGACGCTAAATTACAGGAGAGTTCTACTGGTCGAACTGCCGTGCAGCGCACTCGAAAACACGACGGTGGGAGGTGTATTTAGTCGAACTGAAGGCACGAACCACCCGTTGAGCCTGTTTCGGCCCCAAGTTGTTGCGATAAGCTTCCATCCAACGAATCATGTGATGCTCCCATTTGCGAATCACGGAGAGTTGAACGGAGGCAAGTGCAGCCGGCATGTTTGTTTTCAACCCCTCGTAACTGTAGTCACGGAGCGACCATCAAACAAACAGATCTAAAGACGCCATGTGCACAGCCATCCACTTTTGGGGCCCCCTGATCAAAAGGTGTCGCTGCGCTCCCCCAATAAAAATTTGTTGACATTTTGAGTCCTATAACTAGGCACAAAGAGTGACTATGGAAAATCCCTACCATGAAACTCAAGGGATAGGTAAAACGAAGAGATCGACGGCAACAGAATGTCAAAAAATGTTTTGTGGAAACAGTAGATAGCTTTTTCGGTGGACATGTTTTTGCTTACATAACACGTGCCGGATCGGGGTGACGCCTACCTTACTTCAAGTTGCAGTTCTTGTTTCGTCGACTCTCTAGTTCAAGGCTCTCCAACTAGAGAGCCCCATATGCCACATGTCCATCCAGCACCGTAGCCAAAACCTTCGTGTCCAGAAGCTTCTTCGTAGGAACGCTCATGATATTGCGAGACAGCACGACAAAATCTGCGCGCTTCCCCGGCTCGATGGACCCAAGCGTGGCATCGGTGAATGAAGCGTATGCGGGGTCGATAGTCATTCCTGGCGCGAATGTCAGGTATATAGGATTACCATGGGAGGAACGCTTGCCTCGCAACGCTTCTTCCCGCGTCAACCGCTCTTCTGGGAACCTGGCATATCTATGTTAGTGTAAAAAACAGCCCTAACATGCGGGGAACGCACCATCCGCCGGGACCGTGAGGAGAATCGCCTTTGAATGAAACCCGGGTTATGGCCGCGTAGAAACCCGCTAGAGGATTCATTGACTCGACGGGGAAGTCTGAGCCAAGCGTGATCTTGGCACCGTTCTCAATGAGTGAACGGAAGGCGTACAGGCCTTTGACTCGTTCTGGTCCCTGCACGAGCCAACATTAGATACATGATGACAGGTTGAACTAAAAAAGCGTACCAATCGATCCTGTGCGTACCACATATCACTGATACTGAAATAATTTTTAGCTGGACATGGTAGACAAGTTAGGAGATTCCTACGTACACGTGGGTTGGTTGGACACTAGCAATCACTTGATGAAAACGGCATTGGCACAGATACCAAAGAAATGATAAGATACAGCTAACCTCCAAGCCGTCCAAGCCGCTTCATATCGGCCGTCGTCATGAGTTGTGCGTGTTCAAGGCGCGGCCGTGAGGCTGTTACATTAATGTCCTCCAGAGAAGCCTCAAATGCATCAAGAACAATTCCATTCGCCCTGTCTCCAATCGCGTGGACATTCTATAGAAAGTTCGGCATGAATGAAAGAACGCATGACATGCTGCAGGAAACACGCACCACTTGCCACCCATCCCGGAGGAAGCGTGGGATGAATTCAAAGAGGACTTCGGAAGGAAGACGCATGAATCCATTAGTGCTTGGATTGTCCGTGTACGGTTCGTAGAGCTAAGAAAAGGTAGTCAAACGAAGATGTCAATGTGGTATTTGACACCCGAGAGCTTACTGCGGATCCGCCGGTTCTCAGAGCGCCTGGATGCTCCTTGAGTAAAAGTTGAATTGATTAGAATGGAGGGACACACCATCTGCGAAAATCTTTACACTCCGTGCAGTCAACCGGCCATTTGCCGCGCCCACGAAGGGGCGACTGACATTTCCCCAGTATGGTTCGTTTTCATCGAAGAACTTCATACCATAAATGCGGATCTATGAATGGTCTTCGTTAGTACAACACAAGTATTGCAGAAACTGCAATGTTTACCGGGATATGACCCCTTTCAGCCTGACTATTAGGAATTAGGAAAGGAGTTGTCTGGTGCACTATCAGCGAAATGACGTGCCGAACGAAGAAGTCCAGTGATGTCGGATCGAGACCCGCGTCGTGGACCGAAGTGAGGCCGTATGCCAGCGCATCGTTGGCTGCCACCGTAAACCTTTGCAGAAGGTCATTCTCCGTGAGTGCAGGAGTCTTCAACAATTCCTGTGCGTTGTCCAACAGCACACCTGACAAGCAACGATTTAGTCGAACAGAATGAAATGACGATGTCATGACTACCTGATGGCGCTCCAGCGCTGTCCGTCATGATGACTCCGCCCTCCACCGTCGATGGTAGTGGGGCGCTGAGCTCCAGCGCCCGGGATGAAACCCACTGTGCATGACAATCTTTCGACTGGAGAGCAACTGGCCGGCCCCTGATAACAGGATCTGCATCAAGATCGGCCTGCCAGTCGGCGCTTATAAGAAGTTTTTCGCACGGAGGATCATGACACGCACAGCAGTGGGCCATTCTGAACCCGGCCAGCTGGTATGATCCCATCCGCCACCACGTACGAAGGCATCGGGGTTATTTAGAATTTCTGGATTATCGAGAATGTACTGCCGAACACGAGTAACGGTGTCTGAGGAATGAGAAGGCTTGAGGCAATGACGATCGAAGCCGGCGATGTATATTACCGTTGATTGTCGCCGTGCCCTCGAGTGAAAGTTGCTTGCTAGCACCGTATTCGAGTAGGTGGCCATGGGAATCTGAAACAAAAGTTGGTGGACTCTGATGTGGTGCAGATGGGGATGCGTACCGCTGAGACCAGGGACTACGATGGCGTCGTTGGGTACATATCGAATTGGTAGGTTTGGAATGTGCTTCGTTTCGACTAAGTGACATGTTGGATAAAAAGGGTAATGAAAAATAAGGTGTGGCGTACCAAGACTGCCTGTTTGTATGATGTGGGAATTGTTGACGACCAAACAGTGTTTCCGTGAGTTCTTGGCGTCTACTGTATATATGTTCATGTGACGGGAGCACAACGCAAAAAATCTTGTATCCAGTGGCAGTGAAGGCGTTCCTGATAATGGGAAGCCAATGCACAACGCAAGCACAGAGACGACGGCAGAGATGGTGAGGAGTGCCCCTTGGTGGTTTGAGATACTACGCTGAGGTGGCAAGGGTGGGGTTTCTCCGGGCCTTGCAGATCCAGACAGTTGTGAATGAGGACTAGGATGGAGCGGGGAATCGTTCAGCATGGCTCGAGTCGTTGGGGTTCGAAGAAAAGGAACACCGGCAAGGATCAATCGCTTTATAGCCCCTTTCTTTACATAAAGCAGTGCCACCGTGTGGCCACGAAAACAACGCAAATGAATAGTCACGCTTTGTTCCCGAAAGGATCCTTGACAGTGGTGACGTTGCACCTGCAACGTTGTTCTGACAGTTTTGAGCGTAAAAATCTCCGAGCGCTCTGGCACCAAGGATTCGATTAGACTATCACTGGTTTCTGCTTGTGCCAGAGCTCATGTGGAGTAGTGTTTCCTCCGATGTGAGCAGAGGGATGCATGTTGGCCACATGAATATATGCACCAACAGCAAGAGCCCTGAATGAAGCAGGGAGATTTGCTTCATGTAGCATTGCAGTAGTGTGCTCATCTATGGTGCGATTAGCCCGTTCTGCTGTCCCATTCTGTTGCGGTCGATTCCTGGTCGAATGGTGATGCACAATGCCCTCTGAAGCAAGGAAGTTCCTGAACTCGTTGGACATGTACTCGCCACCCTTATCGTCCTGAAATCCTTTGATCTTTTGTCCAAAGTGGTTCTCAGCATAAGCTTTGAACAACTTGAATGCATGGAACGCGTGACTCTTGCATTGCATGTGGTAACACACTTTGAAGCTAGTGTGATCATCAATGAAGGTAATACGATGCTTCCACCCCTCACGGGTGTGCAGCTTGTATTCCTTCAGATCAGAATGAATGAGATCAAGAGGATGTTCAGAACGATGACCAGTGGATGGAAAAGGACCCGCATTCAGCTTTCCTGCAAGGCAGGGTTCACAGATGGGATCTGGTTTCTGGTTTGAAGTCAACTTCACACCAGTGACCAGATTCTTGCTAAGGATGGTTTTGGTATCAGCATAAGAGTGATGGCCAAGTTGACGATGCAACAAGTTCAAATCCATAGGCAAGGTCCCAGAGGTGAACAGAGCTGAATCAGAAGAGGGGATCTCGACCTCTCTCACAAATGCCTGGTTCCTCTCATTGATATCTGCCTCAAACAAAAGTTCGTTGTTTCTGGTGAATGAAACAAGATCTCCATCAAATGTGGCACAATACCCATGATGTTTGGTGAGGTAGGTAATAGATATCAGATTATGAGACAATTGAGGAACAAACAGGACATTGGTAAGGATAACAGGCCGAGCACTGTGTCCGTGTATAAGTGGCTTCAACTCTATCTCCCCCACTAGTTCAGAATAAACAACAACTCCGTTGGCAACTTCGATGGCAACCCTGTAGTAGCGGGTGTTTTTGAGACGATCCTTGCGGTTCGTCATGTGGGATGTGGTTCCTGAATCCGCATTCCATCGAAAGTCAACAACAGAAAATGCAAAGTGGGAGAGCAGACTTGCGTTTGAAGCCACTTGGGACTTTGCATTTGCACCATTGCCTTTGGCATTCCCCTTGTCCTTTGCAATGCTCCTGATAAGATTGTGGAACTGTTTGCATTTAAGGAAGGTATGGCCAGTTTCAGAGCATGCAGTGCAAGTGACTGCAGGTGCAAATGCCAGTGCAGCAGAGGGTGTGGGGGCACTGGATACAGTGGCCATGGCTGCTCCAGAGAGAGGATTTCTCTCAGTAGAGTCTCCTTCCTGCCCAGCGCTCTTGAACACCTGATAGTTGTTGTAGGCATTCTCGACTGCACTGGGGCTGAGGGTGTCAGTAGACGTCTCGAAAGGCGCCTTGAGAGAGTTGTAACGACCCTCATCAGGAAGGGCCATAAGCAGGACCACTGCATGGAGCTCTGCATCAGCTTGATCCAACTTGAAGTCGGCAGGTCTAGAGTCCTTCAAGGATCTCATAGCATCTGAGACACGACCAGTGAGAGACAGAAGCGACTCATCCTCCTTGAGTTTAATGGAGGTAAGTGTCCTGTAGGCATTGAAGCGAGCTCCAGCCTTCCTTGGAGCGAAAATTGTCTCCAAGGCCTCCCATAAAGCATTTGGGTCGTCCTCATACTGCTTTACAAGCGGCTTAACACCCTGTGACAACATGGACCACAAGATGCCAGCACACTTGTCCCGTTCAAGTTCAGTGTGCCCTTGACCACCAAAAGTGGTAGTGCAATAGAAGAAGCACTCTTTGGCTTTGAGATAAGCTTTTGCATCGCTCCTCCAGTCAGAGAAGATGGACTGGTTGTCCAAGACAGGCATGACGAGCGCAATGGAAGACATGATGAGGGAAATGAAGGAATGCCCAGAAATGAATGCTAGAACCACCAGGCCTCAGCTTTCAGTATCTGCCCAATGGGCGCATTTACTAAGGATATGGACTGCTGCTCTGCGAGTTCGACCACGATGAACGAATTTAGCATGGATTCAATGACTGTGGATCTCATGCTGATGAGTCTAAGAGATCTGTGGATCTCATGCTGATGAGTCTAAGAGATCTTGGGACGACGCGCGCCGCAGCAGGAGAGGACCAAGGGGACTGATTGTCCAGGTTAGCAAAAAGGATAAATTCCAGCTCCAGCGATTTCAGGTTCATAGCATTGCCTACCAGGGGTTGCAGCTCCAACTCATCGGCGAAGAGAAAATATGACACGGAAGTATGCTCCAACGAGGGAAGGAAAACAATGCCATAAAAGATGCTTTCAGGCCGGCGGGGTACGTTTGCCAAAAAGTATCTCTCGCCTCCGAGACTTCGACTCGTGTCAAGTTCGGAAGGAACATGGCCGACTGAGTCCGAGTCACGTAGGAGTCGAAGAAAAACGGTGGTTGACTCACCAACTTGCCTGCACTCAATTGAGTGGGGAACGAGCGGAGGCTCCTGCTATTCGATGTAGCTGGTCAGACCTCGAAGGTCTGAGTGAAAATGTGCCCTATGGGGCTGTGCATATTGTGTGCATACATCTTCGCCGGCATTTCGGCATTTTTTTTCGGTTTCGGCCTGACGCAGACTCGGCGAACCACTGAGAACACTCAGATGTCAGATCCGATTCAGATCGTGCGCGAGAAGCGGATTGAGGGATCCTGTCGCGCGGCGGTCATAAGGAAAGACGGCTGAACGATGTCGATGAGCGCTGAGCGCTGAGCACTGAACACGGCGGAGTCGGGCGGTGAAATTGAACATGTCCATGTGGATGTACGTAGGTGCATGCATAGTCAAACCACAATTGAAATCTGCCACTGGCAGCGCTCGCCGTCCTCGATCACAGAAGCAAAGCGGGCTTCCAGATATCGATTACAAACGGGCAAGGTTCTCCGCTCTTTACTTGTCTTTTACCCAATTTATTACTGTACATTAGTGATTCCCGAGAGCGCGTCAGTCATCATATCCTACACATTCGCAGAGCTTGGATGCTCGCTACGCAGCTAAGATCTTCCATTCAGTCGTCAACGCGTCATGCTCTATTCATATTCCAAAAAACTCCGTGCAAGCCGGACCTAGCTATTCGGTCTGTCATTAGTGGGGAGATTGAGATGAACCGCATACTTAAACAACCCTCCCGTTCAGTATAAAATCACCAATGGCCCTTCAAAAACGAACAAAATTGGGGAACATATATTTTTGCGAACTACATGCACATGTACAGCCAGCAGAGGCTCCCTGTGTGTTTTCCACCACTCGCTAGGGGGTCTATGCTCCGTAGTTTGATTGTGGAAGCGGCGACGTGCAGCAACACCAACAGCGGGGTCCTCTTCCCGGACATTACAGATAGTCCTCTTCATCTTTGGTGGCGCCCTGAGGGCACTGATGGTGATGCGTTGGGTAGTGGCAGAAACTGTAGGTTATCAAAGGCCAAAAAAAAAAAATTGTTTACATAGGTTTACATTAGGGATAATCAGAGTAGACGCTTTAACAGCGCTTTAGACACGCGCTTTAGAAGTGCTCATTGGATTATTAAAGCGTGGGATAATCACTGAAAATCTAAAGCGTTTGAGAATCGTCGAAGCGCCTCTGGAGGCGTAGACTCGAATCCAGTCTCTACGTTGAGCAACAAGATAGAGTAGTATGACTAAAGAAGAATAAAGGCGACATCTAATTGTAGGCTCGTCACCAGCCTCTGCGGTGAGTAACAAGAGCACAGAGTAGTTTACAAGTTATTTCAGGTCAATCGGACAAAAACTGAGAAAGCAAAAGAAAATGCGATAATGGTTACTCGAACGCAGAGGCTGGGAGAACTTGGTACTGAAAACGGTCAGTAGAAATCACGTGATGATTCAATGTGACTTATGCAGTTTTCGAGTTGCGAAAATGTTGAATCTCTTCAATTCAGGGACTAAGTCGTATAAAAGTTTCCTAGATACCGTAGAACCTGTCTGCCCAGAGTACAAATAAGGAAGGCGGACCCGTCTGAACCAAACACTACCAAACCCCACTTCAACACTCCCACCTGGGACAGACGGAACACCAAACACAGAAGAAAAAGAAAACATCACAACTCCCACCGAATGCGACAACTCCCACCCAATTCTACAATCCTCTCCCAACTAGGTGCGAATTGGTGGAAGACCAGGGCCAGAAACATCGCCGTAGCCACCTCCCATGTGTTTCTCCCACAACCCCAAGAATGAATCCACGTCGAGACCAGCGTCGATGGCAGAAGCGAAAGCCGCAGCGTGCGACTGAGGAGTGCGCAGATTGGAATTGATCCAATCCTTTACAAATGCAGGCATCGAATGCATGCATTTGTAAGCAATATGGCCTGCACGACCGCACCGATGACAGTCCAAATTGGTAGGATCGCACCAGCGATGTCCCTGTGAGTCAAGAGGGAAGCCATCAGAGATGGTGCCAGTCAAGGGGGAAGAGGAGGTAGCGGCAGCAACACGGCAGGGGGCAGAACCACGGGCGACAAGGGCGATGGACGAAATCCCGTCATCCTCCTGCTTGATCCCAGGATCAGCAGCAGAGGCGGAGAGTAGGCTGGTGATTTCTTCCAGCGCAGGCTCAGTTGCACGTGCGAGGAGGACGGTGCGAACTGCACTGAAGGATGAGTCGAGGTTGATAAGGAGGAGATCCTTATGGGTAGTTGCATCGACAACGAAACCCATCGCAGTGAGCCTCGATACGGCAGCAGCCATAGCGCGGATATAGACGGTGATGTCCTTAGAAGGATCATGCCGAACGGCGTTGAGCTCCGCACGAGCAACAACACGGTTGGTCATGTTCGACTTCTCGAAGTGACCCTTGAGTGCTTTCCAAGCCTCAGTAGCAGAGACCTGGTCTTCGACTAGATGCTGAAAGTCATCGCTGACCTTTCCATACAGGTACGGAACAAGCATGCGATCAAGGGCGATGTTGTCTGCATCTGTGCCAGGCCCAGTGCCATCCTGGACCCAAAGAGCATCTAGTCCCAGCAAGAAGACTTTCACATTCTTCCCAAATTTCACCCAGTTGGATGAGTCGAGAGTGACAGTGAGCACAGACGTAAGAGCAGAGGTGATGTAGGGAGGGGACATGTGATCTGTGACGCGTGATGTGTGACGTGACAGAAAAGCCCAAGAGGAGGTTATCCAGAAGGTAAAGGATGAATCCACCCAAAGACAGACAGATTTTTGAAAGAAAAGAGGCAGAGGAAGATGATATGAGGTATAGAACAGTGTTGAGCAGTCAATGACTTTTTGACCGGGTCAAACCCGGTTTTGACTGGACTCGGTCAAAAAGTCAATGACTGGTCAAAATGACTTGACTCGTGTGATCGGATCAATATTTGCTCAATCGGGAAGCTCTGTGATATCTTCGTCGAAATACCGATATCTTCGTCGAAATACCGGTAATACATCATCTCATGACTCTATCTACACGGGATAACATCTGGAACAACCTCTGTTCATTCTCTCCCGTTAAAATACTCGGAAAATTCGCAGTAGAACCTCGGAGAATAGATTACTTTATAAACTGCTCTCCCGGCGCTCTGAGTCGTTGCTCGCATCCAACTGCACATGTCTGGCAAAGAAGCAACTTCAGCCTGGTACTGGACCTATCTTGTTCAACACCCCGACGCATCCAGCAAAGTCAAAGCGGTCAGGGATCGTGGTAGGCGGGGAGACAAGCCCAAAGTTTATTGCAAGGCTCACCTTGAAGCCGACATTCGGGATGTACGGGATATCGACCGTGCTAATGCTGAGGCACGGACCGATGGCGAGATTGCTGCTACGCGTATGTCTATCCTTTCCATTTAATTTCTGTGGTGACAATCACTGGCAGTCTGGTCCAAGCCCCATACTTTGAGGCAGGGCTGGATGATCGGGAATTACGCCGCTTAGTAAGCTGGTCATCCAAATCCACCCGGACATACAGTGATACACGACAAACCTGGAAGACCCAAATGATTGATGTGATTTCGATGAGGCCCAGGCAGACCAGGCCATGTATTTACTTCGGCAGGTCCAGGGCAATATTGAAAATTTGCTGGGGCCGGGGACTTGAAAGGAGGTATATACTAGACTTATTAATGTTTGTACCCTCTGGCATGGGACGGTTACACCAGGGAAAAGAGACAGAAGTAAATAAAACAGCACAGCCCTAGGGCACACAGCCACTAAAGGGGTAAGGAAAAAGTGAACGAAGTATAGGGACAGCCACTAAAGAAGTCAGACACAGCCACTAAGGAGACTATCTTAAAAAATCGGAGACAAGGAAAATAGGGAGACTTTTAGCCCCTCGGAGGAATGAAAGGAACGAGTATTATGTAAACATAAGTACTCGTAATCTGCCTCCGACGAGGGGGGACAGCCAGAACCGAGATTCTCAGATGACGGAGTATCTAATGAGAGACCAAACCCTGCTGCTGCCCAAATTAAGATTCATAATCCGAGTGTCGGCGATACCAAAATCGTGTGGTGGGGGCAAGTCAGGAAGGACCATAAGAAGACAAATGAAGAGCGCACCTCCTGCTGCCCTCCATCACGCCCTCCATCAGTTGTACTGGGCTTTCTGCGAGAATAATCCCTCCCTGTTATACTCTTCTGTCCTGTGATGTACTGGAGCACGACGGTTGTCAAGTTTCTCTGGTATCTGTTCAACATGTTCTCCAGGGTGTGTGTGTTGCAATTCATTGACACTGTTAGAGGTTTGAGTTTTTTGCGAAGATAGTTCTTCTGGTCCGCGGTGCACTGGAGCAGGAGGCTTGTCAGATTTCTCTGGTACCTGTTTAACATGTTTTCCTCGGCCTCTGTATTTAAAGTCTGGGAAACATTTGCGGAAGGATGTTCTCAACGCTTGCGCCGCAGCGCAATATTTCCTTTTCTTGGTCTGTCAGGTGGGATTGGGAGATAGCTCTGGAATATTGGTATGAGTGCTTACCACTCCCATCTTCCTCCATTCTTTTGCTAAGATTTTGCTGCTGTCAGCCACCCTTCCACCAATTTGGGGCCGCCTTCGACGAGCAAAGAGCATAAATGCGTTCAAGGGCCTCTTTGGAAATTTCTCTAGGGTGAATTACGAGTTTGTGCGTGTTTCAGAAGCCAAAGTTACCGTCTAAATCCATCGAAAGAGCTATAGTATGTCGCTCTTTACGCTATTCAGTCTTAGAGTCTTTTATTCGTTTTCGGATACACACAGACCCGACCCCCGACCACAGGATTAATGCACCCCGAACCCGGGACTGAGGGTCCCAAATCACTATAAAGGCACACACCACCCTCCACGAAACATACAATATGACTCCGGGACTGGTTCCTGAAACTGTCTGTATGAAAGTCAAGATCGTACCCCAGCATGTCTAATACCCCATTTAGCTCTGGATGAGCAACCCACTGGCAGAACCCCGATTTGGCACGGCAATCCGGTAGAGGGGCGGCAAGTCCGATTTGAATCATTTGATAACAGTGTGGGAAGCAATCAACACATCCGTTTACCTTCACCTCCCCCACCCTACGACTCTGACGATGAACCCCTGGATGCCAGCGCTGACGACTTAATTATCCTGGAGCTTCAACTGGATGTGGCCATTGCGGAGGAAGTTATTTGGAGTCTGGAATGGGAGGTGATGAGGCTCAAGACCTCTTATTGGCAGCCCCCGCCAGAATTTCGTGAAACTGCGGCAGAAATGGAACCCGTCCTTCCCAGTACTGTGACGACGATCTCTGATGTGCAAATCCGATAGATTTTATATATTTGTAGAGCTTGGGACATGGAGGCAAAACAAGTTCGGTTCACGCGTTCGAACGCCCTTGAACGCCGAACCGAACGCCGTGAACCTGAACCTGAGGTTCAGGTTCGGGGTTCGGGCAAATGCTTGAACCGAACGCAAGTTCAGGTTCGGCGTTCGGAGAAAAAGGTCCCGAACCTGAACCGAACCGAACTTTGACATCACTACCCAGATTGTCCGCCGTGTCATAATGTGCGTGTTTCTGTCGCCCGGTCGTGCTCTTGCTCAACGCTCAATACGGATCAGATGTATGAAGGAGGGTAAAGTAGTCGAATCGGGAACTCATAAAGAGAATGTTTCCATTCCATATATTTTGTGCTTCCATTCTCCATATTTTTATGCTTCCATTCCTATGTGCCACTAGGACGCAACCCCGCCATTCCAAGGGTGATGGCAAATCGGTCACAGACCGATTAAAACCGAACCTGCCGGCTGACGAAACCCTCGGCAATCTGAGGGCATTTCCAGCCAAATCGGAATGACCGATTTTTCCTGGGAAGGTCCAGGAAGTCGGCGATCGGGCCGATCCCACGCCAGGCGGCCCAGCCAAATGCGCGCACACACCTCCCCGTCTCGTCCCCGATCTTCCCAATCTTCGCCAGTCTTCGCGCGGCCTAGCGCAGCTCTCCCGTGCGTATTTCTTCTAATCCTCCTTTTCCCTCCCACAATCTTGGCCCCTCCACGCCATTCCTCCGCGATTACTTGACTGGGACTTGGCTACGACACGGGACACATCTGCCTCCGATACCCCTCTTGCGTTCCCGCTCTTGCGTTTCCCTCTCTGCGGCTCGTCCTCGCAACTCCGTCTACGCCCCATCACGCCGTCCTCTATCTCCATCTTGGCTTATCTCTTCTGTGGTGGCATGATCGCTGACCATCGTACAGGGATCAGGATTCCCGCGTCGTCGAAGCGCGCGTCGGCGCAGCGGAGCAGCGCCGACGACCCGACGACTAGCGCAAGTGCGGGCGGCACGATCAAGCCCGTGGTCCGGACTACCACTACGCCGACGGGGACCAGTGCGTTTTCCCCGACGACTAGCGCATCTTCCGCCATGCCGCCCACATCCGCCGGGATAGCCGTATTGACGGCCAGCTCCATCCTTGGCCCGCCGCCGCCCACGTCCCCGCACACTGCCGCCTCCAAGCTCCCCCGATTCCTTCAGTCGCCGCTGCAACGCGACCACCAGTTTCTCTCCGTCGACCGTCGCGTCCTCCTCCGCCTCCTATTCCCCATTCACCTCAAACTCCTCCGGCGGGGGCGGGCGCTTCCTCGGGCGCGGACGGTGATGTTTATATAGGTATGGTGGCGGACGGAACTTCGTGACAAGTTTCAGTCCCGATTTGGTAAATGTAACTACTCCTTGAGGTTTCAACCCAGTATTCCGCAAACGTGGAATTAGGGCCGCAATAGACCCCCCTATCATCCTGTCGGAGTAGAACTTGAGAAAGTACATTTCATGTTTTTCTCGGGGTGATTTCGCGTTTTTGATTGCGGATCACCGGTCCGGTGGCTGTGCTGCACTACGCGCCGCCTCGGCGCGACGGGACCAGTGGCCGAGTTTGCAGTGAAGAAAGGCCCCGTGAAGCTCCAGCCAAGGGTTGTCCGGAAAATAAGCTGTTTGAGAGCGAAATTTGGGGATTTCCTTGTCCGGATATAAGCTTTTCGAGGCCAAAATCCGCGAACCCTTGTCCGGAATTAAGCTTTTTGAGGCGACTTTTTGAGATTTTGGATGGCGGAAGGCTCCGGGAGGTGCCGAAAATTTGGTACAATTGTGTGGATGTAAGCATCGGCATCTCGGCACTCCAAGACCCTTGTCCGATATAAGCTTTTTCAGGCCAGAAACTGCGCAAAACATAAGCTTTTTGAGGCCAAAATTGAAAGTTTTACCCAGCTTTCGAGCCTGTCCATCACGTAGATATTGAAGCCCACATTCAAAAATGGACTTTGAATCGCGAACAAGCAGAAGCATTTAGGATTATTGCTCAACATAGTCTCCAGAACCAACCTGAACCGCTTCGAATGTTCCTGTCTGGCCCGGGGGGTATGGTTGCAGACGGAACTTCGTGACAAACTTTTGTCCCGATTTGGGAATTGCTACTGTTCCTCTAGTTTTAACTCAGGCATCAAGTTATTGTGTAAATAGCACTATAAGAAGGCCCTCTACAGATCCCCCGGAGCGAAACTTTAAAAAGTGTAAATCTATTTTTTCCCACCGAGATTTTGCGTTTTCGGTTCGGGCCGGTCATAACCGGTGGCTGTGCTCCGCCATCAATCACGCCCGACGTCTTCCTCTCGCTCCACACCATGCCGCGGGTCGCCCAGACCGCCTCTCACCAGCACAGGGGCACCGGGGGGGATGTTTGCCCCGTCTCAGACTATCCCCGGGAACGCCGAAACTGAACCAGACGACAACGGGGACAATATGGTTCCGGGAGCGTTCTAACGGAACTTGGCAAAAGGCCAAGGACCTTGTTGATGAGGGACTTCAGTTCTGCCCCCTCCCAACCATCTGCCGGTTCTATCGACGTGCTCATCGCTATGCCAGTGTCTATCGCCTGGGTGCCACAGGACCGATCACCGAGTTTGCCGTCAAGACATACCGGTGGCACCGCGGAGTGCGTGCAACTGAATTGGCTGATGCAACGGCGAAGTGGAAGGCCAAGGCAAAGGCAATGTCACGAGGGGTGGTGCCGGTCAAGGGCAAGGGCAAGCGGAAGGCTAAATAGGTACACTAAATTTCCAAAATTCTCGCTCCAGATTTTGCGTTTTTTTTTCCCACGCTATGAGACGCCCCAATTTTTTTGAAACGAAAATTTTACACACAAACTATACCTACTTTCATGCCTAATCCTGAATCTAGAAGGCCCTGGGTCAAAATTGCGGCTTGTCATGAAGTTTTGGCTGCAACCATACTGGAAAATCGCGAGTGATACATGCATTGCGGGACTTCTTCCGATTGAGGGGACAGGACCGTAGATTGGAATTTTCGTAACTAGAACGTCGTGTGTCCAAATTACTAGAAGGTTGTCGAGGAGGGAAGTGATGACGGGGTTGGACAAGTACGAGGATGGGGGTGTGCATCCATATATGTCGTACTCGCGCTCCCCTTATTGAACCTTCAATCGGAATTTACGAAGTTCCGTGTCGGCGGCGGTCTGCATTTTACGGGTAAGTTTAGTGTTCTTGGGTCGATAGGGCTTAGCACCCGACACTTTGGGCTGGGCCTCGGAAAAGGGGCGTAGCCGCTGTGTGCCGGAGGGAAGAGGAGAGGGGGGATATTCAATGGAACCGGTGAAACGAGGAAGACAGTTGGAGCAGGGAAGGCGGCGTCCGCGGGCAATGCAGTCGAGGAGCGAGCCGGCAGTATTATTGCCGAACTTCTTGTTGAAAAAAACGATGAGGCAGCTGGTCGTGGTGACCATTACAGCTCTTTGCGGAACTTGAGGCGCGGCCGATTTTTTTTCCTTTTTGAGCTGTTTTTGATCATTTCAGCCAGAACAGCTGTTCTGACCTCAATTCTCAGCGTACGTTTCTGAAAACTATATGAGCAGAATCACACGACAATTCCGCAGGGCATGACGTCCTCAGAATCTTTCCCTACCGCCGGTAGTAATTATAATATATTATTTTGCATGTTTTGCGGAGATCATCTCTTGTGTCGTGATTTGAAGGTTGTGTGGGATGTTGTATGGCTCTAAAAACAATTATTTGTATGGCGGAGGGCACACCGTCCTCGGAATTGAGGCATGGCACCCGGAGCAAGTGAACAGTGGACTTGAACAAGCAGAATATAGGTACAGCTCAGGTAGTAATTATAATATATTATTTTGCGTGTTTTGCGGAGATCATCTCTTGTGTCGTGATTTGAAGGTTGTGTGGGATGTTGTATGGCTCTAAAAACACTTATTTGGATGGCGGAAGGCAAATCGTCCTCGTAATTGAGGTATGGCACCCGGAGCGTGTGAACAGTGGACTTGAAGCTGTGAAATATTCCTACAGTCTAGGCCTTATATATCTGTGTGCTCTATCCTCCAGCGAGTGAACCAATTGTCAATATTCTGACTTTGAAGTGTTTTCGAGAGATTACACGCCTCAGATCAGCTCTGTGCATCCCCGTCCGGCGACGCGACACGTCCCAATGTGATCACAAGCGTGGTCACGTGCCCGGAATCGTTGTGATCGAGTTGTCTCGTGGTGCTGTACAGGGAGTACAAGAGCAAATCCGAGCCGTGGGACTCCTCCAGGACACTCAATAGAATGATAATGGGTAGTTTCTTAGCTCATTCAATCATAGATCACACAAATACACAGAGCCTGAGCTGTACCTATATTCTGCTTGTTCAAGTCCACTATTCACGCGCTCCGGGTGCCATGCCTCAATTACGAGGACGGTGTGCCCTCCGCGATCCAAACAATTGTTTTTAGAGCCATACAACATCCCACACAACCTTCAAATCACGACACTAGAGATGATCTGCGCAAAACACACAAAATAATATATTATAAATACTACCGGCGGTATGGAAAGATTCTGAGGACGTCATGCCCTGCGAAATTGTCGTGTGATTCTGCTCATATAGTTTTCAGAAACGTACACGGAGAATTGAGGTCAGAACAGCTGTTCTGGCTGAAATGATCAAAAACAGCTCAAAAAGGAAAAAAAAATCGGCCGCGCCCTAAGTTCCGCAAAGAGCTGTAAGCTCAGTAACTTACTGTGCGCTAGATATTTCAGTGCTGACTTCAAAGCCGCCGGTTGAACCAAGATGACTGCCCGCCCAATAGTGGCTGGATCGCGGCCCACACGGCCGGCTTGCTGAATTGTTTGCGGAACTGTCTTGGCCACCCCAAGCTGGATACTGTCGACTGAAAAAGTCTGTGAAAAATTCAAACCTTTTTCAGTACTTTTCAATGTCAAGGTGAAAAATTCAAAGTAAAATCAAAAAGTACTGAAAAAGTTTTATACTTTTCACATACTTTTTCAGCGAAAAAAGTGTGAAAAATGAAGATAGAGGCGATGTCCAAAATTGCTTTGCCTCCTCGATTGACTGGTAGGATCATTGCTTCCAGTGAGACTCTGGCTGTTTTTCCTTCCCAAAGGAAGGAGCGTATCAATTTTTCAAGTGTGTCCTCAATGTCTTGCGGCATTCATTGGACTCTGGTGAGATATTGTGTTCGACCTCCAATCACCATACTGATGATGTGGTGCTTCCCTTCTAGAGAAGGGTTTGTTGCTTGCCAACGCATGAGGTCTGCATTAATTTTTTCGAGGACTAAAGGCCATGGTGTGGTATAAGGGATGTCATTTCCGATCCAAGCACCTAACATCCGGCAGCTTTCACCATCAGGTACTTTAGGATCTGCGGAGGAAGCTGGGCAGGAAATAGTACGTGGCCAGCTTCATATTCATTTATCTGAGATCTGACCAGCCTCCTTTCCCTCTGATCGACGGTTCTTCACCCGATGTCGTTATGACCGACGGGTCAATGGTAAGGCACTTTAAATACCGATTAAATACGTTTGAAACGGCATTAAATACACGTTTAATACATTAAATACCGGCATTTTTCGGGCCGGCGGCGCCGGTATTTAACGTATTAAACCAGCCCTACATTCAAGACCTGGAGGCTCCAGCACCCCCTTGTATTATACAACATATAAAACGAACCAAACCCGGCACTATAAAATACAGTACCATGTTGCGGTGACCCCGGGTCATGACCCCTGGTCAAGAGACGAGGGTCAAGGGCAAGGGGGTCCAACGATAAGAGAAAAAGATATCACCTACAAAACTTTTTTTTCGAGGCCAGGTCGACCCCTCCCCCCTCCCTCCTTCCATATCGGGAAGGAGTTTCCCACCCCTGACGCGGGCCGGTCCAGCCGGTTCTCGCACAGTATGACAAAACATTCATTTTGCTCATTTTTTTGGTTTCCGCTAATAGGTACGGACTAAAAAACAGAATAAGGTCTCGAGGCAATCTACAATCACTTTCTATGACGCTACATCCCTTTTCTGGCGCCACCATGGACCGAAGGCAGCGCTGGGATTGTATGAAAAAGTGGCCGCGCTGGGAGTAATAATCCCATGAGAGCTCGTACTGCTGGCGCAGACCAAATGGGTAGTTGACGTGATGAGAGCGCTCCGGAGCAAATCTAATCAGCAGCCCGGCACAGGGCTTTACATGTCGGTCCTCAGAGCCCATGGAGACGAAATACAAACGGTCTGCTATGTAAGAGTCCATGGAAAAATAAAATAACCATACCAGAAGCTAACCACCTCAGAGAACCTAAGCCAACCGGGTAATGCACAAAGACGGTATAGGGAGACAGCGTTCGCCGCTAAACGTCTGCTGTTGGTTGACCAAGCCTCCAGCGTGTCGATCCCAAGTGCACTCCGAGTTGACTGGGTTGTCCAAGATGGTGTCGCAACCAGAAAGTTGTACAACACGAGCGGTAAGTCAAAGAGGAAACTGATGGATGAAGAAATAAGTATCGATCAAGAAAATGCGTGTATGTGATCGGGGGAGATGTGATAAAAGAGACAACGCGCCGTCCGATCTTTCAGCTTGGTATAATCGCGTGGATGAGCGTCCGAGTAAGTTTGTCGTCACAGACACGTGATCGTCGTGAGCGCGTGAGCTTTGTGCGCGTCGCGTGGTATTTGGCCGAGGAGCGGATAATCTGTAAGAAAAGAAAGAGAGAGAGGAAAGGTGAGACGTTCACAATGTAGAGATGAGTTAGGAAATGGATGGCTGTTAATGCCCGAGGAGGAGCTCATTCGCATCTCCTTGTGAGGTATATGCGACGAGCGTGCCGATAGGCACTTCCACAGAGGGGGGTACTTGGGATTTCGCCCTCGGAATCCCCGAAAATTAAGGAAGCAAGAGTGTAGGACGGATAGGATGAGGCGAAAGAGGGAAAATGGAAGGGAGAGTAAAAAAAATGGAAAACTCAGCAGTCTATGGAAGGCGGAATGAAAGAGAAGCGAGACTGATCGGGCTCTTGATCCGCGATCTGCAGTGATTGACAGTGGAAGCGCGGATGACAGCTGAAACATGGATGACACCGGAAGCAAAAGGAAACCAGATGCAGCCGAAACCGAGTCTCATCGATGATAAAGGAGTACTCAGCTCGTCAAAACAAGCCTCGAACAGCCAAGCCTCGAACAGCCAAATCGAGGCGATGTTGAGGGTTCGAGGTAGGTGGAGCGGAAGATCCGGGACCAAGCGAAGTCTTGAGTGTTTGGTTGTTGGGACGGAAGTAAAACAGGCGTAAGCGGCGAATATTGACGTGACCTTTGAGCACCGCGCCACTGAGCTCCCGCAGAATAAAAGATCCCTGTCCGCGCTTCTGGTGAATAATATATGGACCAGAATAAGTCCACTTCTCTTTATCTCCTTTGGTCTCATCTAGTTTCGACTCGCGCAACCACACGTACATCCCCACCTCGTAATCAGCAAAGTCGAAGGCGAAATGGTTTCGTTTGTGTAGGTCCTCGATGGCTCGTTCTCGCGTTCGGCGTAATTTCTCGCTAGCTTCGCGTAATTTCGGGTCTCGACGACTGATCTGGATCGCGCGGATAGTCAGTAATTCCTCGTGAGTGCGAACCTTGTCCCAATCAAGCGTCTGCCAAGTGATTTCAGCCATGTCGAAACAAAATACCGGGTGCACACCGTAAAGGAGATAATAAGGAGAAAACCCAGTCGCTTGGCTGACCGTGACACGGACCGCAAACAGTACAGCATGAAGATACTTCGGCCAATTTGCTTTGGCGTCCCCGGTGCATTTGTAAAGAGCGTCGACGATGGGTTGATGTCCTCGCTCCACTGGGGCGTTGCCTTCTGGATGATACGCTGTGGAAATTATAACAGTACAATTATACAGAGAGGAGAGCAGAAACAGGACTTCCTTTTTGAACTCCGGGCCGCCGTCCATCGTTACGAAGGGAACACACGCAAATCTGCAGATGATGTTCTCGTAGATGAACTTGGCGACCGATTTGGCGTCGAGAGTCCGTAGCACCTTGGCTTCCGGCCAGAGGATGTTAGGTTCGACCGCGTGGATGATATAGTTCAAGTTGCCGACTCCATTGCTCATATGAATGCTGTCGAGATTGAAGTGCCGAAGGAGAGGAGCCTGCCAAGAGACGTCGTAGGGAAGCATAGGGACGCGCTTGATCGCTTTCTGGCACTCGATGCAAGACCTGACAAAGTAAGTAATATCTTCGTACATATTGGGCCAGTAAAATCGGTCACGTAGCTGGGAGTAAACGGCGTCTCGCCCACGATGTCCACACTCGTTATGAGCCTCCGCCATCAAGGTACCTCGTTTGTGGATGTCCTCAATGACGAGTCGAGGTAAACGTTCTGTTCCTTTCTTCGGTGCCATCCAAAGGCGATCTTGATGAAGTAAGTATCGACGAGCACGCTTTGAGAACTGTAACTTATCTCTGTCGGAAAGAAGACGTGCCGGATAATTCCCAGTAGACAGGAAGTCACGTAACTCGTTCCACATCTCTGGACTTTCCTCGTCGCGCTTGCCATGGGAATGACCTGTAAATGTGGTAGCCAACTCGTCGAGGGGGATACTTTGCATGTAAGTTCCGGTCTCAAAGAACTCGAGAGAAATACATTCGTCACCAAGTAAAAATTCCGAGGTGATCCCTGCCTGCGTCTTGCGAAGGAAGAACTCCGGGAGGAAACGCACGTAATGGGGTAGAACATAGCGAAGAGAGGAGTAGGCAAGATACGAGTTTGGAAGCGAGGGGTCTAGTTGATCCTCAGAGAAGTCATCTGGTTCGAATTTTGGCTCGTCGTGGAAGGCTCTGCTGAGGCAGTAGATTGGAAGGATCGAATCCGGTGGCGAGAAACTGCTGATGAAGGGAGAAGATAGTCGAGTATATGCGGAATCAATCAAGAACTTCACTGCGGATGTGGTAGTTGCGCCTGGAGGTGCATTACGAGCTCCAGAATAGACCAGGTCGAGATAGGCGTCGAGAAATTCCTCGGGGTCTTGATCGTCGTAGTTCGTATCGGTAGGAGCTGGTGGTCGACAGGAGAGAGCGTCCTCCATCTTGAATGCCTCGGCGCGCACGTGATGAGGTTCAAAATCGAACAGGCGAATCCATGCAACCCAGCGAAGCAGCGGAGCATTTGGCACATCGTCTGGTTCTCTAAGCATTTTAGCTAGCGAGAGGGCATCGTGATCGAGACGGAAATGGACTCCCCAGATGCGGTGACGAAGTTCTTTAAATGCGCGGAACACACCGTACACCTCGGTCTTTGGCTGCCCATAGTTCTGTTCCGTTGCACTGAAGGTGCATGAACCATAGAGGGTAGGACGTTTCTCGGACTTGCATATCTGGTAGACCACCCAGCCAGCGCCTTTCCAGGAAGAATCGACTCCAACTATCATCAAGCCTTCGTCAGAAGCTCGTGGGTGATGAGTGATCGACTTAGCAGCTTTGTAGTCCAAGCGGAGCAGTATCGGAGCAGAGGTAACGAGCTGTTTGATGACTTCTGGAGTCACATCAGGTCACAGTAGACAAGGCCGAAATGAAAATAGAAATGGAGTCGAAATGAGCTCGAAATCTGAGGTTTGAAGATCCCTAATGGCCCCAAAAATTAATTGCTGAACCTTTAGGTTTGGCTAGGCTCGTGTCCACCCGTTATCGTACGTGCACAATGACGAGCAAGCAAAGTATTGTGTACAATAACAGTAATACTTTGCTCGCTCGTCATTCTTGACCTAACGGTTGGACACGAGCCTAAGGTTTGGCTACCCAGGAGAAGATCGTTTGATCGCACTTTCACAACATGACCAAATACAGTTTTACTCATAAGAAATTTGTCATATTCTAAAACTACTTACGATTATTGAAGAAGAACCAAATCCCCGGAAGTTTTTAGATCTCAGCATTCCTAGTTCACGTTCACTATTTTCTGCCTGACAGGGAATGATATGTTCTTGCCATGTTCAAAAGACTTTGTCCCTCGGACTGCCACTTCTGGCCCACTGCTTGCGGCCTCATTGTCAGGTTCCTACCCAGCCGCGGTTTCGGGGTTCGTGGATACCAAGTAGCGGTATTACAATTTTTATTGAGAAATGGGGCGGGAGAATCGGACCGAACGTGATGTGACGAAATTTGTGACTCTAGTTTGGATGAACCCCTCCACGGCGGCTGGCCGATAATATTGGTAAACAACATAGCCACATTCTCATCACTTGCAGCAGAAAGTCGTTGGCCACATAGCCACATTCTCATCAAATCCCGTATATAATCAGTTCGAGCTCCCTCGCGCAAAGTTAAAATCAAGGTAGGACACATATGCAATTGAATACCACGTAGAAGTCGTCCACCAATTTATTTGGAACCAAATGAGGTGAATTTGCCAAGAATCCATCAATCTTCGTGTTTTCGGTGGGTAATGGCTGCACAAAGGCTCCTAGGGCTCTCCAGATGTGCTAAAATTTCCCCCAAGCGTTTAGAGGACTCATAAAGGCCTTTTCATTCTCACTTTACATTTTATTTTGAATGAGGAAAGGTGGCCAACGACTTTCTGCTGCAAGTGATGAGAATGTGGCTATGTTGTTTACCAATATTATCGGCCAGCCGCCGTGGAGAACTAGAGTCACAAATTTCGTCACATCACGTTCGGTCCGATTCTCCCGCCGCTCCTTCCCCGGTTGCAGTCCCCGTCAATGCGCCCATCATCGCCATCGCCGTGCCGTGTTAGCAGCGTGGCACTAGTTTTCTAGCGCCATGGTAGTATGGTACGCCTTCAATTATCGGTCCTTACTGCACTAAATTCTCTCTCCCTCAGCCTCCCAAGACTGATGATAGTTGTGAAGAATAATATCCACTTGCTTCGAACCGTCGGGCAGTACGTTGTCAATTCATTGCATCCGAGTCCTTCATCTGATGTATTCCTTGCAGTTTACGCTTTGGTGCACAGCCTGTCCCCTCCCCTTTGGGGTGATACAATTGATGGGGTCCTGGCAGATCACGTCGGCAAGTGCAAAAAATATTACTGGGGAATAATTAATTCTTACGGGAAGTCATCCAGTGACAATTTGGCTCATCGAGCTAATGTGGTAAATTAGGGTATATTTGGGCAGATTAGCTGCAAGTTAGGGATAATCCCGGCAAATTAGGAAAGTAGGTAGTTCCTGATGGACAGGGCGGCGAGACGCGGCTGCACAGAAAAACAGGTAGAAGCGAAAGATTTGGGTGTGCATATTTCTCTGGGATTGGATAGTAATCCAACTTCGCAGAATCTCGGAAGAAACTACATGGTATCAGGTGCGTCCACTGCGGCGGCGGCTTTTCCCAGAAGACCCGTCGTCGGCGTGCGAAGAGGAGGAAGACTCGGCGTACATGCCAGCGGAGGTGGA
The DNA here is from genome assembly GCA_029204085.1 of Mycena sp. CBHHK59/15. Classification (NCBI taxonomy): domain Eukaryota; kingdom Fungi; phylum Basidiomycota; class Agaricomycetes; order Agaricales; family Mycenaceae; genus Mycena; species Mycena sp. CBHHK59/15. The sequence continues at coordinate 14,507 of JARGXW010000265.1, read as the reverse complement.
ACGAGACATTTGAGTGCTCGCGCGGAGTCTGCTCGCAATTCCTTCATCCCTCGTCCCCGCTGCATCGATAGGCGTCGCCGAGTGGAGATGCGCTAGTGTGTGACCAGGAGGTGTGTAGGAGGATGGCGGAGGGTAGTTGGTAGGTCCTCCTGGCCCGATGAGCGCAGGGTCGATAGCAAGTGGCGGAAAGCCCTGCTGTCCGTATGCAGGCTGACGGCCATAAGTCCCCGAGGTCGTCGCGCGCCTCTGCGATGCGGGGGGATCGATGGTCGGGACCGTCGGGACCGAGCCGCTGCGGCTGGAGCCAGTGGTTGGAGGGGAGGAGGATTCGTGTGACCGGTCCGTGTTCACACGGTGGCGCGGGTGCCCACTTTCTTGGATGTAGAGGGGACGGCGGCGGCCTCTGCCCCGGAAGTCGGGGTCATTCGGCTTGGTCTCGGAGTACGAACCTTCGGACACCTCTTCGTCATCATCGGCGCTGGTTCCAGGCCCAGTGTTTTTCTTGGGGCCAAGGCGTTTCCGAGCGCGTTTGTAGCCTTCGCCGCCGGAAACGTCAAGCTCCCAATAGCTTCCTTTTCCAGGCTCCGTCACCGGCCGCTGCATGGTTCTGAAAACTTTGTTCAGCGACAGGTTGTGACGGATGGAATTCTGCTCGGCATGTGTGAGCGGAAAAGTACAATGAGTCCCCGAACTATGGCTCACCTTCCACGCTTCATTTTGATGCTCTCTGAACCAATGAAAGCGGACGCTCAGTTCCTCATATATCCCTTGCAACGTCAATTTCTTGTTGTTGTTGCCGTATATGGCCAGCTTGATCAACATCGGGAGGGGGATGGTTGGTTTCTCCCCGTTCGGCGGTTCAGGCACAGACCATAGATTCACTGGTGCCCCGGGTGGAAGATTCAATTGTTGACGTAAATAATCACCGGCATCAGGAATCCTTGGAGAGCTCTGGAACGCACTCGGAGGCATGGCGTTCGGGAAGGATGGGTTAGATGATTGCTCGGGCTGGTAGAAATAGGATGGCTCTGCATGGTACGGCGCCGGCGCCGGCAGCATGTGCTCGTGGGCCGGCCATTGCGGCGGCTGCTGCATATGTTCCCCATGGCCAAACCGATAATGACTCCGGTCGCCGACTGCGTGGCCGCCGAACTATACATTGTTGCAAATTGAGTTCATGACGCGTCCACGGGCTGGATACACATACCTGCGGGTGCACGTCTTGCCGAAGATGGAGGCTCGCCGGACTGACTGTATATTGTTGTTGCGGCTCGCGCGGGGGGATGTACGGGGTGTCCCCTAGCTGTAGGCGACCATGACCTCCGAAGTGGCCATGACCAGTTGGGCGAAAGTCACCTCCACCGTGGGATCCGGGATCGGACTCGTCCGACGAGTGATACGATCGAAGGAAGGGCAGATCCGGTGACGGGTAAGGGAGCTGCTGGTTGATGTTGAGAGTTGCAAAGGCGTGGTGCAACCACTGATTTGTCATATCTTCTATCCACCGCCGAACGTTGGACAGGACAAAGGAAAAACGATGGACCCACATCAAATAAGCGAAACGTTATTCAATACACGTGGCATAGCAGGGACGCAGAAAATACAAGCGGGACGGAATACGTCAGCAACGCAATCCAGTTACCAACAAAGGAAACATACCAATGTGGTGAGAGGTTGAGTTGTACACAAAGGGAAAAAAAAATGGGAGATGTGTGTGAGGAACAAGAGTGGGGAAAGTACAAGGCTCTGGAGGTCCTGGTGGCTGGAACAGACACGGCTTTTTATCTCTTTCGTGGCTGTGACACTGGAGAAGTTACGATGGTTGGACAGTAAGGACAAATGGCGGACCACACAGACAAGCTAATATGTTCGCGGCGAAGAAAATGAAAAGATGCGACGTCAGCAAAACAATCCGGCAACAGTTCAAAGGGTACATACCGATGGAAAAGTGGACGACGAAAGACAGTACCGTCTCTCAAAGGGGCTTTTTTAAGAGTCACGCGCCGCGACGAAAAGCAGTACATATATGAATATAGGTGAGGAACTTGATCGTCAAAATGGAAGGCGGGACTTCCATTCCAAATAGGAGCTTCCATTCCATATTACTGGCCTTAATATGGAATGGAAGCTGACCCGAAGGAGAAGCGGGCTGATTTTGGGCGAACTCGTCGGGATTGGGGCTCGATACTGATGGTGGTGGCAGATAGATAGCGGCGGAGTTTGAATTTCGGTCCCAGGGCCGAGCACAGCCCTGCGGCTATTCGCAATTGGTAATGATCTCCGGGAGGACCCCGGATAATAGGTGGGGACCCCTGATTTTAAAGTCAGAAATTAGTCAGGATTGGTTTCGCCAAATTCGTCAGGATTGGCAAAGGCCCCCAAAATTTTTCTCAAAATTGTCAGGAAATCGCTAACAGGCCTAAAATCGCGCGAAAAACATCAGGAAAGCCCAAACAGGCCTCAAAATGGCTCAATTTCGTCAGGAAACTCTTTAAAAATTAGAAACCGAGCTGCACAAGCCTCTGAGACGTGAGGATATGCAAAAAGAAGTCATTAGATGCTAATCGGTACTTAGAAACCTTGTGTAGTATCCTCTTCGGGGTCCGCCTCCAACTCAGCCGTCTTTTTACGGGACTGTGACGCCTTCACAGCTGCATTTAAACGACCAACCCCGTTCTGCAAGTCCGCAAACAAGACTTTGTCCTCCACCGTAAGCTCTGGGTGAGCAGATTCGCGGACGTCTTTCTCTCCTTCGTTGTGATGTGAAGCTGAATTGGAATCTCCTGGACGTAAAAATGACCATGAGCTGTTAAAGCCGAAGCCGAATAACTCGAAACTCACCTTTCTCTTGATATTACAGGACACCTGCTGAACCGCATCGTGCTTCGTGCTCCATCCATCAACGGATCCCGTCGCAAGCTCATCTTTCATTTCAGACTTCCGACCAGCCTCGATGGAGAGCACCTCCGAGTCTAAAATGCGACCTGAGAGCGCATCACGCCCAGGAACGTGCGCACCTGGCACGCACTTCTCAAAAAAGTAGTGCACGAAGGGATGCTCGATGGAGTTAAAGGATGCATTGACAGAGGTCCATAATTTCAGGATATCGGATTCAAAATCGTTCTGGTGATTTTTTTTGAAGCGTTTAGCCCCAGGTACCAACTCAAACGTCGCCTGTCGCTTGTGCTTTTTAACTACAGTGCCCGTCACCACATCACGGTTCCGGATTTGGCAGTGATCAATCCCAAATATAGAAATTGTAACTACATTTTGCCCGAATGAAGAGTCACATTAAAAACACCTCAGAACACCATAAGAGGTGCTAAAGAAGCTATGGTGTGCTTCCCAGAATGATTGAACAAAATTTTGTTTTTCGACCCCGACAAAAATGAAACGTAACCCTATTATGTAAGGTAATTTCATTTTTGGGACGGATTAGGGTTCAGTGTTCGCCTTTAAGGCCTTAAATCGAGGTTTGAGGATGCTTAAGGCCTTAATTAAGGGTAGGGCTTAAATTTAAGGGCATTTTTAAGGGCTTAAATAAAATTTCCCACGCCCCTAGGTACGGCGAAAGCGCCAGCTAACTACCCCATATACTCGTCCTCCGACCCGATCTCAACGGCCCCATCATCTGGAATCTCGTCCTCGTCTGCCTCTGCCAATGCCTGCATCAAAACCTCTTCCTCTTCCATCACCCGTGCCGACGGTTTGCGTTGACGAGGTTTCTCCGCCTCCCCAAATAGCACCAGAAGCGTCATCGGCTTCCATGCGGGCAGACGGCCAGGAATTCGGGACGGAATGCCCCCGTCTTCCTCGTCACGGACCGAATCCTCAGCCGTTTCCTCCCGCTCAGCAGCCTTTGCATCCCCGATCCACTTTGCCATTTGAGTTCTCCATCCAGCCGCACTGGATACGAGTGCCCGCCCGCGCTGATCGGCATCTTCATCATCTTGGTCTTCAAGGAGATCACGATATCGAGGAACACTTAGCAGGGTCGCAGTTGATTTGTGGTTCTTTCGCTTCTGGCGTGGCTTCACAAGGCCTTGTTTTTGATGTTCAGCGCGAATGTCGGCGTGAATCTGGACATGTTGAGCACTATTACTTTGAACGGAATATAGACCCACCTTTGTCCGCTTCTCTGTTTTATCCAGGCCGAGCCGGTTACGATGGTCTTTTTGCTCAACTTTGGTCCTCGAGAAAGTGTGCTCACAGCCGGCTTGATTAGCAACAATGTTGAGAATTACGATTGCGAATTCGGCAAGTTCGGCGAGATGCTTGGAATCTTTCAGTGCGTCCCAGACCTGGATTGGGTTGGTATTTTCCTGTAGTCGTTGAGGTGTGATGAACCTCCGATTCGTGACAAAACGAACGACTTACATAGGTGTGCTCCCAATCTTCTGCATCAAAATCAGCGAAATCACCCGTTCCGGACAGGTATTGCATGAACGCCTGTGAGAGTGCGTTCTCTTTGGCTGCCTTTTCGTCTGCTGTGTCTGGGTTATCGGGGCGGCCTTTCATCCGATGGTATAGCTATCAATTCGAAAGTCAGCGCAGATGAGAACATCGAGCAGGAACGCACTGCGATCAAAAACCACGGCATTTGAGTTGATTCAAATTCGCATTGGGTCCGAAGCAGGAAAGCTTCTCAAACGGGTTGAGGATCAATGCGAGCAGGAAGACCAGCTGGTCGCAGTCCTTCCAGCGTTTTTCGAGGCGTGCGAGCATTGATTTTCGGACACTGATCTCCGGATGGTCGGCAAAGCGTAGGAATATACCCGCGATTGTGAGTAGAACCTGGTCGAGACGAGTCGAGTCCTTCTGGTTAATATTTGTGCCCAAACAAATTGGCTCGAGATCGCCGAGGACAGTCTCAAGGCCGTTCCAGAACGACGCATCCTGGATGAGTGCACACATTTTTTCAGCATCCTCCTTCAGTCGTGCACCCTCGGTTGAGGTTGCGGCACCGACTTCGGCCGCAATAACAGCTGTCCGGTTCTGAAGGACGGTAAGTTGAAGGGCTTCGCGAAGGATGAACAGCCGCATGAAGGCGACGAAGTGGGTGGTCCAACGGGTGAGGTTAGCGACCAGATACGCCAGAATTATGACTTTCCCCGCGTTCCGATCCATGCTGATGACACGCTGGGAAGCGTCGAATAACTTGCGAACTTTGCCGTGGTTATTAATCCAGGCAATTAAAGCTGTCGCCTCCTCGGCAATTCCCGCCGCAATGTCGTTCACCTTGAAGTAATCTCCGAGAATGAGCTGAAACTGAATTTCACGTCAGAACGGTGTAGATACAGAGCACGTCACGAACCTGATGAGCCCAGCATGATGGCAAAATCAACCACGGTCGTATTTTTCCGAGAAGGAGGCGTCCCTTCTTGGCCCCGCCGTCGGCATCAGTAGTAAAATAGATTACAATGCAACCGTTCTGCAGCTCGACACGGTCGATCATCTCGGCAAATTGTTTGCACTGAGACGGCCCGTCCTTTTTCAGTGCAGTGACATCAAGAAGCTCAATTAAGAACGACTTTTTGGGACTCAATCGGTCAACGATTTCCGGTAAGTTAAGCTCTGGACGTACTCTGAAATCAACGTTCGCGCAGAGCGCGTTGATGGCGGCCTTCGATTGGGATTTCCATCCATCGGTACTGGATGATCCGGTATTAATAAAGTTGTGCAAGTAGTATATCACAACGCACCAGAGGCCAAGATTTCGATTCTTGAGCTGCTTTGCAATCCTGATATCAATCTTTTCCGCTGCCGCATCCAACAAGCGTCCTCCGATGACTTTCCCCGTCGGAATAACATCGGGAGCCGTAGTGCGCAGCATGGCCAGTAGGATTTTCATCTCCGGGTCTTCGAACAGACCGAACGGTGACCCAGTTGAAATGACAGCGCGTAGGGCTTTCCACGCAGCCTTTGCAGTAAGTCTGCCACATCACCGAGTTTTGCATTGCCCCACGATGGAAGTAGTCCCGGAGGGGCGCCATAGCGAGCAGCAGTGTCGACGCGCGGCACGGAGGAGAAAATAAAAGATTATGTAGCCGTAATACACGTGATTTTTTAAGCCCTTAAGGATGGCTTAAGCTCGATCGAAAATCCTTAAGGCCTTAAATAAGGCCTTAATTAAGGCCTTAAGTTTTTAAGGCTTTGCCCTTAAGGCGAACACTGTTAGGGTTAGGATTTTAGGGCCTGGACGCGCGCTCGACGATGCCGACGCGCTCGACGATGCCGACGTGCTCGTGTACGTAGGGCCTGGACGCGCGCTCGACGATGCCGACGCGCTCGACGATGCCGACGTGCTCGTGTACGTTCGCTGGGATCCGGCGATGAGACTTAAACTGCTTTACTGCATATGCAGCTTGTCCATTTTTAGTCCGCCACTTTTTAGTTTGATGCCTCTCTCCATGCCGTGGTGCGGGACATTTGCTTCGGGGCCTCACGAGCAGGGTGGAGATCCGCATCCGGATTTTTGCGCTTGAGGGAGGTGGATGCCGTCGGAATCTGCTTTAAGCAGACCATTTTAAGATCGACATCAGGAAAAACCTCTTTCCTGAATCTAGACCAATTCGGCCGAATTAGTAGAATTTGGTTCAATTCTGCAAAATTTAGGCCAAATGGTCCACAAATCGAATTCTGAGAATCCTATCGTGCATTTGCCAATTCTGCAAAATTTGGGTCAAATTAGCACTGATTCGCATGCATTCAGAGACCATTACAGCTCTTTGCGGAACTTAGGGCGCGGCCGTTTTTTTTTTTCCTTTTTGAGCTGTTTTTGATCATTTCAGCCAGAACAGCTGTTCTGACCTCAATTCTCAACGTACATTTCTGAAAACTATATGAGCAGAATTACACGACAATTCCGCAGGGCATGACGTCCTCAGAATCTTTCCATACCGCCGGTAGTAATTATAATATATTATTTTGCATGTTTTGCGGAGATCATCTCTTGTGTCGTGATTTGACTAAGTTCCGCAAAGAGCTGTAAAACAATATTTAATTCAATTTTTTTCTTCCCATATCCCGCCCCAACGCCTCACATATAACATGGTGACCTTCCTCCACGGTAGAGTTGCACTACAACACATTCTTAATTCCCTAGAGTCTCGGATTCAAAATTTTTATGCATGTTCTTCTGGCAGGAAAAACTCCTGAGCCACAAAAGGTTTTTCCCAGGCCTTTTCCCCTTCACCTGGCGTCCATTATTCATGTCTTTTCACCTCTCCTTTTGGGTAGCAAAGGGTTTGGATGATCAGCTTTCCAGTTATGATGGCCGTCTGCCGGTCTGCGTCGGAAAGTCGGGCCGGAGACCGGCTCTAAGGGCCTCTAAGGCTTAGAAATTTTCTGAAACTCTCTAAGGCTTAGCCTAAGGCCTTACTAAGCCTTAGAGTGTTAAGGCCTTAAGCCTTAGGGCGAACACTGCTCAGAGCCCCAGGGTAGTTATTAGGTACAGCTAGCGTCCCTATGTGATAGAAATACAATTTGTAACCTAGTCTTCCTCGCCAGCTTCGGCAACCACAAGGACTTGAATAGCGTTGAGTTACTAGTTCATGTGCATCACTGTCTACAAAAATCAGGGGGCGCCATTACTTGCCTCAGACGCGTTATATACATATAGGATCATATTGTGTTCTTTTCAATACGAAACTCGCATCATAGAATGGTACAGCAGAAGATATGGACTTACTCAGGGGTGAACCTCTCCACGGCGGCTGGCCGATAATATAGGTAAACAACATAGCCACATCAAGAATGGAGAGTAAATTAAAAATTTCGGCTCATGAAAGGTGTCAGGGGAGGCGTAAGTACTTAAGCCACATCCCGTGATTGATGCGACTGATAAGGTAGACTAGGCTACGGCGAATATGGGCTCATGAAAGGTGTCAGGGGAGGCGTAAGTACTTAAGCCACATCCCGTGATTGATGCGACTGATCGCAGTTGTGATCCGTCCGCGAATCGGTCCGTAACCACGTCTTATGGCATAAGTCACGCGTGATTTTGAAACGCGACGCGTATCTCTCTGAGCTTTCATGGCACCTCGAAGTCACCGCAAAACTGGTCCACCCAGGAACCCCAAGAAGCCAAAGGATCCTAAAAAACCAAAAGGAACTCACGGTGGTGCTCGGGAGGGAGCGGGAAGACCTCCTAATGAAGCAAAATTGCAAATTCTCGGCCGTTCACCTACGCCGCTGCTACAGGAACGCGCTCGGGCATCCACCTCCCATACCAGTGGCTCTCGGCGGCCCATTGCCCCATTTTTCTTCCTCGTAACACCCATGCTGCTGTTCCTCGAGGCAACCCCGCCACTGCTTCTGCCTCAGCTGGGAGATCAACTTGGTCCGCTCTCGGGCCTTCGCGTGCTCAGGCAGCACCCATATCCGCTTCGACGATTCCTGGTATTTCAATTCAATTTTAATGTGATGCATGAGTATCAATTTACACACAAACAGTCACCCGTCCACCACCGATTTCCGTAGGTGATCTTGCACAGCTCAATGAAGAGCTGGCGTACATCGACGAAAACGATGAGCATGCGGATATTGCTGCAGGAGATTGCATCATCGACGAAAGTCTCATAGAAGATCCCCCGGAGAATGGCGAGGAAAATCTAGATACAGAGGAGGCTGCATTTTGCGATCAAGAGTCCGCAATCTCAAAGCAATTGAGCGACGCGAAGAAGAGACTCACTGATGAAATTAAAGCTCATGGACAACCCCTCTGTTATCAACGGGGTGATTTTTATGATAGGCCCCCGCATCCTGTCTTCGCCCTTGGCCGCGGCCTTGATCCAACTGCCGTATATCACCGCAAAATATTTGTGTGGTTGCCGAACTTCCTTCCCGGCCATCCTGAACGCTTCAAGTGTACTTGTGGTAAGCCTTTATCTCGCAAAGGTCTGTCCCATGTTCCAGTCGCACACCTGTTTTAATTATTTTTTTCGCCAAGGCTTCAATGACAATCCTATCGCTCGCCGAGTTCGTTCAATGCCAGCTGATTTTTTCCTTCTCACAAATCGGTTTATTTGCGATGACCGACGGAAAGATTCACCGGGATGTGGAACCAACCACCAGGGTACCGATCCCCATATTATTGCGCAGCTTCCGCGGTTTGTACAGGTGGCATTCCCAGGTATCTGTCTTTCCAAAATACATCTATCGAGTCGCTCACATTTATGCAGCATATATATCCGCACGCGGTGCCATTTCAAAGCTCATGATGGCGCAAATGTCAAATACATTTGCCGCACGCTTCGGTCCTGCTCCGTTTTCTGAACTAGTTTCCGAGATCCAGCACCGATATCATGCAGACGGGGAGCTGATGTACCTTTCTGCCGCAGATTTCTATGGCCGGACCAACGTTCAGTCATTTTCTGCATTTGATGACCCACAAGGATATGCAGGGTCTCCACCGTCTGTCCCTTATCTGAAGGCACTCTTCACAGATAATGTTTCTGCGTATCGCATCTTCATCGAACGATTTATTGCATCATTGCCATTGACCGTGGCGGCAGGGGACCATACATTCCAGGTTAGTGTCAACTTACAAATATCGTAAATGACGGCCTGACCCTCATTTTATTTTAGCTCCTCAAGTACATGGGGGACTTGAAGGGGGAACAGATCTTCATCGCTGCATATACTCTGCTTAACGAGTTCGAAGAGGTCCGAGCGCACTCCTTAACTCAAACCAAGTCGTTGGCATTTGTTAAAGAATTGTTCGAGAGAATTCAGGAAGGGTTAAAGAATGCGAACCATCCGCCAACCGAGATATTTTACACAGATTCACCACAACGTGAGCAGTTCATTCTTCCGTGGTGAAAAGTCTGATGTTTTTCAGTGGAGCGGTCCTTTCACGAGTCTATCAACAGCTCGTTGATCAAGGACGTTGAGCCGATTACCGAGTGGACAGACCTTCCCACCTTTGAACCAAGTTCTGGAATCCCAACCACCATCGTCTCTGATTCAATGGAGATTGAGGACGAAGCAAATGATATTCTCGTGGATATTGTTACTCCAACCACACCGCTTTCTTTGGTCGCGCTTGCAATCAAGACACAACAACGCAAAGACGGGCCGCCTCGTCTGGAGATTATCCAACTCCGGACGCAGGATAAGATTGTCGTCTTCGAGGTATAGATTTACATACATACTCTATTCAAGTACATTGATTGATTCGATATGTAGGTTGCAGCTCTGACTTCGCGGAGCGAGATTCTTCCTTCTTTGCGGGCAATTCTCACCAACCCCACAATTATCAAGATCGGACATTCGATACGCGAGAACCTCCAGATAATTTCGGATGCATTCTCACTCCCCGAAATCGCGACACTCGCAAAGGCAAAAAATGCGCCCATACTCGACTTGGGAAAATATGCCAAATTGAAAGCGGTGGTCGATGATCCATCAGTTTCACTTTCTGCACTTTCGGGTCTAGTTCTTCGAAAGTCCTTTTCATTTCCCTACCATCTTTCGTATCCTTGGTCCTTAACGCCCGCGGAGCAAAATACCTTGCTGTTTCGGGAGATCGACTGCCAGTGGCAAATTTATCTTGCGCTCAGTCATCTTGATTCTCTCGGGTTACCGTTACAGCCCACCCAATCGGTGACTCACGGGCAGCGTGTAACACTCATCCAGGCTTGCAAGCCGGTGGCGGAAGGCTCAATTGTTGGTCACCATCCGGGCTACCTCGACACGATTATGGATGAGCACGGACTCACAAAGCGAATTAATGTGAGCGCGTCACGTTCTCTCATTGAGATTTCGAAGGTTGGTTCTCTTCAACTCCTTGTGTTGATATTTCTTACGGCGTCCCGTAGGTTCTAGTTCCAGGCTCACTTCACAAATTGCACAATCAAACACTCGAATGGATCTTTGCGCATGGCGGACAAGCGGTTGTAAGCACCTCACAGCTTATTTCTCGCGGCGAAACCGCTCCAGTGCCGGCTCGCATTGTTTCCCGTGTATTTTCTGTGCCCGCTCCGCCCGACAACTCCCAACATATCCCAGAGTTTACCCCTTCAATTTCTCCTTCCATCGAGTTCGAAAATTTGACCGAGAAGGACATGGAGGATACATTCGCATGCGAGGATTCAGACCAAGATGACGATGATTTTGACTTTGACTTTGATGAAGACACCGAGTTCGAGGGCAATCCGGTATGTAACACTGCTTCCAGGTGTTACATTTTTAACAGTTTAACCAGGACAACGAGATGCCTGGAATTGATAGCAGTGCGAGGCCACCTGGGCAATATGCAATGCATTGGCTCGAAGTCTTGATCTGCACCAAATGCAACACCTCGTCACGTTTGGCTGTATCTGCGCAGTGCGTCAGGCTCTGATGGGAACCTCTGCTGAAATTGCGAGGATTTCCTTGCAGACTTTTTCAGAGATAAAAATCCGATGGGACGGCCATTTGGGTGCCACACCACAAAGCTGGCTCCCGGAACAAAAAACGTTGGAACGCCTTTTGGCACACGACGATCAGGATCTTGCCTGCATCGCCCTCGGAATGCTCCTTTAACGCGGGTACTTGATATCAGGTAAATGACCCCCTCTCTCGAGACAAAGTCACCACAGCCGGATGCTCACATATGTTGCAGAGCTTCACCACTGAGGCTCAAATTATGCTCTAGCTCAGGGGGGGGACGATCTGCCGAAATCGGACACCGGGTAGGGGAGGGGCGCGGTCCCGAGGAGGCCTTGATTTTTTTTTTTGAACCGTTTAAAACGTTTACAAATGATAACAATTGGAGCCTTACCGTTAAGCGACTTGTGATCTCAGGCGTGATGAGCTTGCGAGCGTTCCTGAGTGGTAAACAAGGTAGTCGAGAGCGAGCCAGGACTTGTATCTACGCTGTTGCACGAGTAGATTAGATCGCGAGTGCACAGCCTCCCGTCCCAATTCGGAATCCCCGCCAAATCGTCAGTCCCGACGGATGTACCTGGTATAAAATCAACCTGGCACCCTGCGGCACACTTCTTTGCTTGTAAAATCGCTAAAATTCATTCTACATGTAATCTTCAGAACATAATTTTGATGATCACCATGTAGAGCAATCTGTGATTTAAATAACTTGTTATTTCCACGAAAATTCACAATCGGATTAATCTAATCACTTGTCCCATTCAAGGTCCTGGTTTCCGGCGCCCTTCACTCATTACACGGGCAAACCATGGAGTGGATCTTCACCCATGGTGCACATGCTGTTGTCACGACCTCGCAGCTTCACACCCGAAACGAAACTGCACCCCTCTCGGGTGGCTCCCTCCGTATCTTCGCAGTTCCAATGCCGCCGACACCATCATCAGACGACGAAACTAATTTTTCCACCACTTACATGTCGTCGAATGAAAGATCTATCAACTTTGAGCATTGGAATAGCAGTACAAAAGACCTAGAGGATGATTCGGACGAATCCGACGATGAATCCGAGTCCGAAGACGATATATATAGTCGGCAGGTAGTCTTTGAAACGGTGGGTCATTCCTTATTCCTCAGACTCTTGGTTCATGAACAATTTCTAGAGTTCGGATGCAATGCAGGGGATTGAGACCGACCCACTTGGCTCTTACGGCGATGAAAATGTATGTCACACTCTTCACTTCTCTCTGCGGAGCTCTTACTGTCCCATAGAATGTTCCTGAGGATGTCCTCATGGCAAATCTCGACAACACTTTCGAACTATTGCGGCAATCCGAAATCCTCCCTTCCCGTGTGCTCGACGATGCATTCCACTACATGGACCGGCTTCTCCGGCTCTTATCGAAGAAGCACTCCGCGTTCAAGGCATTTGCTCATGATTTCAGCGAAGCCATATTTATTCGCGACAAGTCAGATACCCTCGCAGTTCGTGCCGTACTCGAAAAGAACAATGTCAGCTGGGAGTATGCGAAGCGCGCAAAAGGAGACGCCCTCAACCGGCGTATTCGACGGTACATCCGAGAGCGCACCATTCTTTTGAAGAGGCTGGAGAAGCTGTTCACCGCCTATGCAGACATCGAGTGTACCGTCAAGAAGAGCCGTGGGGCTTTTTTCTCCGACGAGGCCAAGGAGATGGTAGTTCACCTACTTGACACCGTGCGCAAAGGGTATCTCTCCGACCCGAACGGAATCTCCCTCTATTATTTAATGGGGAAGGATCGTGACGGGTTGAACCTGTACCGCACTGTGCGCGGGACGAACTCCGTCGAGGGCGGTTTTCATATGGCAGTCCGCCGAATCTTTGGTTCGTTGCGTGCTTCTCCAGAATTGGCGGAGTGTTTGATGCTCAATTGGATCCTTCGGAGAAATAAAAGGGTAACTACCTCCTCCATCTCTCATACACTATTGTTTTGATGACACACCAGGTTGGGTTTCATAATCGCACGGGAGAAAAATTCCGCGGACACTTTGATATCTGGATCCAGGATTACATTGTCGAACTTGCGGTAGCAGCTGGCATCAAGACCTCATTCCCTCTTCCCCGCATGCTCTCCACGCGAATAGTAACCTCAGAGACTATTGGGATCCTCCCCATCTCCAAAACACTCGCCGGCCATCTCAATATCACCACTCTTCCAACCCCACGCATCACCGGGATACCTCATCATCGCGATACTCCGGTCCGGACCATGACCCGCCTTTCCACAAAACCAACAAACCCGTACCAGTATCTTCAGTTGCGTCAACGTGTGCTCACCCCGGTGGTCCCGGTTCATACACACCAGGAGTACATCACATTCAAGAGCAACATAAATCGCCAGGATTTCAGGACGGGTGGTAAAACATACCCTCCCCACGAACGCTGGAAGAATGTGGATTTCGAAAAATTCGCTCAGTGGTGGAATGCGCAAGTTAACTTTCACCCTCGCACAATCACTGACTCAAATCTGCGCCTCTACTACAAACTTCCTCAGCATCTCGAAGCCCATCACAAGAAGACCATTTCATGGTCTTCGGAACGTTCGACACTGGCCGCGGGCGCAAACTTCGCTGCGAGAAAAGAATTTCTCGAAATTCTCAACTCCGACGACAATCTCGGAGATGTTCTTCCCGCAATCTCGTTCGCTGCTGTTCCCGACGGAGAACAGGATGTTTCATTCTCATGTACGTGGCCCACATTATTTTCTGGGACTACTTTCGTGTCACTCAACTTGAATAATTTCAGCATTCGCGGTTCCCATGTCCTTTGACTTGGTAACTGCGCGGCCAGAAGAGAGCGAACGGCCGGGGCTCGAATTTCAGCTCCTGGAATTAGAACCACATCAAGACGTCGACCGTGACGTTGCAATTCCATTTGGACCCGATGAATTACCACCTCCGTTGGACCCTGACGAGGACTTTGCTGCCCCAGGTCCTCTCCAATCAACCACTCCGGCACTGCACCAACAATTGCTTTTGCCCGGAGCTTCCGTACCAGCCCCCACAACATCCAAATCTCCGAAACGGTGTGCCGTGTGCGTGAAAGCTTTTTGTCTCAAGCGGAACAAGTGCCCAGGTAGGTCGAGGAAAGAGTATTGCCC